>CAIGQQ010032578.1:4677-20357 GCA_903798035.1 Danio albolineatus
CACTTTTCTCTTTGTGTCGTGTCCTTTGGAAGCCCAAATACAGAAACAGAAGAAGCTCTGTGGAAATAGCAGAGTTTCAATGGCATTTTAGCTTTCTCTTCTATACCATTACAGCCCCTCTGGCCACACCCCTTTTCTGCGCTGAGTGTATGCGCATGGTAAATACGCGTAACCGGAGACTCTTGTGCTCTCACTAGCCTGGATGTATTTTTTTGTAGTCTCCAAACTTTGTTCGCTGTAGGCTTTGCTAAGCTAACTCTTTAAAAGCCAAGGTCTCCCTTTGCATTGAACTTTAAGCGTTGCAAATAGTTGAGATCAAATATCGCCATTGGATATATCCAAAACGTGCAATTAATCCTGTTTAGCTGCAGTAGATTCCAGATTAGGTGTCCATGGTAAGGGTACTCACAGTGGGGGCCATGGAAAATGCATTTTTACTTTGGTCGAAAGTGCATTTAAAATAAATAAAATGTAGAATTAAAGGGTGCTCGTTTAGCAAGGTCTCCTGCAATAGGTTTACATCTATCCAAGTTTTAAAATCATATTTATCTCCCTTTAATTTACATTGAGGAATTGGGTCTAATCTAACAGTGTCTGGAATGGTTTGTTCAAAGCTTCAGTCTCTCTAAAGGTGAACTTTCAATGACCAACAAATCAGATCCATCAGACGTCTTACAGGCATACACATTAAAAAAAGGTATTGATTAACTGTCAAATAATTCAATATTTCCATAATAAAAAACAACATTAAAGTTATAGTTAAAGTAATAGTATAGTACTCTAAATTTTTAATTCTCAGCATAACGTTTATTTTTTGTTTGTTGTTTAAAGCAGAATGTATTTTGATTTTTAATGAACATGAAATAATAGATATAAAACTCAAAATTAAAGTGAATATGCTATTTTTTTATCATAATTTCTAAAAATTATTGATACAGCACTTTTATCAGTTCCAACTATAATGTGACTACAAAATACTCTCATGCAAATAACATATACAAATTTCTTTCTTCCTTCATGTCCATAAACCTAGACCCTGGGCATGCGAAACCGCAAAATCCAGAGAAGCCAAATATACCTCTGATGTGTAAATTGACCAGAATGAATATGCAAATGCTGTAACCATTTATTTCTGGCGTTTGAAAAATGAGATGAGATTTGCTTCCTTCTGTATAAATAACTAATTGGTATCAGTGGTGAGCTTTCAGAACAGTTAGCGTTCAATATCACAACAGCGCGTCATCAAGCATGCTCTTGCTTAACCGAACAAGAGTAGAAAAACAAAACTTAATTAATAAATAACCGAGAGGGAGATGCTTAGATTTAACTGAAATATTGATGCAAATTCTAAAAGGGTTTCAAAATGATTTTACTGAAAGACAGTGCTATGTATACATTTGCAGCAATGAAGAAGCTTGACTAAAATATTTAATTAGTTTAGGGATGTTATGCATAATTTTATGCATAAATTAAGATTTATTCTATGCAGTTTTTGCTATTTTTTCTCTTTTTGAGTACAGTGAAGTCAATGTCATGTTCATGAATCTAGTCTGAGATGATTCACGCTTTATGACATGGCGTGTTATCTTGCTGGAAGTAGCCATCAGATATTTTCTACACTGTGATCACACAGGGATGACATGGTCAGCAACAATACTCAGGTAGGCTGTGACGTTGACACGATGCTCACTTGGTACTAATGTGCCCAAAGTGTGCCAAGAAAATATCTCCCACACTATTACACCACCACCACCAGCCAAAACCATTCATCCAAGGCAGGATGAATCCATGTTTTCATGTTGTTGACACCAAATTCTGACCCTATCATCCAAATGTTGCAGCACAAATCGAGACTCATCAGACCGGGCAACATTTTTCCAATCTTCTATTGTCTAATTTTGGTGAGCCTGTGCAAATTGTAACCTCAGTTTCCTGTTCTTAGCTGACCGGATTGGCTCTTCTGCTGCTGTAGCCCATCTGCCTCAAGGTTGGATCTGTTGTGTGTTCAGAGATGCTCTTCTGCATACCTAAGTTGTAACGAGTGGTTATTTCTGTTGCCTTTCTATCAGTCTGGCCGTTCTCCACTGACCTCTGGCATCAACAAGGCATTTATGCCCACAGAACTGCCGCTCAATGGATAGTTCTTTTTCTGACCATTCTCTGTAAACCCTAGAGATGGTTGTGTGTGAAAATCCCAGTAGATCAGCAGTTTCTGAAATACTCAGACCAGACTGTCTGGCACCAACAGCCATGCCATATTCACAGTCACTTAAATCACCTTTCTTCCCCATTCTGATGCTTGGTTTAAACTGCAGCAGATCGTATTAAACCCTGTTTACACGCCTAAATGCACTGAGTTGCTGCCATGTGATTGGCTGATTAGAAATTTGCGTTAATGAGTTGTTAAAGAGAGGTGTACCTAATAAAGTACACCTAATAAAGTGGCCGAAATTTGATTCAGCTTAAAAATTTAGGTGCAATCTTGCCAGTGCATGAATATTATATATGATGATTTTGTGAAGTGTATTATGAAAATTATTTACAAAATAACTTGTTTTTAACATGGAATTGTTTTTAATTGTAATATAATTTAAACTGCAAATGAATATGCTGAGGTAAAACTGAACTATTATTGTTTTATTTGATTTATTTACATGTTTATATTAAGCTCATTAATTGGAATCCAATTAGTGACAGATCTGAGAGTGCAGTGTTGACATGATGTGCATGCGTGGGTTTCATCAATTCTAATTTACACGTTGGCCTCTTTATAGAATCATACTGTAGACCACCACAGCTCATCAAGACAAACCAATAGAGACGTTGTTTAGACTGTAGAAACACAGAAATGGTTCCTGATCGGTCCCTGAGAGCACACACAAAGCTCTACTTCACTGACAGCAGCTGGACAGCAGATAGTGTCCGTGTCTGCTCTGATAACACTGGACAACAACACAGAGCAGTGGAGAGCAGAGAAAAATGAACGGAAGGAAGGGAAAGATACTATTGGATCTATCGCTTGGTGTTATATTCCCCAGGGCAAGTGGAAATAGATTGCGAAAAGAAACATTTTTTTCTTACCTGAGCTTATACTACTAAAATGAGAGAGTAGAGAGTCCTGAATCTCTGTATTTAGCAGCCCTTCAGATGAAGCGGAATGATAAATACGTACAAAGATCAAAATCTTGATTCAAAACACTGTAAACGTGTTTACTTGTTTGACAGATTACTTGTTTGTCTATGTTAGCGTTAAATTCATCTCCGTAACACTTCATGGTTGACGGCGCAAAAGTGTAAACAAAAAGAAAAACCTTTTTTCAAAGCAAATAAAACTTTAAATTACAACTATATACACTATCTGACAAAAAGTCTTGTCGCCTTTCCAAGTTTTAGGAACAACAAATATTAACTTGACTTCTAGTTGATCATTTGGTATCAGAAGAAGTGGCTTATATGAAAGGCAAAGGCCTCTTGATTATGGTTATTTTACCAAAATAAAATATCATGAGATCATGCCTTGATTTTTAATTATTTAATTAGGACAGTAAGGTCTGACTTTGCTTAGACAAAAGTCTTGTCACTTAGCAGAAATAATGTACAGTACACTCTCAGAAAAAAATGGTACAATGTTGTACCAAAGAAGGTACAAACCCTTGTCACTGGGGCAGTACCTTTTTATGGGACAGAATTGTACCTTAAGAAAAGAAACAGATTTGTACCTTTTAAGGTCATGATTTGAACCATGGGAAACCAAAGTGTACCTTTGTTTTTAAAAACCTGCAGATACAATATTGTATACTTTGTGAAAGGTACCACCACACTTTGTACCTTAACATTGTCAAAACTGCTTACCAAACATGTATTAAACTGCCTTAAATGTTTATTTACAATACCTATAGTTTTATGTTTTACAGATGTTTTGTAATATTGTATTATAGAACTAAACATTTTTGTTTATAAGTATCTTTAAACATATACTTTTAAATTATGACTCTTACCTTTTGAAATAAACCCTGATCAACTGCAGTGAATGCGTGTGTGTGCTGTTTTTACTATGATATTCACTCCATTTCAAATAAGCGTTTTCTGTAAAACTTACACAAATTTAGCAAATACATTCTTTATAAGCTTCCCATTGAAAAGTAACTAGCTGCAATGGGTGCTTGAGGGTTGTAGCTTTAGACTGATGTACAGTTTGTGCAGATTACTTGTGTTGTTTTTTGTGTAATCTATTCATAAACACTGACATGTGGAAAAACAGCGCCTCAGTGCGACCACAGCGGGGCACTGGCTAAAGGGTTAATATGGAAATTCATAAAAATCACCTTGCCTTTCCAGTCATATTTATTTTCATAGATACTGTAATGAAGGAGTTGTTCAACACTTTTGTGCCTTTTATATGAGAACAATTGTGTACCTTCATTTCAGTTGTACCATAAAAGGCACAGAACAGTATCATAAGAGGTCTTTTCAGAACCATATAAGGTACAAATTTTACAAAGGTACAAAACTGTTCCTCAAGGAACATTATTTGTACCATCGTGTACCTTTTTTCTGAGAGTGTATAGAATAAAAAAGTCATGGTGCAGTGGAAAAAGAATGAATATTGTGTATGACTCCCATGAGCTTGGAGGACTGCATCCATACACCTCTGCAGTGACTCAAATAACTTATTAATAAAGTCATCTGCAATGGCTAAGAAAGTGTTCTTCCAGGACTCCCAGAGTTCATCAAGATTCTTAGGATTCATCTTCAGTGCAGCTTTCTCCATCTTGATGCAGACATGCTCAATAATGTTCATGTCTGGTGACTGGGCTGGCCAATCCTGGAGCACCTTGACCTACTTTGCTTTCAGGAACTTTGATGTGGAGGCTGAAGTAGGAGAAGGAGCGCTATCCTGCTGAAGAATTTGCCCTCTCCTGTGGTTTGTGATGTAATGGGCAGCACAAATGCCTTGATACCTCAGGCTGTTGATGTTGCCATCCACTCTGCAGATCACTCACATGCCCCATAAATGTAGCCTCAAACCATGATTTCTTTCACCAAACTTGACTGATTTCTGTGAGAATCCAAACTTGACTGATTTCTGTGAGAATCTTGGGTCCATGCGAGTTTCAATTGGTCTTTTTGTGATGACTAAGATGCAGTTCAGCAGATGATTCATTGGAAAAATCTATCTTCTGGCACTTTTATAAATGATCAACTAGAAGTCAAGCTATTATTTGTTGCTCTTAAAACTGGGATCAACGATGAGACTTTTGTCAGCTGGAAGGGCATCCACTCTGTAAAACATGTGCTGGATAAGTTGGTGGTTCATTCCGCTGTGGCGACCCCTGTTTAATAAAGAGACTAAGCCAAAAAGAAAATGAATGAATAAGATCATACAAATGAATACGAATTAGCCACTAAATTTTAAAAAAAGTTACGGATTGCAGTGAGATTGGGTTGAATTTACTTCTTCATCTCTTCATTCTTTCTTCAAATTAAACTCATCTTTATATTATATTGTCATATTCAGATTCTTTTATTGAGACCTAATATTGCCATTTGATATATGCAAAACAAGTTATATATCATGTTCATCTGCAGTAGATTCCAGATTAAATGTCCATGGTAAGAATGCTCTCAGTGTGAATAATAGAAATCCACAGTAATACACTGGTGAAGCGGTTGGAGAAGTGCTATTACTACGAGAACAAAACACACCTCTCAGCCAATCAGATTCCAGAAAGAAAGGTTGTAAAAAATAATACTATGTATAGACAGCAGCAACTAAAATGTTGCCTTAACCTCAAGTGAATGTTTATGGAGAATTGGATCTCTATTTCACAAACAACAACAACTAAAATGTGATTTTCAGCTGACCCAGCCTTGGTCAAAAGTGAGCCTTGAGGTTGGCAATACACATTCAGTAGCTTGTTGTTTGAACGTGAGGGAACAATGGTGGAAAGTGAGCTGAAAGGCAGAAGCGACACATCACTGCTGGCTTTAAGATGCTGTTGTGATCTATTATGCCATTTGTGCTGGTTGGAATCAGTGGCAGAGGACGTTTGTGTTTGAGGTGGAGGTTAATCTGACTCCAGGCAGCCGGCACTGACATAAATCAAGTGTCTGCACTGACAGACTGCCTGTGTGGGGCTCTGGGCCAGGGAGACGAGATAGGAAGACAGGGAGGATTTGAAGAGAAACCTGTTTCCGGCAACCTAACAACCTCTGGTGAGGCGCTTGTGTGTTTTACATTCACTGCACGGTTAATTATGTAATAAATTAGTGTTTAAAATCATCAGGTAGAGATGTTACAGAAACCTCGCTGGTGCATCTTTATAAATGATTCACTGATTTTTTTCTTAAACAGATTCATTCAGGAACAAAACAAGTGACTGAGTATGAGTAAGTTGTTGAATTATTCAACTGATTCATTCAAAAAATGTTGATTCATCCAGAAACAAAATGTCGCTACCTAAATTTTTGCAGCTTGTTATATCTGTCTAAAATAGCGTTTTTGTGTTAGCTGTTTGTTTGTTAAATTGTGATCACCTGCATACATTGTTTATGGTCAATATTTATTTAGTTAGTTAGGTTCTTTTTTGGACAAGCTGCATTCGAGAATAACGTGGTGATCAAAAACAGCACAAAAAGGCAATCCTGTGACAAAACAAGAACTGTTTCAATCTGAATTCAATACATTTTAAAATGTTATTTATTTCTGTGGTGCAAAGCTGAAGTTCCACATCATCTTTCAAAAATCCTTCTGAAATCCTGGGAGGATGAATGCTGTCTTCATTTTTTAAAACAGTTGGCTGCTTAATATCTTTGTGGGAAAGTGATACACTTTGAATATAGTATTATAATAAAATAAAATAAATAAATAAATAAAATAAAATAAAATAAAATAAATAAAAAAAATAAAATAAAAAAATAAATAAATAAATAATAATAATAATAATAATAATAATAATAATAATAATAATAATAATAATAATAATAAAATAATAAAAAAATAAAAAATAAAATAAAATAAAATAAAGTGTGGTTATGTAAGTAAAGTAAAACATTTTGTTACTTAAAATAACTATTAACATGCTCATCTTTTTTTGTTTGTTTATGAACTGTTTTGATTATTTGATTCATTGTTATATCTCTATTTTAGTCTTCTGGTAAAGAAGAAGACCATGTTACAATGTCTGATTATTAGCAAAGATGTTGCATAAAAGATCTCTTTAGAAGAGATCTCAAAATGGGTAATTATGATGGGTTAAAAAAAACAAACAAAAAAAACAACATCAAAATAATAAAATTAAATTTAATTAAATTAAATAAAATTAAATTAAATTAAATTAAATTAAAAAAATTAAAATAAACATATTAAACATTAACAGAAACCTCACTCTAAACAATTACATCAAGACTCTTGATGAAATTTATATAATTCAATATGTATGTCAATATATGCCAGTAAGAAACTACCTGAAACCATCCATAACAATCTAGGAACGCCAAGAAATCACAAGGAACATCCTAGCAGCTATTTAAACCTAGTTTGCTCAGAAATACTGGTTAAAATTACTCTGTTTTTCCACCAGCGGCAGATGAACATTATACAAGGATAACTGTAACAGCGACAAGACACAAAGTCTTAAACTCTCAGTAACACTTGATGCTATCTGACAGCCAGAACATGTTGTGCTATAAAGACTAAAAGCCTCCCGAACACTTGAGCCTGTCGGTATAGATCCTCCATTATTATTATCACAAAGCTAAAATGTGCGTGTTATTTGGCAAACTTCGGTAATGACTTTTAGCCTCACACTGTCAGGGTAGATCTTTGCACACCGGCCTTTGTTAATTTTAAATCCTATTATTTGTATCCCTGCAGCTCCTCTGTCAGAGAGCTGAACCAGACTTGACTTCACACCCAGATGCATGACTGAAAGTTTTATGATGACTATGAAAATCCATTCTGCTAAGCCCGAACACCAAAGATGAGACGAGGAGAGAAAAGAGAGAGGGAAATAGAAGGGTGGAGACGTGACGGATGTGTTCGCAATCATGGTGTCCAAGGCAAAGGTAGCGAATCAAATTTTCATAATCCAGATTTCATCAACGAGCTCATCTCAGCAACAGAGTCTTTGTGCTGGATTTTTACTATTTTATTTTACTATTTTATTATTGTTGTGGCACAGAGGCTCAGTCGTTAACATCAAAGCAAGAAGGTTTCTGGTTCGAGTCCCTGCTGGGCCAGTTAGCATTTCTGAGAGGAGGTTTCCCCCCAGAGTCCCCAGAGCCCCCAGAGTGTGTGTGTGTTGATGAGTGTATATGGGTGTTTCTCAGTACTGGTTTGCGGCTGAAAGGGCATCCGTTGCATAAAACATATGCTTGAAATAGTTGGCAGTTCATTCCGCTGTGGTGACCTCTATATAGAGACTAAGCTGAAGGAAAATGAATGAATGAATGTTTTATTATTTATTAGGTTTTATGATTATTAATTATTATTATTATTATTATTATTATTATTATTATTATTATTATTTATTTATTTATTTATTTATTTATTTATTTATTTATTTATTTATTCATTCATTCATTCATTCACTTATTTTTTTTAAGAAAGAAGAGTGTTTCCACAGGTGGTTTGTCAAGCCCACTCACCTGTAGAAACTCACTTCATAAATTCACAATGTGTTATTTGTTTGTTTGTTTGTTTGTTTGTTTGTTTTGATAGTCATGGAGAGATTTTAAGAAAGTGTCTGGTGCAAAGCTGGAGCAAGTGTGATGAGAAAAAAAATGTTGTGTACAGGTGGCTTGTCGAGCCCACTCATGTGTGAGGCACACTCAGAATTCCATAATGTTTCATAAATTCACAATGTCTGTTCGTGTGTTTGTTTGTTTGTTTGTTTGTTGTTGACAGTCATGGAGAGATTAAGAAAGTGTCTAGTGCAAAGCTGGAACAAGTGTGATGAAAAAAAATTGTCTACAGTTGGTTTGTCAAGCCCACTTACATGTGTGAGGTACACTCAGAATTCCATAATGTTTTGAGGTTGTTATGTAGTGTGGTAGGTTGGTTAAATTATATCTTTGTTCAACTTTGAAGCACAAAACCTACCTAAAATAAGTTCAATTTAAAGCTAAAGATACATATCATATCAAATTCGACTAACAATTATATAATAAATGACCAAACTTAAAAATGAAAACTGAGAAAAAAACATACTGTGTATAACATGTGATTCATCATCTATGAATGCTTTAGAATTAAATTATGGGCTGATCACACTGAACGTGCTTTATGTTTCATTAACGCAAGCAATGCCTTTTGTTGACAAGAAAAAAAAGAAGTGCAGCGTGCTTTTTATGTCACTAGGCAATGGCTGAATCAGCTGTGTATTGTGCACTAGTGTTGATGTTGGTAGAATTTTAATATTTAAACCCAAATTATGGGATTTTAAAAATGAGCTTTCATGCAGTGTGTAACAGATCACTAAGTGAATAAAAAAATCCAGCAGAGGTTTAAGTCTGAAAGTGCACTGTGTTTAAAACTATTGATTCTTTAACGAAATAGTCAACTCGAATAAATAAATCGTGATGAGTTCGGATCTTTTGCCTGAACGCATCAATGTCAATACGATACATCACCAAATAGGTAGAGCCAAATCTGGTAAAACATGAATGCGCCTTTCTCTTCAGACACTAGCGGAGTGTGGGGGATCACGGGACTGATCATGACTCGAAGATGACAATCATTGACAGATGGAGCGCGCGCAAAACACTCGCAGCCATTAGTAAATCATTCAAAAAAAGTGCCTCTCAACGTAAAAAGCGTGGTGTGATCGGCCCCTTATGCAAACTTGATCTCTCTGACAGCTTTTGATGTCAAAAAGTGACTTTTATTGACATTGCAGCACTTTGAAACCATCTATTGCCTTGGTTGTTTATGTAAACTATAGTACAAAACCCAGAAAATGAGCTGCCAATAGACGTTTGTATTGCTTTACCCATTTATTTCCTCAAAACACGTGTAAAACTCCCTCACTTGAAGCAACACACACACACTTGTATCCAAGTCCCAAAGGTAGAAATCGACTCCACACAAACTCCACACTAAGTCCTTATTCAGTCTATTACAGCATGTTTGCGCTCTACTCCTGTGCTCAATTTTGCCAATCCGTGACAGCGAATCGGAGAGACATGTCATAGTCTGTCGTTTACTCTGTCACCCAAAAACAGTTGGTAGGTGTGACACCTTCAAGTCGGATACTGGGACGCCGCCTCGAGCAATTTCCTCAAGAAACCTCCACAAAGACGTACGTAGATCCTCGTGCACACAAAGACGCATTCAATCTGGCACGCAAGTATACAGCTTTCAATTTCCTTTCAGACACACAGCAGAGACAATCACACACACACACGCACAATTCAGGCCTCAGGCAGACTGTCGGCGGTGGCGTCTCTGCTCTAATAACAGAGCTCATTGAAGCATAATTGAAAATGACTTTGGAGAATTGCCACATTAAGGGAGCATGGTGGATATCTGCAGGTGTTGAGGAGAATTGTGTTGCAGGCAAATAGACTGAGAGAGAGGGAGAGAAAGGGATGAAAGCGGCGGAGGGGTTTCCCGACAGACTGCGGGAAGAAGCTGAATGCGGAAAAGGAGGGTGAAATGGGAGGAATGGAGAGGGATAAATAATAGAGCTCCGCCATTTACATTTATAGCAATCGGAGAGGACGTTTCCTTGTATTCTGTCATGCTCCGACTGAAGGTGACCTGGAGAAATGAGACACGTCTTTAAGGGGAGAGAGGTGAGACGGAGAGAAAGGGAAAACAATGACAAATGCAGTTCTCTTGCATTTATGAGGTGTTTCCAAGAGGAAGTGTAGTATGAATTTTGAAGCAAAGCTCTTCACGCCAACAACGCCGAGGTCAGAGAGTCTCAAAAACAACAAAACACTGAAACCAAAGAAGTTTTGCTTGCAGAGTTTACAGTTTTAAGGCAAAGCGCTTTCTAGCTGGCATCCGAAATAATCAGTTTCAAAAACTGGTGATCTACTAGGATTTTCTCCTGGGTTAACAGTAAACGGTCTGAAAAGGAGCTGTCCTATTGGAGAAAACGCATGGTTGATGACAGAAGACAGTGAACAATGTCCAGATTATACCCTCTTCTTCACTTAAGGGTCGAAAATGACCTGAGACCATTTAAACAGAAGAAAGAATTAAAGAAAAAACTTGACTCGCTATAAAGCTAACCATTTTTACACCACAAACTACAAACACACACACACACACTCCAACACACAACCTAATATTGCCATTTGGTGGGAGGGGTCTGGATGCAGACCTGGTGCAGTGCAATCTGAGCTGCATCCAATGCTTTTTAATGTTTGTTTTGATAGTCATGAAGAGATTTTAAGAAAGTGTCTGGTGCAAAACTGGAACAAGTGTGATGAAAAAAAAAAGAAGCTGTCTACAGGTGGTTTGTCGAGCCCACTCACATGTGTGAGGTACACTCAGAATTCCATAATGTTTTGAGTTTGTTGTGTGGTGTGGTAGGTTGGTTAAATTATATCTTTGTTCTACTTTAAAGCACAAAACTTACCTAAAATAAGTTCAATTTAAAGCTAAAGATACATATAGCGTATCAAAGTCGAATAACAATGATATAATAAATGACACAACTTAAAATTGAAAACTGAGGGAAAAAAACATATTGGTTATAACTGGTGATCTACTAGGATTATCTCCTAGGTTAACAGAGAACGGTCTGAAAAATAGCTGTCCTATTGGAGAAAATGCATGGTTGATGACAGAAGACAGTGAACAATGACCAGATTTTACCCTCTTCTTTACTTAAGGGTCGAAAATTACCTGAGACCATTTGAACAGAAGAAAAAATAAAAGAAAAAACCTGACTCCCTATAAAGCTAACCATTTTTGCAACACAAACCACAGGTACGCATTGACACTCGCACACAAACACACACTCCAACACACAACCTAACATTGCCATTTGGTGAGAGGGGTCTGGATGCAGATCTGGTGCAGTGCAATCTGAGCTGCATCCAATGCTTTTTAATGTGCTCACCTAACCCCACCCCTAACCCTACCCGTCACAGTGACGTCACTTACTCCATTGAGTGTATTGTATCTGACATTGTATCGCTGAGTTCATCGCTCAGCTTGCATCATAAAGGCTGCATCCAGATACTATTGTCATTTGGTATATTCAAAACGAGTCATATATCATGTTTATCTGCAGCAGATTCCAGATAAACGGCCATGGTAAGGATGCTCTGTGTGATATGTGAGTGATGTTATGCACTTATACTAATGTAATAATCTGCTGTAATACACAAGTGAAACAGTTGGAGAAGTGTTATTACTACGAGGACATAGACTGCAACTACTAAAATATAGTGTCAGAACCTCTAGTAAATGTTGATAGAGATGTGAGATCTCTATTTTAAAAACAATAACTAAAATGTGATTGCACACACTGACACACACACACTCCAACACAAAACCAGCTAATTTAAATGATTCTCTCCTGTCAATCTGGACCACAATTATGAGAAATATGTCCATTAAAACAGGCATAAAGGGGTCCAAACTAATTCTAGCAAATGTACTGAATAAGTAGTGGTCTTTTAAAGGAAAGTCACTCTCTCGACTGCACACTAATAAACTGGCCAAGGGAGTTAAGTGGATAGGTTAAGCCAGTTACATAATAAATGACCTGTGCTGGTCTTTTTTTATCCCAAATCCTAAACACAACACCACACTCTGTTCAGATCAAAGGTCTGGGCCAGTTTGTTGACTTTACAGGTCAAATGTCCTGCAGAGGTTGGTCTCTCACAGCAGGAGCTTTGACTTATGGGATAACTGCATATGGTCTGGTCCACTTTACAATCTTTTTTCTGCCAAAAAAAAAAAAAAAAAAAAAAAAAAAACAAGTACTCAGAGCAGGGGTCACCAATCTCTGTCTTGGAGGGCCGGTTTCCCTGCAGGGTTTAGAAAACTCCAACTTGACTCAACACACCTGACTGAATGTTTCAAGTGTACCTAGTAAGACTTTGATTAGCTTGTTCAGGTGTGTTTGATTAGTGTTGGAGATAAAATCTGCAGGACACGGTACTCCAGGAACAAGTTTGGTGACCCCTGACTTAGGGCGCACTCACACTATGCTAACCGCACTGTGCCCAGGCCCGTTTCCCGGATAGTTTGAAAACTCTGAATTTGAGTGCTCTGAATCGGGCTCAGGCGCGGTTCAGATGGCCGGCCCTGGTCCAGTTGGAAGAGGTGTGCCAGAGCGCGGTTCACTTGGGTTCAGCCTGAGCGCACCTAAGCCCGAAACTGAAGTCGAGACTTGGCTTTTAAGGGACCGTTTCATGTGTATTTATTAATCATTCTTATTGTTTAATAAACGTAAACTCTCGTAGATTATTAAAGACGCAAACCCCTCACTGCACGACAGCTGCACCTTCAACAAACCTCCTAATTCCTGCAGCACGAGGACTTTATGAGTGTTTATGAGCCTCAAAGGTGGCTGATGTTTGGCAAAATATTTGACTACGTGTCACTGCATCCCTTACGACTAAAACGATATAGCGAAAGAAATCTCCACTCTGCTGAGTGAGAGCTCTTCTTAAATTGAACAGCGCATCATTGATGACGTCAGCGTACTCAGGCTCGAATGCAATGTGAGTGCGGGCCGTCAGGGCAAAGGGGAGGGGGAACAAGTGTGCTTTGGCCTGAAGAAAAACACTGACTTGACTAGCATTTGAAGAAACTACACTGTACAAATGCTGGGTTCCACACAACTGATTTGTGTTGGGACAACATAAAGTTAATTTATTACCCTGCAAGCATGTTTTGTCTTTAAAATATGTGTAATGGATGTCTAATAGACAAAAACAAGGCTAGATTTGGTCTGTCAGTAAAAATCTAACAGACGTCTAAGAAAAGGTCAAAACTACACTATTCATCAAATAATGAGAAATTCATGAGTACACATATAAAGTCTTTCTGTATATTTGACGACTAGTCTAGTTTGGGGCTATTCTTAGACTATTAGATTAGATCTATTAGATTTTCACTGACAGCCCAAGTTTGGCCTCGCTTCAGCCAAGCTGTCTATGTTTAGATGTCTATTAGACGTCTATTAAACACAAAATTGTTTGCTAGGTAGTATTTTACAAATTTAAGTGGATTCAACATGAAATAGTTAAGTTGTGTTGTTTCAGCTCATTTTAGATTAACAGTTTGAACAAACATCAAATGTCACCATGAGCATGGTTTGGTATTCTACAGTATATGGAAGTCATTTGAGTCAAATATTGTATAATCATACTCATTATTGAGTAAATCCAAAAGTAAATGTTTAACCTGGTCACATGACTTTCGTGGTGGCCTAATGTGCTCAGAGACCAATGTGATTAGAGTTAACCAGGTTAATTAAATATGCATCAGACAACAAAAAGTATTTTAAAGCTAATCTGTGTTATGATTTTGAATCAATACACATAAGTAAAATATCAATATTTTTAACCAGCATGATCGCTGTTATTTGTCTGCATTGATGCGAGGACTGCATTGATTTTTAGGCAGGTCAACTTACAAAGCAATCAATTGCTTCTTATTTAATAGGGCAGTAATGTATTAAAGCAAAATTGATGGTATGAGTGCATCTACAGTAATTTGTTTGTTCTGTAATACGGAATAAAATAAATGCAAAAGCAGTTATTAGAAATAAATCCTTTTAAACAGGAAAGTCGAAAGGGCATAAAATGAACTGCAGTACACGATTTTGAAGACACATCATTAGAAGTTTATAAAATAAAACATAAATGAATATTTTGCTGAAAACATGTAGCAACTAATGGCAAACCCAGAGAACCGGTAATAATTTTGAAGTGGCCTCTTAATTTCTTCCAGAACTGTAACTCCAGCTGGTCGTTCTGGCTGAGTAAACCTCAACAGGGGATCTTGAATCACCCTGAAGGGGTTTATTTTGCAATACCAACCAACTGGATGTGCATTTCGCCAATTAATTCAAGGGTACTAACTCACAAAGGTAAATAATTGGATGCAAAGAGAGTCCAAACGTATTTTTTAAAGTCATATTTTATTTTCTTAGAAAAAAAGCTTAATTGTTTAAAAGTTGTTCAATCGATCAACCAAACTGTAAAAATTAAAATAAATAAATATAACTGGCTGCCTTCATTTTTTGTTGTTGTATCAAATTAGCTAGTCACCCTTAAAATATACTTAAAATATTAAGGTAACTTAAAATATTACGGTAAACTTTGTCTTACAAAATAGCTATAACCTGATTAGCTTGTGAAAATACTTGTGAAAAAAAAAAAAAACACGTTACCCGTACGTAAACACTTAAAATTTTAAGGCAAGAAACTTCAGGACATTTTTGAGTTGATTAAACTTTCAACCCAATTTCTTCACTTGACCTGATTTAAGTTTAAGAACAAAGTTTAAGTTTAAGAAAAAGTGTGTTGTCCTAAAATTTTTAATTTAGTCAACTTTTTTATTTATTTATTTTTTTTACAGTGTATATATTATTATTGTTTTGCTGCTTATTCAAATTACTTCCATAAAATGAGCTGAATCAACACAATTCTTGCAGTTTTTTTTTTTTTTTTTTGGTTTCTATTTTTTTGGGTAGGGGGAGTTG
>CAIGQQ010032585.1:0-24151 GCA_903798035.1 Danio albolineatus
CAGGGTCAGACAGAATCTGCTAGCTGTTTTTTTTTTTTTTTTTTTTTTCTCCTGTGCACAATTTATGCAGAATGATTTTAAGAGTATAGGAGGTAAAAACTTGTGATGAATAAATAACAAAAAAATGAATAAATAACTTCTTAACTTTTATTTAAGGTTTATAGTGCAAATTCAATAAGAGCTAATGATAACAAATAAATATTTATTTAATCATAGTATTGTGCTGTTATCAAAGAAACTTTGAATTTATGAAATAGAGTAGCAATCTTTTTAAATTATAATATATAATATTAATATTTTTGAAAATATCTGTTAGAATGAATTTTTGCGATATATATACTATATAGTAATATAAGTTCAATTTCACCAGATTACTTAAATAGGCCACATTTGGAAAGAATTCATAATTTCTTGATTTATGCTCTCTTGAAATGTGACAGTCACAGGCCTTTTTGGTTAAACTTTGAATATTTCATGTGTCCTGAACTATAATCCCATGACAACATTGCACATTAAGCTGTTAATGTGCACATTGCAATGTTAATGCTGAAATGATTATTGTGCAGCCCTACTCCACATGTTCTATTACTGGATGAAACAGCATTTTTGAAGAATATATTGAATTAATTATCTAGTGACAAATACATTTTTAATTGTTTCTTGTAACCACCCATTGTGATCACTGTTGTTGTTAAAGGTTTAATAAGCATACGCAAATAATTAAGAATTTAGGTCGCATGGGTGTTTCAATCAAGGTCGTGGTATTTAAAATTTATTGTGCAGCTCTTATAAAGATGTCAAGTGAGAAACGCTATGTGCGTGATGTGTTCCATAAAGGTTTAGATGCTACCTTCAATAGCTGTTGCCTATGTAGAAAGGAGACAGTGAGTCAACTCAGTAGGTTTGTGAACAGCCCTTTTGTCTGCCTTGTGCATGTTGTTGTTCTCTTTTTGGCCAGAGGAGTGTTTTTCTGGATGGGGAGGGAAGAAATCTGTGACCTCGGGTTAGTGTGTGAGTGTTCTGTGATTGGAACACATTACAATGTCTTGGGAGAAGTTTTCTGAATCAGTGTGGGTTATATAGAGCTGTTTGAGATGCTTTTAGACAGCATGTCCAAGACTGTTGCTTCTTATGTACGCCTGGATCCTGATCTAATATGGCACCGGCAGCCACGCTGCCTCCTTCAGCAGAAAAGAAATGATGACTTGGTAAATGGATCTCTGACTCGGCAGCTAAACTCTCAGTGTAGTGTGGACAGTGGGGGAAGGGGCGATGTGGGCCAATTATTTTAAAGAGCACACATGTTTAAATGAATCATCTTGGCATTTGCTGAGATGATGCCAAGACTTCCTAATCAGATCCCTCAGTTGGTGTTTGGGTGTGAGACGGAGGCCAAGGAACAAAAGCGAGCCAGTTTCATCAAGTCGTGCCATGGTGAATTCAAACAGCTTTATTGATGTATGCACCCTCAAAGTATGCCTGTATGGTTATATGATGGATTGGAAGCATTCTCGCTCCACGCACAAGATTACAGCCGCCTAGTGATTTCACGGCATGCCGTAATACCATTCCTTGGCTCGGCATCGTTGCGCTTGCCAGGTAGTCTGCAATTTGATTTCATCTTGGAATTGTTGCGATAGATAAAATCACTTTAATACTCTGTTTGTGTTTCCTGTGGTTCTTGTGGGGGTGGATCACAGAGAGACGCGATGAGAGTGTGATGGGTGGCACCTCTGAGGCTTTTTCTGCAAATGTTTGTGGTACAAAGACTCCAGCACAGATGAACTGCAAGAAACAGCCAGATGCTCTGACCCCATGAGATTTCCACTCTTCAAAAGTAAGACTTCAAAGCTTTGTGTGGTGACACCGTAGGACGGGTGCTGGCTGCAACAGCTACAGCAGTTGCATCTTGGCCTTTTATAAGGATAATAATCACATACACAAACTTAACATTTGACAAAAGAACATCAAGGAGGTTCGTTTCTTGACAACTGACACTGGACCCCCCAGAAGTACATAATTTTAAATAGATTATGGAGTCACTTTTAGCCAAACACTTGAGGCATAAACGCCATGACTGATTAATCTGATGTCTATCTGATTTAACTTATGAATACATTGGTTAAAAATGTATTAAGGTTAATTCAACATTATCAAATACATCTGTGACCTGAATTAAACTAGATGACACAAAAGCTCCATGTGTGTAGAGTCCATTTTGATAGATTGAACAGAACATTCAGAAGCTTGGGTCAGTAGGATGTTACAACATATAGGGCTCTATTTTAACAATCTAGGTGCAAAATCTAAAGCTCAGGGTTCAAAAGCATTAAGGGCATGTCCGAATCCACTTTTGCTATTTTAAGGATGGAAAAATACTCCAAAACCCGACAGGTGAACAAATCTAAACTTGTTTTTATTAAAACAAATTTAAATATGCATATAATAAATATTAATGCCAATAATAATAGCATTATACAAATGCAAATTGAATAAACTGAAAAAACAGCCCCCTGACATGAAGAAGGCATGGAGGTGGTGGTTTTAATATGTATGCAGGATATAATAATACTTTTTGTAACATTTTAATGCTTTAATTTTTTTCATATGTAAAGATATTTGTGTATTTCTGTACATCCTGTCTGTGTTAAGCAATGTGTAAGTGTTTTGGACCTGCATAGGAGCATGAGGAGCAGAGAGAGGGGAAGGATCGGCATAGGACCGCGAGGTGGAATCAAATTCGGGTCGCCGTGAGCACTGGAGTGGATGTGCCGACGCACTAACCACTACACCACTGTCGCCGATAACAGCTAAAAACAACTGTTTTTAACACTAGTTATAATTGTTTTCTCAAGATCTCGTCAAAATATTAGCACATTAATTTTTTTAATTGGATGGCATGGTGGCTAAGCGGTTAGCGTGTTTACCTCACAGCAAGAAGATTGCTGGTTCAAGTCCCAGCTGGACCAGGAGGTGTTTCTCTGTGGTGTCTGCATGGGTTTCCTCCAAGTGCTCGAATTTCTCCTACTGTCCAGAGACAAAAACTAAATTGCCCTTAGTGGGGGTGGCAGCAAGAAGGTTGTGGGTTCAAGCTTTGGCTGGGTCAGTTGGCATTTCTGTGTGGAGTTTGCACAATCTCCCCATGTTCACATGGATTTTCTTCGGGTGCTCCGGTTTCCCCCACAAGTCCAAAGACGTGTATATATCTGCTGTGTATATACTGTATGCTGGAGTAAATGGTACTTCATTCCAAAGGAAAGTGAGTGAACTTGTTTTCTAATTTGAGTTTTTTTCTTTTTTTAGGCAGTGCAATTTGATTTTTGATGCAATCTCATGTAAACATTTGTTATCTTATTAAGTCTTTGTAAAGTGAAGTGTTTGTGTGAAAGTAAAACATTTTCTACTCATGGTTTGTTCAAGCCACTCACCTTTTCAATGATTACATTTACATGGACATCAGTAATCTGATTTTAATACGGTTGAGACAATACTCTGATCAAGAGTCTACCACGTAAACTGCAAGTTTTGATGACTGCAACCTTAATCCAACTAAAATCATAATCAAACTCAACAGAAATGTAATTAAGACATGTTGAGTATGTCTATTTTAGCTGCATTATTGATTGCAGTACAGACATGTAAACACTTTAATCAAACTCTTTTGGACTTTTTGCCACGTTTTGTTACAAGATATTCCTAGCAGACACGGCTGATTGACACTATTCCCTGCACCTACCCAGTCAGTAAATGACCGCAGACAAATGTAAAGTTTTTTTCCATTCCACGTGGGGTATCCAATTCCATTAAAACAACACTCTTCCACCGGTCCTTAATTCATACTGGCATCCATTACCTTGGTTCATCACAGGGGCATGAATGAAATGTTCCTGAATGAAAGTGAAAGTGCCAAACTGCTATTAAAGTAAAAAAAAAAAATCAAATGAAACACCTGAAATTACATGACACTCTGGAGGAAACGTGGGTAGCGAGTGTGGTGACATTAATCGATGTACTGTATGTCCTATAACATGTAAAACAGGATCATGAAAGGAACATTCAATGAGCAACTCTAAAATATGTAAACACATATTATTGTCTTATTCAGATTAGGGCAAATAATTTGATTACTTGGGTCCATGTAAACAGTCAATGCGGTTATCTGATCATTACAATAACTAAATCATCTTAGTGACCACTGTTTTAGATAGATAAAGCTAAAACTTGCCAACCAGCTAAAACTTGACCACTTGCTCAACACAGAAATTTTCCAACTTTCCATGCAAGTTACTTGTCCAATAAATCAGAAGGAGAATGATTATTTAATTGGTGCCATTAAGAGTCAATTACCATCTGATTGACTGCGCCTTTGTATGAGAGACCAGCCCTTTGAGAAAAATGTGGTGTCTGAGGGATGAAATGATAATAGCTGCAGAAGAAATGGGGGCTGTCGTCTTCATTTTGGTTGGCAGACTTGACATTGAATGGGGAAGCAGTGAGGAGAATCGATTTCTAAATGGGTTGCAAGCATTTCTCTCATAATCATAATCTTGTGCTCGGTTCACGCTCACCACGCTACGCCCAGCAGGGGTGACAGAAGCCTCCCCCCGACTGTTTTTGCTCAGGTCACAGAAACCACGCAATTCAAAGGATGTAAATGCTTGTAATTTGTTCGGTCATTAGAACGGCTCATCATCGAGCTGATTCATCCATGGTCGGCGTCAGCAGCTTGAAGAAAGCGCAGTAAACAAAGTGCAAGGCCACCTACACCAAGACAGTGGAGCGCATTTTATCCTATTAGCCACAGTTTCATTAATTTTAAGTGGTTGTTAACACGTGGAAAGCACAAAGGGTTTATAAAGCAGTCATGAGGGCTGATATCTCTATTTGTTGCTCACGAAGAGCCGAGGTAAGCAGCTCTTTCTTGGCTCCTGAATGAAGTATTATGTTCCTGTGCAGCAGGTCTGTTGTTAGAGGAGTATGCTGGGAGACACTTGAGGAAGTGCCATGGGGGGAGATGAAAGTGAACGCTATTGCTAATATCCACCCCAGGCAGTTGTTCATGAATATCAAAGAACATCTGCGAGCAGCAGCAATGTTGGGACTCAAAAAGAACTGAGAAGGGAAAAAAAAACATTCGGATTCAGTCATAGCACTCCTGCGTTCTTTTCACTCACTGAGGGACTGTCAGTAAATAATAAACTTGGCATTGAGTGATTTTCTTAGTGCTTTTTGAGGCTTTAAAACTCAAAGAGAAAGCAGCATCATATATCAAATATGCTGAAAGATCCAAAACACTCTTTTAGGAAAAGATTCATGTGCTATAATCAAGAATACTAATTGCCACCAATTGGTCATATAATCGCTGTAATTGTTAGTAATAGTTTAATAATTATTGTTGCTGTTTCCTTTGATTATGAATCAGTGCTTTTGAACCATATTTTAGGTGAACAGATTTTTAAAGTCAATAATTTGTTTTCATTTGTCGGGATGTCAATGTCTATTTTTCGTTCACTGAAGTATCTCATTTGGAAGCAGATTGGCACTGAATGAGTCATCATAGATGCATTCCATTCAACTTCAAGTGTCCTTTGAAGTAGACAATATATTGTAAGATTCCAATCGTAATTAAGTGCACCTTTAGTTAGAAGTACACTGCAAACAGCATAGGCAATAAAGGATTGTCAATTTACCCATGAGCCACTGTGCATCATTGAATTACTGTATAGACACCCTCTATGGCATGACTTTTTGTTTTAGGTGCAAAGAAAGACCACCCTGATTTTTGACCACCCTCCACCAGATTTTGGTTTGTTGCCTCAGGGCAGGGGATTTTTGAATTTAATTATCTGTTAAATGAGGAACAAGCAAGCAATGAATACATTACAAAATGTTTTAATTGAACATTATATTTTATTAATTATAAATGTTCCTTCGGCTTGGTCTTTTTATTCATCAGGGGTCACCACAGCAGAATGAACCAGCAACTTATATATGTTACGCATATATAAGCTGATGCCCTTCCACCCATACACTCACATTTACACACATAAACTACGACCAAATTAGCTTATTCAATTCACCTAAACCGCATGTCTTTGGACTGTGGGGGAAACCAGAGCACCCGGAGGAAACCCACGTGAAAACGGGGAGAAAGTGCAAACTCTACACAGAAATGCCAACTAGCCCACCCGGGACTCGAACCAGCGACTTTCTTGCTGTGAGGTGACAGTGCTAACCTCTGAGCCACCGTGCCATCCAACATAAATGTTATATTAATGTGATATAATATTATTTTATTTAAGTTATTTTTCTAACCCAGGCTCATTCTAATTATGTATCCCTATATACATTTAAGAGCAAAATACATCAAAGTAGCTACTTTTTTTGCGGTTTTTGTTTTTGATTTACTCACTGACCAACCAACCGATCCCCCCACCATCCCCCTTCCCTAATCCCAACCAATAGTGTTTTCAAAAAGCACAGATTGACCCATTCATCCCCTTCTCTAAACCCAACTGCAGTGTTTTAAAAAGCAATCTAAAAAAAGAAAAGCACGCGCCTTATTTTTACCACGTTTTCAGATTTTACCACATTCTCAACCGTTTATTTACTTGTTTATTTTATTTTAGCTCTTGTTTTTGTCTTACCTGCTTTCTGGAATCGTTCTTCGCCTCAAACCCCGTTGTCGTGGTCAACTCTGCTCTGCGTCTCAAATCCGCCCACATACATGTTGAGCTACCAGACAAAACCATAAAAAAGGAACAGTGTCATACCGTCCCATAGCGTTGGTTTTAAAGTTGAAATGCAGCCATATGTACTTCTGGCTACATAATTCGTGATCTACAGAAATGTATATAGGGCTACTTTTTCAGAATGAGCCAATGTTGTATATTTCATCAAACACTAGCCATAAGTTACTGTGGGGTACTGACTGAATTTACTAATTTAACAAGCTTTATTATTCATTGTTGCACCTCAGAAGTTGCTGGATATGAAGGTAGGTCACATTTATACCACTTGGCTTCAGGTGAACCTTTGCATCCATCAATGTGACCATCAAGTGGGCTATATCCAGATGCACATCAGGGGTATTGCACCAACGTCACACTAGTAAATTAATTAGTTACCAGTATATATATATGAAAATGTCTGTCACATCCCCAGTCTACTGTCTTTTTTCCAGCCCACTCATCCATTTTCTCACCAGCTCAGTGAACAACTTTTATTCAATGACTCCATCACCCAGAATTCTCCTGCACCCAATCCCCTAATCAGCACACCTGCCAGAGACCACCTCATTCAACCAGACCATAAAATCAGCCAGCACAGACTGATCAGAGTATAGAAATCATAGTGGTGTGGGAGAAATCCAGGTGCATTTAAAATTTCACAAGCAGTGCCACTTGAAGTAGAACACACATACTTTCTATCAGGTTCACTGTCAATTATTAGAGTGCTTTCATTGCTCAAAAACAAGATAAGTGCGATTTCGCAAGCTGTTCATCACTTCTCTGTTCAATGTAAGTAATGAATTTTAATTATATGTTTATATACACATATATTACAATATGTTAAAGCATGTTGAAAGCTACTAGAGTTTGTGCTTTTAGTTATTCAGCAGCAATGCTTACAATAGAATTTGTTATTTGCCTTTTCCCTTTCTTGTTGTTTAAAAGGTTAAAGGCACAGTCAATTTTTCTGAAATTTTAATCAATTAACCTTTTTGTCATTTGAACAGAAATTAAAGTAAAGCATTGTAAAGCATTATCATATTCATATAGCAATAAATTATACTGTAGCAGCAAACCATAAACTCCTGTGATATGCATCTGTGTTGGATGACAGGGTGTTCTGTCAAAAGAAATACATATTCCTGTTTTTAATGAATAGGGAGCAGGAAACACAGCGTAGTCCATGTCAATCAAAGCAAAACTCTTTATAATGAATTGATTTGATAATGAAGATCAGCCAATGAATGAAGAATGAAGATCAGCCAAAGCTTCCGTCCCACTTAATATAAGTGGTCTTAAACACTAGACACTACATAAAGAAATAAACACAAACTACTTATTTTATTCATATTAAATTACACAACACTTATGGTGCTATTGCTATGGTGGTATGTATATTTTTCAAAATATAGGTACAGTGTAAAAACATGCATGTACATAATGAGTATTGTACTGCAGTGTATTATTATCTTTACTGCAGGTACATAATTATTAATGCCACAAAATATAAAATTAGACCAAAGATTCTTTATTTCAGCCAATGGTCATTGAAAAGACTTTGAAATTGAAATTGTGGTCATTGAAAAGACAAGTCCACTTGAGGTAACGGTCTATACTTTACCAAATCTGAAATATATTACTTAAGGTATTTGATGTTATATGTTTCAGATACACATATATTTTTGGACAGCTCACCCAGCAAAGAACTGACCAGAACCCTTCCCTAAAACCAACCAATAGTGGTCACAAAAGCAAACCTAATATACACTGCACTAGGGCTGCACAATATATTGTTTCAGCATTGTTATCGCAATGTGATCATTCGCAATAGTCACGTGGCAGGATTTGCCATGCTGAGTCTGTATTCTAATTTATGGGCTGTGTAATGTTATTTACTTATTAACAATTAATTTTATTGAATTATTATTATTTTTATTATTCAGTTGCTGTACACTGTACAAACATTTTAAGCCAGTACAACAACAACAACAACATAAAAACATAATCCTTTTTCACTCAACTTTTGAAAACATCAGTGTTATGAAGCAGACGGACAGATAGGGTAAGTGAAATGTAAAGCGGTTTATTTAGACAACAATGAACATCAATGGAAGTGCAGGTAGGATTATTGGATACGCAGGATGATAACTGTCCTTATCTTCATCAGAGTGGGTGAGACACGAGAGGAGGATGGACAGCACACACCAGATAGCTTGGACGAAGGACACACAGATGACGAACAGACCACAGACTGGAGATTCGGGGAACTGGAACGACTAGGATGAAACAGAGAGACGGTAAGTAATGGGGTTTCAGGTTTCATGAATGTTTGCCCAGATGAGGGAACACTCAGAGTCCGCTTTCATGCAAACGAGCCTGGACCCTGAGTGTCTTGAAGAGTGGATCTTTATAGGGTGCTTGGTGATGAGAGGCAGCTGTGTGATATATAAACTCAGGTGAACGTGCTCGATGTGATTGAGTGCCGGGAGAGCCTGACCAATCCGTGAAATTACCCCCCTCCCCAGGGCCCGCTCCTGAGGGCCTAGACCTCCGACGTCGTGGTGGTCTACCTCGTCCGCGAGGTGCTGGGAACTCGGGGTGATTGGAGTGGAATTCATTCATGAGTGCGGGATCTAGAATGCCGGCTCTGGAAACCCATGATCTTTCTTCTGGGCCGTATCCCTCCCAGTCGACGAGGTATTCCAGTTGACCACCACGACGCCAGGACCGCAGGATGTCTTTTACGGCGTAGACGGATCCTTCCTCCAGCATCAGTGGGGGAGGGGGTTCCTCTTCGTGGCCAGGCTCTGTGGAGGGAAGAACAGGGTCGTGATAAGGTTTTAGGAGTGAGACATGGAAAGTGGGGTGGGTGCGGTACTGTGCAGGGAGTTGTAGTTTGTACGTGACGGGGTTGACCTGTTCCAGAATGGTGAAGGGACCAACGAATCTGGGACTAAGCTTCCTGGAGGGCAGTCGCAGGCGGATATCCCTTGTGGAGAGCCATACCTTCTGCCCCGGACTGTAGATGGGTCCATCCGTTCTTCTCCTATCAGCAACCACCTTGCTTCTGCGGACTGCCCTCTGGAGATGATGATGAGCCTCGTCCCAGACTCTCTCGCTCTTCCGGAACTAGTGATCCACTGCGGGGACATCAGATGGTTCGCCATCCCAGGGAAATAGTGGGGGTTGGAAACCTAGAACGCACTGGAATGGCATGAGTCCGGTGGTGGGTTGTCGCAGTGAATTCTGGGCATACTCCGCCCAGCCCAGAAACTGGTTCCAGGAGTTCTGATGACCGTGACAGAACGTCCTCAAGAATCGTCCCACCTCCTGGATTTTTCTCTCTGTCTGGCCATTTGTCTGAGGGTGGTAACCAGACGAGAGGCTGACGGTCACACCCAGGAGTTTAAAAAAGGCTTTCCACAGCCTAGAAATGAACTGAGGGCCTCTATCCGATACAATGTCCTCAGGTAGCCCAAATGATCGAAAGACTTGGTTGAAGATTTGTTCCGCTGTCTCTAGAGCTGTGGGAAGCCCCTTTAACCGAATTAATCTCACAAATTTCGAAAATCGATCGACAATTACCAGAATACAGGTGTTACCATCAGATGAAGGTAAATCTGTCATGAAATCCACTCCCAGGTGTGACCAGGGTCGATTCGGGACTGGCAAGGGATGAAGTTTTCCAGCAGGTAGGTGACGAGGGCTCTTGGACTGTGCACACTCCTTGCATCCTTGGATGTACCTTCTCACATCCCTTGCCATGTTCGGCCACCAGAAGCATTGGGATAGTAGCGAGAGGGTATAGTTGGTCCCGGGATGCCCAGTGCCTAGGGAGGTGTGAACGGAGTGAATGACTTCTACTCGTTGTTCTGCTGGGATGAACTGCCGATGTGGTGGGCAACCCGGCGGAGGTTGGCTTTCAGGAGTGGCGATGGCTGGAGGAGCAGACCAGGTAATTGGACATATGGAGATATGGTCAGGGAGGATTCTTGCTGGTATTTCCACTGTATCCTGTTCATGCATCCGTGATAGGGCATCTGCTCGAATGTTCTTGGAGCCAGGTCGATAGGATATGGAGAAATAAAATCGTGAAAAGAAAAGTGACCACCAGGCCTGACGAGGACACAATCTCTTTGCTTCTTTCATGTATTGGAGGTTTTTATGGTCAGTAATGACCTGGAAAGGGTGTTGGGCTCCTTCCAATCAATGATGCCACTCCTCTAATGCGAGCTTGATGGCAAGAAGCTCTCTATCGCCAATGTTGTAGTTTGCTCCACCGGGCTTAGCTTCCGGGTGGTGTGCCATGATACTGGGAAAGTATCGCTCCTACTCCAGTGGTGGATGCATCGACTTCCAGCGTGAAGGGGAGATCTGGATCAGGATGAGTCAGGAGTGGAGCTTTGGTGAACGCCTCCTTGAGATGCTGGAATGCTGCGGCTGCTTCAGTGGACCAGATTATTTTCTTAGGTTTGTTTTTAAGAAAGTTAGTGAGTGGAGTGGTGATAAGGCTATAATTCTTAATGAAACGTCTATAGAAATTGGCGAATCCGAGGAATCTTTGGAGTTCTTTTATGGAGGTGGGTTCGGGCCAGGAAACTACGGAGTGGACCTTCCCCTCGTCCATACGGACACCTAATTGATCGATATTATAACCAAGGAACTGGACAGATGGTTGATGAAAGGAGCATTTTTCAGCATTCAGGAAAAGATGGTTTGCTCGTAGGGTTTGGAGGACCTCCGCAACATGGTGGCGATGTACGGCCTCACTCCGGGAGTAGATGAGGATATCATCTATATAAACTATGATGAATTGATGGAGAAACTCCCGGAGTACTTCATAAATGAAGTGTTGGAAAACGGAGGGGGCGTTGACCAGGCCATAGGGCATGACGTATCACGTATTCTCACCAGATTGTATGCGCTGCGGAGGTCCAACTTGGTGAAGATCCTGGCTGATCTCAATTGTTCCAGGGCCGCAGACACGAGGGGAAGTGAATAACGAAACTTGACTGTACTTTTATTTAGAACACGTTAGTCAACACATGGCCGCAGCCCTCCATCCTTTTTGGCCACGAAGAAAAAACTGGAAGCTGCGGGTGACTTGGAATGGCGAATACACCCCTGACTCAGAGCCTCTTGTATATACTCCTCCATGGCCTTAGTCTCCGGAAGCGATAGCGGGTAGATCTTCCCTCTAGGCAACTGGGCATTTGGAACCAGGTCAATAGCACAGTCCCATGGCCAATGTGGAGGTAGCTCTCTTGGGGCAGAAGACGTCCTGATAGGAAGAGTAGATCTCAGGGATATTCACAGATTGCTTGTCGACTGGACTTTCGACGAACGTGACATAAACAGATAGGGGTTTATTGATCTGAAGAGGAAGGTTAGGAAAACAGTTTGGTGAACAGCCTTCACCCCATTTTTTAATCTCTCCGGTGCCCCAAGAGATGATGGGATCATGCTTCACCAGCCACGGGCGCCCTAGGATGACATCCATATTGGCACCCTCCAGAACCAGGAATTGAATGTG
The DNA here is from genome assembly GCA_903798035.1 of Danio albolineatus. Taxonomy (NCBI): domain Eukaryota; kingdom Metazoa; phylum Chordata; class Actinopteri; order Cypriniformes; family Danionidae; genus Danio; species Danio albolineatus. The sequence goes on from CAIGQQ010032585.1 coordinate 12,265, forward strand.
TTCTTGATGCAGTAATCCAACTTGAAGGTGTATGGTTTCACATTTACGGTGAATACGTGCCGGGGAATGAATGTTCTTTGTTATGGGTTGAATCTGGTAGACATACGTCAAGGCTTCTGTGCGGAGTTGAAGTTGGTGACAGAGGGCATTGGAGATGAAGGTTCCAGCTGACCCGGAGTCAATAAGCGCAGTGACTGAAACGGAGACGAGAGGGGTAGTTAACCGCACAGTTGTAGTGAGTGCATATACCTGTTCTATCTTCGAACTGAACACACTCACCGCGGAGCGTGTGGGACGGAGTGGACAGTCGAGCCTGACATGTCTGTTGGCACCACAGTAAAGACACAGACCCCCGGTCAGCCTCCTCTGTCGCTTGGTAGCTGTTAGTGTACCAGATTCGAGGACAATAGGTTGTGGTTCTGGAGGGGCTACGTACTTAGACGAACGGAGGAGTGTTTGTGACAGGGACTCAGGATTCTGTAGATAGGTCCTGAGACGATCAGAGCATTTGAGTGAAGAGTTAAGTTCCAAGCCGAGCCGGTAGGTTGTGAGAAGAGATCGCTCGTTCCATCTACTGGTGGCCGCCAAGGTCCGAAAGCGGAGAGCATAATCCTGTGTGGACATCGTACCTTGTTTGAGATGATATAATTGCTCTCTCGCTGCTACTTCCCCGTCTGAACGGCCAAAAACTTCCTTGAATGATTGGATCAAGTTCATGACCGGCCCGGCTTGGTCCCAGATGGTTTCAGCCCATCGAAGAGCGGGTCCAGAGAGCAGTGAGACAATGTAGGCAATCTTGGAACGATCTGTGGGATATAGAGAGGGCTGCATGTCAAATACAAGGGAACATTGCAATAAAAATCCGTTGCACTCCTCCGCCCCGCCTGAGTAGGGCGCTGGTCGAGCCATGGGACTGGAAGAGGTGGTGGACGAAGAAGAAGTGGAGGCGGAAGTGCTCGGTGCTGGTGGTGCGTCGGGAAGTGGAGCTGATGGCATCAAAATTCAAAGTGTCCACCAGCTCTTGGAAGTGATCGGGAGTGCTCATGTTGTCAACAGTTGTGGTCCGGGATTCTGTTATGAAGCAGACGGACAGATAGGGTAAGTGAAACGTAAAGCGGTTTATTTAGACAACAATGAACATCAATGGAAGGAGAGGAGGATGGACAGCACACACCAGATAGCTTGGACGAAGGACACACAGATGACAAACAGACCACAGACTGGAGATTCGGGGAACTGGAATGGCTAGGAGGAAACAGAGAGATGGTAAGTAATGGGGTTTCAGGTTTCGTGAATGTTTGCCCAGATGAGGGAACACTCAGAGTCCGCTTTTAGTCCAAACGAGCCCGGACCCTGAGTGTCGTGAAGAGTGGATCTTTATAGGGTGCTTGGTGATGAGAGGCAGCTGTGTGATAATTAAAACTCAGGTGAATGTGCTCGATGTGATTGAGTGCCTGGAGAGCCTGACCAATCCGTGACAATCAGCTGCACTGACCTAAAATTATTTGTCAATAATACAAAAACATTTAGCATTTAGTTGGGTTAACGTAACATGATTAGTTTTCTGGACAGGTTAAACTACTCTGTAACAAAACTTTTTAAGTTGTGCCAACTGAACGTTTTTTTGTCTGCAGAACTAGAATGCCTGAAGTTGAGTGAAATACAAGAAAAAAAAACATAATCCTTATTTCCTTTAGTTTTTTCTTGTGTACTAAACTTTTGAAAACATCAGTTGCATTAACCTAAAATGTCTAAAGTTGAGTGAACAAAAAACTTTTTTGGAAAACCTAAGAAATATTACAACATCAGAGCAAACAAACAACAGCAACAACAATAAAACAAACAAACAAACAAACAAAAAAAAAAACAGAGACAAATGTTAACAAAATATTTAGAAGAGAATGAATTAGAACAACAATAACAGTAAACAAGACAAGGATCAAAACATGGCAGGACAAACTTGCTCTGTAATGCTTCACAGGGAAAAAGAAGACCCAGCAAAGTGTGTGTGTGAATGAGATGTCTTTAGTAATCAGTCCATCATGGGCTTCCAGCTGTGTGTGTGTAATCAGGAGGAAACAGAAACTGGTTTCAGGGGCGCCGCTAGCAATTTTGGGCCCCATGAAAAAATATGAAGATTGGGCCCCCTACTACCAGGCTAGCTATCCAAAATCTTTGTCTGCAATGTAGTTATACTGACCTATGCATTTTATTATTGATTTTGTCTACTACTTATCAGTATTTAGAGAACGGCCATGACTGTAGCTAGCAGATGATTTATTGTTCAAATGTAAATGTAGTAAAAAAAAAAGGAACAGTAATCAAATATTCACTGAAAATTGTACATTTCTAAACACACAAAACACCAAATGTGTAACTATTGACGCCTACAAATCCCACCCACGCCCACCGTTTGGCAAATCAGATCACTCCTCTGTTCTGCTCCTGCCTGCTTATAGGCAGAAACTGAAACGGGAACCACCCACTCTCAGGACGTTTCAGAGCTGGTCAGACCAATCGGATTCCATACTCCAGGACTGTTTTGATCACGTTGACTGGGACATGTTCCGGGCGGCTTCTGATGACGACATCGAAGTGTACTCAGACACCGTTACGTGCTTCATCAGAAAATGCATAGAAGATGTGGTTCCAACAAAAACTGTCCGTATCTACCCCAACCAAAAACCATGGATCAATGGCGAAGTTCGAACAGCCCTATCAGTGCGAACCTCCGCCTACAAATCCAGAAATGCGGAGGAACAAAAACAGGCAAACTACAACCTTAGAAAAACCATCAAAGCAGCAAAACGTCAGTACAAAGACAAAGTAGAAGGTCAATTCAACACCAATAACGCAAGGAGCATGTGGCAAGGACTTAATTACATCACAGACTTTAAAAGTAATAAACCAGCCACCGTAAACATTGCTGCTTCTCTCCCGGACGAGCTCAACTCATTCTACGCCCGCTTTGAAGCTCAGAACAGCGCGCACACACAGCGCGCTCCCGCGGCCGACACAGAAACGGTGAGCACACTCTCTGTCTCTGTAGCGGATGTAACGAGATCTTTCCGTCGCGTGAACATCCGCAAAGCTACGGGCCCAGACGGCATTCCCGGACGTGTACTTAAAGCATGCGCACACCAGCTAGCGGGGGTTTTCACGGACATCTTTAACCTCTCGCTCTCTCGGTCTGTGGTTCCCGCGTGCTTTAAGACCGCTACTATTGTGCCAATACCGAAATCAGCTAAAACCACCTGCTTGAATGACTGGCGTCCGGTTGCACTGACACCCATCTTCAGCAAGTGCTTTGAGAAGCTGATTAAAAACCACATCCGCTCTGTACTGCCCGCTCACACTGACCCTCTGCAATTTGCATACAGAAACAACCGCTCCACTGATGATGCAATTGCTTTCACCCTACACACTGCTCTGTCTCACCTGGAAAACAAAAACACATATGTGAGAATGCTGTTTGTGGACTACAGCTCAGCATTCAACACCATAGTACCTGCCAAGCTGGTGGAGAAGCTGCAGGCTCTGGGTCTGCACAGCTCTCTGTGCAACTGGATCCTGGACTTCCTGTCAAGCAGACGCCAGGTGGTCAGAATGAACAACATCACCTCATCCACACTGATCCTCAACACTGGTGCTCCACAGGGCTGTGTTCTCAGCCCACTCCTGTACTCCCTGTACACACATGACTGTACATCCAAACACAGCTCCAATGTCATCGTTAAATTTGCTGATGACACAACGGTGGTGGGCCTAATCACAGATAATGATGAGACGGCCTACAGAGAGGAGGTGCACTCTCTGGCGCTATGGTGTCAGGAAAACCACCTCTCACTCAACATCAGCAAAACTAAGGAGCTGGTGGTGGATTTCAGGAGAGAGAAGAAGGAACACACTCCCATCACCATCAACGGCACACCAGTTGAGAGGGTCAGCACTTTCAAGTTTCTCGGAGTTCACATCGCTGAGGATCTGACATGGACTGCTCACACAGACGCAGTGCTGAGGAAGGCACAGCAACGCCTCTTCTTCCTCAGGCGTCTCAGGAGGTTTGGAATGAGCCCCCACATCCTCCGCTCGTTCTACACCTGCACTGTGGAGAGCATCCTGACTGGCTGTATCACCACCTGGTACGGAAACAGCACCAGCAGCAGTCGCAAAGGTCTACAAAGGATCGTGCGAACTGCTGGCCGCGTAGTAGGAGGTGAGCTTCCCTCCCTCCAGGACATCTACACCAGGCGGTGCGTGAGGAAAGCCAGGAGAATCATCAGTGACTCCAGCCACCCAAGCCATAGACTTTTCTCTCTGCTACCCTCAGGCAGACGCTTCCGCAGCATCCGGTCACGCACCAGCCGACTGAAGGAAAGCTTCTTCCCACAGACTATCAGGCTGATGAACACTTAACACACCTCACACAAACTCTTTTCATACCACTCACTGCACACCATCAACATGTAGCATGCACTGCACTTTAATCAAACCATACTTAAAACAATACTGCCTACAACTACCTATTCACATATTCATCGTCTTATACGTACTGCTGTCAACATTGCAATTGTACATTCTTTTGCTCCCCTTTGGGAGTATTTTGTTGCATGTTGTATTTTTGCACTGTGTGTATTTTGCGCTGTCTGCATTTGTGCACTGTCTGTATTTTGCACTGTCTGTATTTTGCACTGTCGTTGTATCTGCACTGTCGTTGTATTTGCACTGTCTGTATTCTGCACTGTCGTTGTATCTGCACTGTCGTTGTATCTGCACTGTCGTTGTATTTGCACTGTCGCTGTATTTTGCACTGTCGCTGTATTTGCACTGTCGTTGTATTTGCACTATCTGTATTTTGCACTGTCTGGAGCCAGCACCTAAGCTTTTCACTCATCATAGCACACGTGCTGCTGATGATGTGACAATAAAAGTGATTTGATTTGATTTGATTTGATTTGATTTATTTAAATAAATGTACTACAATAGTGTCTCAATGTGCAATACACTGGAACCATGTCAAAAATCAATAAGACACAAAATTATATTACAATGAGACCCATTAATAAAAAAAAGTTTTTTTTTTTTTTGTTTAAATTGACCATTACTTAAATGGCAAAACTCTGGCCTTTTTGCCAGCAAAATCCTCAATCAAAAAAAAATAACAAATATATATTAACAGAGTGCAAAATCCAGCATGCTGTAAACGAAACACACACAACATAAATACATTTGAAACGATCTGTTGATTAACCTGACAGTGACTTAAATTCTAAGTGCCAAATGCCTGGCCTTCTTGCTTGCAAAATCCTCAATCAAATCCTTGAAATCCAGACTTAAATCCAACTGGCTTTCAATGGACAGTATTGCAAGGTTGTTTAACCTGTCCTGAGACATGGTTGATCTCAAGTAATTGTTTATTAATTTAAGTTAAATACCCATTAAGCTAAATACCCTTTCTCCACTGGCAAGTGACAGGAAGAGTGCAGGTCTCAGGGCAATGCACACCTCTCCAAAAATGCTGTGAAGTTGCTTTTTATAAATTGCATTTAGGAGAGTAAGAGGAGAACAATCAGATTGGTTCTCATTAATTTATTAATTTATTTAATTAATTTGGCAACCATCAAACGTCATCTGGGAAACGGTTTGAACTTCCGCTTAGTAAAAAAAAAGCCATTAGTGCTCCATTTGGGACGACATTACATACATATACTATGCTGTTGAGTGTGTAAGTAGATTAAGTATATAGTGCATAAGTGCATAGTGTGTCATTTGGGATGCAGCTAATGAAATAAATGACCAAAGTACCAAATAATACCTGACCTGAGTATAACCTCATTCATCAGGAGGCGCTATAATCTCTCTTGTAGGAAAATTTTGCTTTCACAGTCCAAAATAAATAAAGTTATCCAACATGTGCAACTGATAGCTCCGCCCCTTCCGTTGCATGCGCAAAGCTGCGGTAGTTGAGTGCGTGAAGTGTCCATCATTCCACACTTTATTTTACAGGTGGAATGAGTGCATCATCCGGGTAATTAAAGTGCACTCATTATTTTTAGAGTTTTCAGTGTGAACGCACTACTTACACTATTTATACTACAAAATGGCGTAGAATATTGCAAAAGTATGCGATTTGGGACGCAGCTGATGGTAACCTCGAAGACATCGCTGCTTTGACAGTTTACCTGAAGATCACACTCAACAAAGTATCAACTCTCTTCCTGCTACTGATGGACTGAACCATACAGTGAAAGGAGGGGGCTGCAATTTGACAGTAACAGACATGAGGGGCAGATATAAGCCGTATTTTTATTTTCTAATAAATTGTTTTACTTGTAATTTAGAGATACATTCATAATTTATATTGCATTATAGTACTGTTATTAATTATAAAGCAGATCTCTGTGGGCCCCTAGAGTGCATGGACCCTTAGAATCGTCCTAATTTCCCCCCCCTTATCGGCGCCCCTGACTGATTTCTCCATTTGAATTACTGTTTGACCTTTTGTTGAGATTTGTCATTTAATTATTACAGGAATTTACTGTTGTTTATGCAAATTAAATATCAGATACATTTGATTTCTCATTTTTCATTTGGTTGTTGTTTTGATAGTTCGATTTATTATTTGATTTTTTTTTGCCATTTAAATTTTCATACTAATTTTGTGAGAAAAAAACTTCCATACATAAACATACCAGTTAAATACAAATTAACAACCCATATGCTCCTAAGCTTTACTTTTGTAGAGCGAACTACTGTAGGTAAATGTGAGTTAAAAAATCACACTAAAAGTCTTTCTGCATCTGTGCCCCGTTAGCATTATTGCAACAGTATTTTGTTGTTGCTATCGTTGTTAATAATAATGACATTAATGTTATTATTGGTTTTACTATTATTTTTGTTGTTGTTGTTAGGGTTAGAAATACTGCAACCTTTATTTTAGCAAAAGTGAGAAGGTCTGAGATTGTAACACAGGGATGTGACACTGACAACTAAGGTGTGGATCCGAATGCAGGTTTATTAGCGAGGTTCGGTTAGCAATGGTCAACAGGAGTAAACATATGCATAAAGACAGTTCAGAATCGTTATCGAGAACAGGCAAGGAGGCTGGCGACAGGCAGGGAAAAACATAGAGCAAAGCGAAGGTAGAAAGACGGGAAACCAAGACCAAGGAAACGCGTTGTAATGTCACATGAAGTAAACAAGATTTAGCAACAGTGAGTGTTTCTGTGTGGTTTAAATAGTGTGTGTAATCAGTCCTTGACGATCCTCAGGTGGTGTGTGCAATCAGTGGTGACTTGGAGCAGGAGTGTATGTGTGTTGCATGAGTGGAGGAGGAGTCCATAAACATTGTGGATTTGTAGTTTTTGTGTGATATGTGTGTGTACCTGTGTACCAGCGATCTCTGGATGTTAGATCGCTGGTGATCGTGACAGAGATTAACTCAACTTAAAGAAACAAGTTGGCAGAAGCTGTTTTGCGTGAACTTGCAAATTTTTGCTCACAAAACTAATCTTTATTACTTAATGAAGAAAATTTTGATGCAGGATAAAAGTTGTTGGCATCATACTGAACTATACTTTTGCACTACTTCAATGAAGAACCTTTCCTTTGAACAAAAAGTTTTTTTTGGTGAAAAAAAGGTTCTTCGTCTTTTTAAAATGTTGTTTACACTAACAAAAAAGGTCATTTATAATTGCTTAAGAGTGTGTCTGAGGCTACGTTCACATGGCAGGCAAATGTGGCCAAAATCCCACATGTGACTCAGATCTGTTTTTGTCTTGACTGTGTAAACAGCCCAAACCTCGTGGAATCTGGTCTTTTTAATTCGGATTTGTGCCACTTTCATATCTAGTATTAAATCAGACACAGATCTGATGCTTTGCAATGTGACCGCAATGTGAACAGTTATGTAGGATTTCATGTGACTTTTACATACTCTTTGAGCGACATGCATCATCATGCATCTGCATTCTGTGCTGCAGACATCATCTACTTCTCAGCAGCACAGTAGAATGCCACACAGGGCAAATACTTTACCACAGAAGTTGGTTGTTCATTTTGAAAAAAAAAAAAGGCAAAACTGGTGCTTGTTAACCAGTCTGGTTTACGATTGGGGCACAGATTGATCGCAAAGCTGAAGAGCGTCAGAGGGGTGTTGTGGACAGAGGATCCGTGTGCAAAGGAGGGGGCACTTTCATTTTAAGGATGAGCTGTCTCTCAGAGAGAAAAATGTGCAGGTGTTCAAACACCAAAACCCCGCTTCTACACGTACCTTCTGTTTTTAATGAAGTAAAATGAAATAACTCAGAGATAAACCAACTCCGCCTTCACCTTTCAGTCTGTGGCTGCTCATTAACCCATGATGAGTTCACTACACCGGTGGTCAGAAAGACGTGCACCGCGGTTGTCATAAATCATAAATGATCAGTGTTTTCAATAACAAGAGACTTATTTTAGGTTTCAAATGGCAAAATACACATTAGTAGTAGCAGAACAACCCTTTACAGTTCATGAAATACACAGAGGTTGTATGTGAAAAGGGCAATAATCATATTAAGCATTATCTGACAACTTGCTTACTGAATAGAGTATACATATTGTGTGCATAATTGGACATTTTGTGCTGCCCATAACTACTTTTGCGCATGCGGGTGAGTTTAGGACCATGATCTGTTCACACTGCAAATCTGAAATTGGCCACATTTATAACAACAATGTGATCAGCTATGCACAGAAATTAGATCTGAGAATAAAATCAGATTTGATCACTAAGCCTTGCAGTCTGAATGTAGCCTGAGTCTTGTTTGTTTAGTTCAGTGGTTCTCAATTCTGGTCATTGAAACCCACTTCTCTGCAGATTTTTCATGTCTCTCACATAACCAGCTTGTTAAAAGAGCCCCATCCATGATCTTAGTTTAGTTGCACATTAGTTGCTTAATCCAGAACAATAAGAAAAATGCAGTGATGATTTTTGCAAAAGTGTACGATCATTAATCAAATACAAAATTATAGTTTTTAATCTTCACCTACGTACTTCAGTAATGGTATAACCAGCTGAGTGTGAAAAAATCTTTTCACAACAGATTCAAAAGAGTCACAGAGATGAATCAAAATCCCTGCTAATAACCTACATGTGTTACAAACAGGAAGAGATGCTATTCATTTCCCCGCAGCCCATTCCTTTTTGTCGACCTCCTCTCATGTGGGCCATTGCCTTGGCAACGTTCAGGCAAACAAGCCCTCTTCTCGAAGTGCTACGACACAGAGGTCGCTAATAATCTGAGGAGGTTGCAATAAACATTTCGAGCATAAGCCCAAAGCCCTGAAATACACATTACTGGGGGCAAAAAGGAATCACTTGCATTTCAAAAAAAGAAAAAATGAAGGGGAAATATTCATGGGGCTTAAGAGAGGCCCCAGAAATCACTTTTAGGCCTCAGCTCATCTTAAATACTGCTTCTTTTTCTTTCGTCCTCCGGAGAAATATGTTCAGCCGGATTTGTTGCGCTGATGGTTTTATCCGTTTGTAATGGGGCTTGATTCTCTGTGATACTGAAGGAGAGAAGTAGAGGACAGTGATTTTATATGCACAGCACCTCCAGCTCTCTTTACATTCTCTTGAAACACTATTTTCCCAGTCTTTTATGCCTAGGAGAGGCCTGAAAGTAGCAGTACAGGATTTGAAAAGCAAACCTCACAGATAGGAGTATGTTTCTAACAGATGTCGGAAATCAAAAGCAGTGCCATATTTGTATTAAATATGGCCGAAAGCTTATTTTATAAAATGTTTTGTATAGTTAAATCTTGACAAGCACTCGGCTTTGAGCCTGATTAATCAAAACAAAATACTTTCCTGAAGAGTATAAGCATAGATTTGGTATTATTTAAAAAAGAAGACACTCTGAAGTTTTGTACTGTTTCAGGCGTTGTTTAGGCACCATTACCATTTTGAAAAGATTTGCTTGTTAATAGTAAAGTCCATCTGAAAATTAAAAATGACTTAATGTTCATCCACCCTCAAGTAGTTCCAAACTTTTATGAATTTCTCTCTTCTGTTAGACACAAATGAAGGTTTTGTGAAAAAAGCTGAAAACCTATAATTGTTGACATCCACAGTTGGTTTCCTTGATCCATCATGTGGTTTGTGCCCTGTTTTAGCAATCATTAAAATATTAGTTAAAATAAAATGAGAGATGCAGCAGGTACAGAAACATTAACGTCCACCATGTTTTTGTAATTCATTTATTCATTCATTTTCTTTTCGGCTTAGTCCCTTTATTAATCCGGGGTCGCCACAGCGGAATGATCCGCCAACTTATCCAGCATATTTTTTACGCAGCGGATGCCCTTCCAGCCGCAACCCATCTTTGGGAAACATCCACACACACTTATTCACACTCATACACTACGGACAATTTAGCCTACCCAATTCACCTGTACCGCATGTCTTTGGACTTGTGGGGGAAACCGGAGCACCCGGAGGAAACCCACGCAACCACGGGGAGAACATGCAAACTCCACACAGAAATGCCAACTGACCCAGCCGAGGCTCGAACCAGCGACCTTCTTGCTGTAAGGCGAACTTGCTACCCACTAGGCCACCGTGGCACCCATGTTTTTGTAATGATTAGCTTTAATGTGTGAATAAACAGTGGTCACAAATGATTCTCTATTCTGTACACACAGCTTAAAAGTTGATATTTTAGCCTTTTAATCCTAAAAACCCAAACAATAATGAACCCTACTTGTGGGAAAGAATCGTGGTATATGCAGCACAGTGTCTGACTCATTATGAAAATGTTAAAGTCAGTCATAAATGTTTTAGTGTTCATCCACCGGCACTTCCATAATAAAATATATCCCTGCAAATCTGCATACTCCTTCACCACCCATCCTGTCCCAGTCATCATTTCCACAAAAGTAAGTAAATTTAGTGGCATTTATAATGCAAACATACTAAAGAAGTGCATTAGAGTGCTTTCCTTTTACTGATTCTCAGAGCAGTGTGAGCTGTGATCCCGGCTCTTTCTGAGAGCATCAGCTCTAATGAGCTTTAAAAGATCATGTCATTTTCAGGATCCAAGCTTTTCTTTCCTCCTCCTTTGCTTTTTATCTCAATTACCACTGTACCATAGGGAATGCAATTCATCTCTGAATGGACCAAAGTCTTTAATGGTGCTCTCTCTTGAATTTAGCCTCTACAGCGGTGCTTTGATAAGCGGTGAGGATAAGGGTCTGCTCAGCGTGATTAAACACTGCTCTGCACTGCCAAAAATGCAGCAAACATACTGCTTTGTTTTCTCCTGTGTGTGCCGAACCTGTTTATTTTCTGTCATATACTTTTTTCTACCCCTTTTCAACTTTCTGTACTCTCATTTGTGTTGATCTGAAGCACCAGTCTTGATTTGTGATGCACCAGTTTTGATTTTTCATGGCTGATTTCGATTGGCGGCTTTTTTGTTTTACAAGCTAGTCCAACTGCAGATTTTGTTTCATTATTATTATTTTAGCAAGTGACAAAAGCACATCAACAATGCAGCAAAGTTTAAAATTATTTTTTTTTATAATAAAACACCCTATTCTTATACCCCATATAGACAAGTGGACAAATCTAAACTTGTTTTTATTAAAAATATATATAAATATACATATAATAAATAATACTTATACTAATAATAAAATTATACAAATGCAAACTGAAAAAAAGCCAGCAGGTGAATAAGGCATGGAGGTAGTGGTTTTTATATTTATGTAGAAAATAATAATTTTGTGACATTTTAATCCTTCACTTTTTTAATATGTAAAGATATTTATGTATTGCTGTACATCCTGTGTGTATTTGTCACGGATTGGTCAGGCTCTCACGTCCCACAATCACAGCGATCAC
>CAIGQQ010032590.1:7232-20793 GCA_903798035.1 Danio albolineatus
TATATTATATTATATTATATTATATTATATTATATTATATTATATTATATTATATGCAACGTTTTTCAAAATTTTCAGCTTTGTCTAACTTAGAACAATTATTTTTTAAATATGTTTATCTATATTCATAAATCTTTTATGTTAAATTTCCTTTTTAACAATAGACCACAAAAAAAAAAAAATCTTATAAACATATATTTGTGTAATCTTCAGATGATGGGTTATTAAAAAATCAGGTATGAATCAAGTCAACAATACATTGCTTTCTGGGTTGTGAACAAAGAAGAATATAGGCTTACTGTGACTTAGGTCACTCATTATAATTTTATTTATTTATACAATATTTTTATTTATTTTTTATTTTTTGATAAGTAAACACAAGTATGTGATGGGCTACTCAGTCAAAAGGGTAACTACAACCCAAGCATATGTATAATACTTATTTATATTTAAAGTAAGCCTACAGTGTGTTTTGATCAAATATAGTGACTAAAATATAGAGTGACTAAAGATACAGTAGTATACTTTCTTACTTTATTTTTAAATAGAGTAGTATACAGTGTGTACAAGTGGGTGACAATTTAATGTTTATCTTTAGACATTAACTATAACATTACAATTTTATGTTTATTAGAATTGACTTGTCAACCATGGATGGAAGTCCATTTCTGTCACTGAAAAAAAAAAAACAGAATTTTGAGATGTAAACTCAAATTTGTAATTTCTAATGTCAGAATTGAGAGATATAACTTTGCAAGATATCTTTGTTATCTTTGAGTTATCAGATAAAAAGTTGCAATTTACTTTTTTAAGGGAACAGAAAGATTCAGTGGGAGTCTCCCCCTCCAAAAAAAAATCTGCTACATTTGCCGATCAGTTTTGGTCTTCAAGAACTCAAATGGCTAGTCGACAGATCCTTGGGGGTTTATTTCGATTTGCTCATTGTTTATCTTCATGGAAAGTTGTTTTCATGGTCAGATGAGCTTATAAAGTTGTGGGTGTGCTTTAAAAAAAGCTAAGCTCTCATTATTGAATACTACTGCTTTGAAATTATAGCTTTTGAGGATCTTTTGGTCTACTTCACTTTGTCAAACACAGAATTGTTGACAATTTTGCAGATTTATTAAAAAGGAAAAAAATGAAATAGTGCTGTCAATTTATTCTGATCATCCTTGAGATGGTTCTACACCTTTATTTGAGTCCAGCTGTGTTTGATTATACTGACTGGACTTGATTAGGAAAGCTACACACCTGTCTATATAAGACCTTACAGCTCATAATGCATGTCAGAGCAAATGAGAATCATGAGGCCAAAGAAACTGCCTGAAGACCTCAGAGACAGAATGTGCCTTGGAGCACAGTAGCCCTCATAATCCTTAAATTGAAGACATTTCGGACGATCAGAACCCTTTCAAGAGCAGGCCGTCTGGCCAAACTGAGCTATCGGGGGAGAAGAGGCCAAAGAAGAACCTAAATATCACTGTGGCTGAGCTCCTGAGATGCAGTCGAGAAATGGAAGAAAGCTCTAGTAAGTCAACCATCCCTGCAGCCCTCCACCAGTCAGGGCTTTATGGCAGAGTGGCCCGACAGAAGCCTCAGTACAAGACACATGAAAGCCTGCATATATTTGTTTGTTGTCTTAGACTTGACACATGGCCGAGAATTAGGTTTACTAAAGCCCCGTTTACACTAGTGCGTTTTAATTTTAAAATGGCGTTTTAGCATGAAAACGATCCGTGTCCACACTAGCGTTTTACCCAAGCGTCTCTACAGATGTCCGTCTACATTACACCACCAAAAACGTATATCACGTGACCATTCGCGCCCTTTGGGCATGCGCATTCAAGTATAAACAGGAAGCATGTGTCTCGCTTGGCATTTGGTTATTGTTAGTCAACAAACGCTGGTTGAACGATAAACGCGATGGTAAAGAAAGCAAGAGAGGTCTTTTTGTGGACAGACGACGAGATTGAGTTGTTACTTAAAGTAACAAATGAATATAAAACATCCATGGCTATCGACAATGCAGTGTTTACAGAGAAGGCTGGTCAGCCGTCTTCCGCTGACGTTATAGCCATGTGCGCTTGACGAATATGGGAAGGATTCGAAATGACCCAAAAGCCCCAATCACGTAGCCAATCTCAGCAGCCACGCCTCCGTTTTCCAATGTCTCCGTTTTCCACCGTCTACACAGAGATGCAGCAGCAGCGTTTTAGAATGAAAACGGCCTCTCCAGCGTTTCTAAAACGCTCCGTTTTCGCGCCTCGAAAACTCCGGCGTAGTGTGGACGGATGGCGTAACCGTAGCAAAACTTATGCGTTTTAAAACAAAAACGCACTAGTGTAAACAGAGCCTAAGTCTTACCTCCCTGACTCATCCCTTTCTGCTTCATACAAAAAAAATAACAGTAATAATAATAAAATATCAGGAGCCACGCTTAGTCAAAATAAGATCATCATATTATTTAAGTTTTAGTTTTGTTGACTTGCAAAACTCAATACGTGCCCACACCTTCGCATAAAAAGCTGTTATGCCGGTTTCACAATGTGTGAACAGTGTGTATTTTTTCAGTGAGCAGTATATCAAGCAGAAGTGGTGCATGAGGTGTGCGGGTTGCTTCGGTTGCGCACAGAGAATAATGTGTTTATTCTGGGATCGCCACTCTTAATAAATACAATTGCATATAAAGTAAAACGTATCTCTAAGCATTTATTGGGGTGATTTTTACTGGTGCACGTGCCCAAGTACGTAAATGGGGTCTAGCGACACCTCTGACAATGACCCTAAGCACACAGCTAAAATAACAAAGGAGTGGCTTCACATCAACTTCATGACTGTTTTTGAATAGCCCAGCCAGAGCCCTGACTTAAACCCGATTAAGCAAAATGGCTGTCCGACAATGTTTGCCATCCAACCTGACTGAACTGGAAAGGATTTGCAAGGAGGAATGGCAGAGGTGTGAAAAACTGGTTGCATCTCTCCCAAAAAGACTCATGGCTGTAGATCAAAAGGGAGCTTCTACTAAATACTAAGCAAAGGGTCTGAATACATAGGACCATGTGATATTTCAGTTTTTCTTTTTTTCTGCAAAAATGTCAACAACGCTGTGTTTTTCTGTCAATATGGGATGCTGTGAGTGCATAAAAAAAAAATATTATTATTATTTTAAATTATTTTAGCAAACGGCTTCACTGTAACAAAGAGTGGAAAAATTAAGGTGGTCTGAATACGTTCCATACCCACTGTATTTCTTCTTTTTTTACCTCAAACTTTAACAAGACTATTATTCATGGCAATCATTTGTGTGTACTCAATGGTGTAAAGTGGAGCTGAAAAGTATTGATTTACTAACTTTAAGTGCTGTAATGATGACAGCTGCTTTGGCTGTGTGAAGTATTGAAAGACTGCAATTTTATGCATCATCAAAGGTAATGAAGGATCTGAATCCTTCCTTCAGGGATGAAATTTTTGATTAGCCCGTGATTCCAGATTATCCTATTGAACTGGATGAGAATGAGGGAAAGCTAAATCTTTTTGAAAAGTCTGTAAGGGGAGGAAAATGAGGTCATTAGAGAAAGAGAAGTCATAAACAGTGCCCTGAGAGTCATGTGGAGGACATTTTGGCTGTTACAGAGGTCAGTTCTCTAAGCGGCCATTTAGTATGTAGAGTTTAATTTATGAGCTTTTGGTGCAGCTCAGCAGGAGGGCATTCTGAAATGTTTTATTTGCAAATGTATTATTGTACTAACAGTATTGCATTATTCAAGTTGGAAAACAATTCTCAGTGTTGGTCTTGTTTTCCTGATTTTCGACATAACTTTCTTGTTAGTCTTTAGGCAGCTCAGTCCAACCAGTGGAATACATGCTTGTCAAACTGCTGAAGGGAAACATTTGAATTAATGGGACAAAATAATTTCAAATTTAACTTTAATGTTTCAGTTTAAATTAGTTCAACTTATTTTTTTTTTAGATTCCTAGATATTCTGGTTCAAAATCCTAAATAAAATAATTACAATAATTGTACACTTAGAGGTAATGCATACTGGCAGCACGGGGGCTCTGTGTTCACCTCACAGCAAGAAGGTCACTGGTTCGAGTCCCAGATAGACCACTTGGCATTTCTGTGTGGAGTTTGCATGTTCTCCCCTTTTTGCGTGGGTTTTCTCCGGTTCCTCCCACAGTCCAAAGACATGTCGTATAGGTGAATCGAATAAACTAAATTGTCCATAGTGCTATGAGGGTGTGTGTGAATGAGTGTTTATGGGGGTTTCCCAATACTGGGTTGTGACTGGAAGGGCATCTGCTGTGTAAAACATACTGTATGCTGGAATAGATGGCGGTTCATTCTGCTGTGGCGACCTCTGAAATAGAGACTAAGCCAAAGGAAAATAAATGAAGGTAATGCATACAACTTATATTAATGTATAATAGTTTTATTTATTTATATTTATCTAAAATCTCACAACATAAGATGTTTATCCGCTTGTTTTTAATAGCTGTTTCCATCTGATTTTTAAATGGGCATTTATGATAAATAAATAGAAAAAATAAATGAATAAATAAATAAATATGAAACAAACAAACAAAAATACCAAAATCCACTTACAGCTTTGGAAAAACAAACAAACAAACAAACAAACAAACAAGCAAAAACATAAAAAAGAGGGTCGATAACTCCTGATCATCAATTTTACTGTATTTGTTATTAGATATTTTGAGTAAAATGTTAATATTCATTTTGTTCAGAGTTCTGAGAAACATTTTTTATATTCATTATTGATTTTCCTTAAAGGGCAGCATGGTGGCGCAGTGAGTAGCACTTTCACCTCACAGCAAGAAGGTTGCAGGTTTGAGTCTTAGCTGGGTGAGTTGGTATTTCTGAGTTTGCATGTTTTCCCTGAGTTCGCTTAAGTTTCCAACAGGTGCTCCGGTTTCCTCCACAAGTCCAAAGACATGTGGTATAGGTGAATTGGGTGAGCTAAATTGTCCATAGTGTATGAGAGTGTATGGATGTTTCACTGTGACGGGTTACAGCTGGAACTGGCGATTCATTCTGCTGTGGCGATCCCAGATTAATAAAGAAACTAAGCTGAAAGTGAATGAATGAACTTTCCTAGGAAAACGATTATTGGTCAGAATAACAAATGCTTTCATTTTGTTTCGTGTACTCATTTGAAAGTGTGCTGATGTTTTAATCATTTAGAAATTCCTCAGCCAAGCTTATTATCAAAATGAGATTGGAACCACCTATTATTCAGTCACAAGACAGCTCCAATCAGTCAAGAAGAGCAGCATGACAGAAAAGCCTATGAATATGTGTATGTGTATGTTTATGTATATGCATATGAATATACGCACTAAAGGTCAAAATGTTAATTCCCTGACAAGCCTGTGTTTTTATTTTCAGCGGTTGTTATCTGGGATACTACACTCTGTTCGGTCAGTCATGCCATATCAAGGTACATTATTCCCAGATAACAACCACTGAATAACACAGGCTCATCTGGAAACTTGACCTTGACTGTCAGTGTAAATCAGTTAGATTGTCTTCATATCACACAATTATGACTTAAATGCTCACAAACTGCTACTTAAAATCCCATAATTCTACTTGATATTAAAAAAATATATATTTTGTCAACAGAATATGACTAAACATCTCCAAACTGTCTTCATATCACAACATCGTGACCTAAAACCTCACAACTTACTTAATATCTTATAACTGAGACTGAACATATTTTAACATTGGCCTTTTTCTTTCAAATCTGTCATCTTGTGAATAAATAATAGATGGGGGGGATGCTTTATTCACAGTTCGGTTTCTGGCAGCTTGGAATTGTTGACTGTTTGATGCCGTCTTGTGACTGAATAATGTTCAGCTTCACTGAGCCGGTTACGCTTCTGTCATCTTTGCATTTAAAGTTTTAATAAATTATTACATCTCAGAACAATGTTTTGTGTCTAATTACTATGTTTTGTGGCAAACATTTGTGTAATAAGCAGGATAAAGTAAATCCAGGATGGTTGTTTTCAAAGAATAAAGCCCTCACGTCAGACTGCCTATACGCCTGTTTGGCTTTATTTTGTAATTAAAGTCATTGTGAAAAGCATTATAGAACATTTTGAGGGATGTAAACAAAAACAATGGTCCCATCTTATTTCCTGGTTTACATTTTTAATTTTTATAGCTTCCGAGAATCCAAAAAGAACCACATCTTGATAAATAATGTTATGGAAGCTGTTTTAGAGTTATAATGATTGAATCGCCTCATTTTACAGTTATGAAATAGTTTGAGAACAAGCAGGAAATGTTCATGGGCCAATGACATCACCACATTGAAATGGTCTATAAACTTGAATTGAAAATCCACCTGGATGTACTTTATCCCTAACATAACACACTGGAATTTCATATCAATCAGAATCAAGTATTCCTAAAAGCTGTGTAATAATACAGACTTTGACAGGCCTGCATTTGCCGTTCTCATTCATTATGGAAGAAAAAGAGCTACTGTGGTTTCCCTGCGTGTACAAACAATCGTTTTATTATTGATACATCAGTGATGATTTTAATTCTCAAAACAGTGTTTTCTCATGTACAGGATGCATTATATCCTATTCATTTTTTTGCTTGAATACAGCCATTGCAATTCAGCATTTAGAAAAAAAGAGAACGTATTTTAATGCCTTTGTCAAAATGAGCTATGGACACTTCAGGCTCACAGACTGTTCATTCATTTACCAGTTGTTCAGCCATTGACCGGAGCAGCACAAATTCCAACACATCCGATGTCCAATCAACCCTTGGTCACATGGGACAATAGAGGGAGGCCGAGCTGTAAATCTGAGTTGCAACTGGTTTAATGAGCCTTAGCCAGCAATGAGAAGCGATTATATACGGTTCTGAGGGTATGTGAACACCTACCTCATGCCCACCTAACCTTTGAGGCCTATTTATGGAGAGGTGCATGTGTAAATCTGTTACTCTAATCAGCTATTTGCACTTCCTATGCAAAACTGCTGACAGATGTGATCAATTTTTTAACATTTAGCATAATACAGACTAGTCGTAAGTCACTGGAATGTTAATTCCGATACTCCAGATTTCATCTCAACTTTAAAACCATATTTTTGCTTCCAATGGAGCTTTAGGTTATTTGTTTAAAGGGATAATCCTCTTAAACTTTTACATTTACTCACCCTCAGGTGGTTCCAAACATTTTTGGGTTTCTTTCTTACCGTTAAAAACCTGTAACCACTGATTTCCATAGTACGAAAAACAAATACTACAGAAGTCAATAGTTATAGGTTACCAGCTTTCTTCATAATATCTCTGTGTGTGTTTTAACAGAAGAAGCTCATATTGATACAAGCAAATGGTGAGTAAATGATTACAAAATTCTCCTTTATGGGTGAACTATCCCTTTGAGTCTTTATTTGTAGTCTATTTTAAACAAAAGATGTTGTATAATGTGTTTTTATATTCTATTACATTTGCATACCAGATTAAACCTATGAAATGGAGAACTGCAAAGCCCCTGAAAAACAAATCAGTGGAATTTATTGTCTTACTGATGGACTGCGGTTATTCCAGCAAAGCCACTTGTAAAAAACATTAACAGACTCCGGGGAATAGTGCTTTTAAAATCACATACTAAAACCTAATGTAGGCACAACTTTAGTTTGCTGTCTGGTAAAAGGTTTAAAAAAAAAAAAAAAAACTTTGCACCAAAAACATGAATTCATATTAATGATAAAGGTACTGTGGTTTCCATCCACAGTACCCATTTAACAATCCTTTAACTGAATATGTATTATTCAGGTTTACTTAATAACTCATATATGACTTTATATTGTATAATTGTGTCTTAAACCCTGACAATTGTGACTTATTAAATCGTAACTGTGATTTTACATTTAAAAGGGTTTACTGTTTCACAACTGTGACTTTATGTCTTGTAACTGTCACTTCAGATATCACTACTAATAATCACAACTTTATATATTAACTTATTATATTAATATCAAAATGTGTGTGTTTATACATAACATATAAATATCATCATATCACACAATTCTGACTTTCTATCACAACTGTAAATTGTATCTCAAAGCATTTAAGGTGATATTTACTGGTGCAGGTGCCCAAGTAAATGGGGTCTAGCAACACCTCTGAGTGCCTCAGTGGCTTCACATCAATTTCATGACTGTTTTTGAATAGCCCAGCCAGAGCCCTGAGGTAAACCCGATTGAGCAAAATGGCTGTTCATCAAGGTTTACCATCCAGCCTGACCGAACTGGAGAGAATCTGCAAAGAGGAACACAAGTATGCATTAAACTATCACAACTGTGACTTAAAATCTCATAATTGTCAGCAAAATGTGTTTGTTTTGTATCACACAACTGATTTTCTGACCTGAAACTAACTTTTTACAATTCATATTTGCAAGTTTGTTGAAAAATATAATCTCAAAATTATCTTTTTTTTCACAAAATTGTTACTTAAAAGCTCACAACTGACATAACTGTGACTTTGTGTAAAAATAGGCTAGTAACAGAATAAGAAAATAGGTTAAAGGTGCTCTATGTAAGTTTTTGATTTCTCTAGTAAGTATTTAAGTAATGTGTATTTATATAATGCATTTTATATAATGCATTTTATATAAATGCATTTTTGCAGTCCTGCTCAGTTGTCATGTGACTCATGTGCTCTTATTTAAATTTATGGCATTGAGTAACAAGACATTAGAAGCAGAAAGCTGTGATTTAATTTTGAATGGTGACACCCACAGACATTGTCACCAAGTATAAATCAGAGGTAAGACTTTCTCAAACATAGCCTTTGGCTAGAATAATGCATTATAGGCTTTACATTATAGAGAGAAATAACAGATAAACCAAGACAGCAACGGATAAACAGCTCTCATTAATAGTTAACGCGTTTTCATTTTCGTATTTGATAAGAAACACACATTTACCTGTAGGAATAACATCCCGCCCTACTCATTATTCTCTCTTCATATAGCCATATATATATGCCTATTTAAAATCCATAATACACTGTGATATAGCCGGGCTCGGATCATTTTGCTTTCTCACTACAATCAATCAATCCGCTCGGAAGTTTGTTTCAATCGAGCCGAGACCACCTTATTGATGTTGGTGATTTCAGACCGATTGATTTGACGTGGATCCGAGCATGATTGCTGGATTCACATATGCCAAACAAACCGTGCTAACTGGGGAAGCGAGACATGTTCCGAATCAAAAGTCTAGGTGTAAAGGTACCTTATTATCTCATAATAGCGACTTTACATTTGCAAAGGTCTTCTTAACAAAAATAATATATATATATATATATATATATGGCGCCACGGTGGCGTAGTTAGTAGCATGTTCACCTCACAGCAAGAAGGTTGCTGGTGTAACGATCAGAAGAATGAGATTGAGTCAAACGTCCAAAGAAAAGCAGTTTTTATTAACTGGCTTAAGGACAGACACAAGATGAAGGCTTTGAAGGGACGAAGGTAGTGGGTTAGGGATCCAGGCAGAAGAGTGATATTGAATCATAGACCAGAGTGCATGAAAGTCACTTTCCTGATTGGAGTCGAGGTGAAGGAGAATCGCTGGGAGCACAGGAGAGTGTCCAAGACGAGATGAAGAGCAGGTTAGGGAGATCATGTTCATTGGTGATACTCGACAAAGGTGAAGTGAAGGAAGGGAGCTGATATAGAGAGTCCAGGTGCAGGGTTAATAGGCTGGGGATTGTGCACGGCTGGAAAGTGGTCTGGGTGATTGGGAGTGATGAGCTGGAGATGAGGAGTGACGAGCTGGGGATGTGACAGCTGGTTCGAGCCCCGGCTGGGTCAGTTGGCATTTCTGTGTGGAGTTTGCATGTTCTCCCCGTGGTTGCGTGGGTTTCCTCCGGGTGCTCTGGTTTCCCCCACAAGTCCAAAGACGTGGTATAGGTGAATTGGGTAGGCTAAATTGTCCGTAGTGTATGAGTGGGAATGTGTGTGTATGGATGTTTCCCAGAGATGGGTTGTGGCTGTAAGGGCATCCGCCGCGTAAAAAAATATGCTGGATAAGTTGGCAGTTGATTCCGCTGTGGCGACTCTGGATTAATAAAGGGACTAAGTTGACAAGCAAATGAATGAATTAATATATATATTTTTTGCAGTAGTCACATTCTCACAATATGTCACTGATTTTATGTCCTCTAATTGTAACATCATAACTTACAACTCATACAACTTTGTCAAAATAGTATTTTGTAGACTTAATATAGTAGACTTAACATCTCTCACATAATCATCGGCTTTACCACAAATGTCGGCTTTACCACATTACATCTGGTTAGAATGCAATAATATAAACACATCTGCTCAAATATTCATCAAATATTGGATCTTTAAAAATAAGTTGCTTCAAATACAGCTCAGATTAAACCGTCATGACAGCATTTTCAAATCAGGAATTCAGAAGCAGAATGATTTCCCAGATGCGACGATACAAATTCAGAGAATTCCCCCAAAAGATCTGCAAACCAAAATCGTAAAATATTAATGGCCGCAGTAAAAAGAAGAACCTTTTTTTTTCAGAGATTCTCTATGCTGTTATTGTAGCTTAGAAAAATATGCAATTTGACCCCATTTCCTTCCATTTTTTTCCAGCTGTGTATGTTTCTTTTTAACCACCCCCCTTCCTCGTTTTCTTACTTTCTTTTTTTTAAGAGATTGCAACATCTGGTGAGGCTTTCTCACAGTAATCTCTGGAGCTAACAGGCCTGCTCACTATCACAATGGCTCTCAGAACTCTTTATACACAGTTCCCCTATCGTTCACACATGCAAACACTGCTCTGACAGGCACACCAGAAACACGTGGCTCTGGTTCCTGCGATGAGGTAATGCCTCTTGGCAAGAGGGAAATAAGAGCTGACTGAATGGTGAGGGACAATCTGTTCAGTGTAAACCTCAGGTAAAAATGATTGTACCATTACAATAGAAAAGAAGGAAAAGCAATTATCAATGTTTTCGTTGCAAAGGCCCTCCATGTGTTCCGACTTTGACATGAACCAGATACCACAGTACCTCACACATCAGCCCACGTCGATAGAAAAACTCCAATCTTTTCTATCCAGATGTTTACTCCAGATGCCAGAGCCTAGTTTTGCATTGTATTTTACTTGGCCGTGGTGTCGTGTGAAGTGCCACGAAAAATGCGAGTCCTTGGCGCCGTGCCGCATTTAATTGGGGTGAGTTAGTGTTTGGCAACAATCTGTTTTAATTGGCTCCCAGAAAGCTTTTTTTGCGCTAAAGTCGCTGGTTTATGGATCGCATCTGGCTGACATGGATCTTTGGATGCACCTCGTGATCTTTTGCGCTATGGCTGTATTTGGACCGAGGTATGACAAGCTTGGTCGGGGTGTAAATATTAGGACAACTTGTAACGTATGACAGACAGAAATCCCCACCCCCGAGGCCCTTTCGAGAAAGGGCTAGAGATAGAAAAACTATCAAGGAGGATTTAGCCCTCTTTCTAACCAAAGGCCATTTCCTGCGGTGCCTAGGGTGCTCGTGATGTGGATATCCGAGCAATTAGCTGGCTCTTGAGTTTTTTTTTTTTTTAACCACATCTCACTCAGAATTAAAAGATTAAAAGACAGCTTTAAATGTACATTTACTTAAATCATTTTGAGCAAGTTTATGCATTTTGAAGGCCAATCATTACTGAAGATTTTCGAGTAGTTGCCACACATGATGTGCACAAACAATTACTTGACTTTAAGGGATAGTTCACCCAAAAATGAATCATTTACTCTCCCTTGTGTGGTCTTAGGAGTTTCTTTCTTCTGTTGACCACAAAATAAGATATTTTGAAGAATGTTTGACCCATCAAATAATATGATAAAAAATTACTACGCAGGTCATTTTTCATTATATCCTCTTTTGGTGGTAGAAATAAGAAAGAATCTAATTTTTAGTTTTGTTCAAAAAACAGTTTTGAACAAGTGATTGGTGAGTAAATGATGGCACAATTTACAGTGTTTTTGGGGTGAACTATCACTTTAAGTTACATTCCAACTACATGCCAACTATTTCGCATTAGAGTATCTATTGATATTGCTTCATTAACAGCCATTGTCATGACTATAAGAAACTTTGCAAGTATGTTAAGTACACTAACCCTAACCTAACAGTCTACTAATACCCTAATGAGAATTATTAGGCATCTTAACTGCAGTGTAACTTATATTGAAAGCAAGCATTTTTTGTTTTTAAAAGATGTCTAATACATGGTCGACTTGGATAAAACAAGGCTAAATTTGGGCTGTCACTGAAAATCTTATAGACGTCTAAGAATAGGCCAAAAGTAGACTAGTCGTTAAATAAACTGAAATGAATGACTACACATATGAAGTCTGTCTAAGCTGTCTATTTGACGACTAGTCTTGTTTTGGGCTATTCTTAGATGTCTATTAGATTTTCACTGACAGCATTGTTTTAGCCAAGCTGTCTACGTTTAGATGTCTATTAGACGTCTGTTTAACACAAAGTTGTTTGCTGAATTCAAGGCAGTTTTTTTTTTAAACTAATTCTCCACAGAATTTTGCATAAAAAAAAAAACGTGGAAGTATGGAATAATATTGATAGTGTCACTAAAACACATCAACAATAACTATACATGTTTTACAAAAGATTTTTGCAAATCCAAGTAGAAATGCTTATTTTATGAACAAAGTTACAGTACTGCAGCTGTCTCATACACAGAAATATATCCACTAAATACATACTATCTTGTACAAAAATCCTCTAAACATTAGCACATTATTCAATAATATTACCAAAATGAATATAAAAAAATAATAAATATATATTTACACATATTTACTAAAGTACATAAACAGACTCATTGATGGACTCAAAAATTTGCGGAAATCTATGGGTTTCTGTGAGAGCAGGAGTGGGCCTATAGTACACATAATTAACTAAATGTGTTAAAGAGACCATAAAATAAAGTTAATTCAACTCCTTTTAAAGAAACAAAGTTCCCAAATATGCATTCTTGATATGTTCAAACATGTATTTAGCTTGTCAAATCACCTCAGATGTACAATGCTTATTAAGAAACTCCGATAGCGAGAATGTCAATGGACCACCAATATGATCTGTCATCAACAGCAGCAGAGTAAAACCACAATCTCCCTACCTGAGAGCCGCTTCTCACGTGCACTCTTCCAGAATGTATCCCAAGCTCTGTTTGTGGAATCCTTGACATGCTCGCTAAAAGACCTCCTGAGTGGAGTTTTGACTGTGTGTGCCATATCCATAGACTTTCCAAAGTCCTTCCATGCGATTTTTCACTCCATCCGAGCGCCGTGAATCCTCCAAGTCCAACGGAGAGCCCGGAGAGAAGGAGTTTTCTTCTTACTCGCTTGACACTTGATGCAGAAAGTCTGCATGTAGTTTGCAGACACCCTCTAAAATAAGATTGTGTAAGAGAGAGGGAAAGAAAGTGGGAGAGTGAGAGGGAAGGGGGGAAAACTTTTTTTTTCC
>CAIGQQ010032590.1:80793-115593 GCA_903798035.1 Danio albolineatus
TATATATGTGCATGTGCAAATAATAAATAAATAAATGTTTTCCATTTCTATATATTTAAAAATTCACAAAAATTCAGATTTTTCAGC
Organism: Danio albolineatus; assembly: GCA_903798035.1. Taxonomy (NCBI): domain Eukaryota; kingdom Metazoa; phylum Chordata; class Actinopteri; order Cypriniformes; family Danionidae; genus Danio; species Danio albolineatus. The sequence continues at coordinate 80,881 of CAIGQQ010032590.1, forward strand.
AACTATTGTTTTATTATTATTATTAAGAAACATTTCTTATTATTAATGTTGTAATCAGCTTAATGTTTTGCCATTGAATAATTTGATAATTTTTTTTTTTTTTATATATATTTAATTATTTGATCACACTTTATTTTCATGGTCCGTTTGTTGAATTTAAGTTACATTGCAACTAATTCTCATTAGGTTATAAGTAGACTGTTAGGTTGGGGTTAGGGTTGGGGTTAGGGGTAGGGTTAGTGTTCTAAATTGTCAGTAAAGTTTCTTATAGTCAGTCAAATGTCTGTTGAATGTCAGTATCAACAGATATTAAGTAGAAAGTCTACTAATACTCGAATGGACCATCGAAATAAAGTGTTACCCCACATTTAGTTTTTAGCCATCAATTTAATAAACTATTAAAAAAAATACACATTTTAAAAGAATATTTATGAAAACTCTTCCTGTGAGAAGACCTTAATAGTATGATTCTTCATACTTTACACTTTTTATGTTATTGACAATAGCCATTAAATAGTTATTGTAATTAAATAAAATGAAGCTAGCTTACTAACCAACTAACTAAGTAAATGATGACGAGTCTGCATACAGACAGAAGGTGGAGCAGCTGGCTTCATGGTGCAGATACAACAACCTGGAGCTGAACACGCTCAAAACGGTAGAGATGATAGTGGACTTTAGGAGAAACCCTCCTTCACTCTCTCCACTCACCATCATGAACAGCACTGTGGCTGCAGTGGAGTCATTCAGGTTCCTGTACACCACCATCTCTCAGGATCTGAAGTGGGACACTCACATAGTCACTATTGTGAAGAAAGCCCAGCAGAGACTGTACTTCCTCCGTCAGCTGAGGAAGTTCAACCTGCCACAGGAGCTGCTCGTGCAGTTCTACTCAGCTGTCATCCAATCCATTCTCTGCACTTCAATCACCATCTGGTTCAGCTCAGCTGCCAAATCCGACCTCCGACTACAGCGAATAGTCCGGACTGCTGAATGAATCACTGGCACTACCCTTCCTACACTTCAAGAACTCTTTCAGAGTGAGTAAAACGGCTTGCAAAATCACCCTGGACGCCTCGCACCCAGCACACTTCCTGTTTGAACTGTTACCTCTGGCCGGCGCTACAGAGCACCGAGCACAAAAACTGCCAAACACAGGAAAAGTTTCTTTCCTTAGGCCATCTACCTCATGAACAGTTAATATTTTTCCTATTGTGCAATAAACGTGCAATACTTCCTCTAACGCACTTGTACACAGCACCTTATAATTGACTCAATATATAATGCAATACTTCTCCTTATGCATTTGTACACAGCGCCTTATAACCTGTATATTTATAACAAATCTGTACATGCATTTCAACATCCAGATCTTTTTGGACTGACTGCATCTCTGTTTAATGTCTATCGTCTACTTTTATTATATTTATTCTGTGTTGTCACTTGTCACTTTATGTACACTGGAAGCTTCTCTAGCCAAAGCAAATTCCTTGTGTGTGTGAAGCACACTTGGCAATAAAACTGATTCTGATTCTAAATAGCAAGTTAAGTGTCCACTGTCTTCATTTACTTACAGTATACTATATTTAGATTTAGTTTAATCACCATTTATCTTACATTATTTTTAATGAACCTGTGTTGAAACCGGTCAGTAAAAAAAAATAATAATAATGTGTTGGTGTCACAGTTTGGTGTCTTTGTGTTATGTTATTTGATGTCCAATGTGTAGTGTTGCCTTGTGCTTGTGTTTATGTCGTGCGATTCCCCATGTGCCGTGCTCCACGTGCTTTCTGTTTGCTTGTGTATTTATATCCCCGTATTCAATTTTTGTCCGGTATTGGACTGCCACAGTCCCTTTACAGCGTTTGATGTTTCCTGTTCCTGTTGTGAGTGTTAATATTGTAAACAAATATGTGCTTTTTTTGATAACTCCTGTGGTCTGTGCGTTTGTGGAGTGAGTGACCTGTGACAGTTAGCAATATTATAAGATAAAAATATGCATATAAATAGTAAAATAATCAGTAAATGCTTGTTGCAGGACAATCAGAATCCCTTCTTGCACATATCAAAAGTCTTACATGTTAGCCACCCACATATATTATGTAGAATGCTAATAAAATATGAGTGATTGCTATCATAGCTAAACTAAATGAAATTGAAAACCCACACCATGCAAAAATCATACTAAAATGTATCTGTTTATTATTCCATGTGTTTATCGGTAATTGCTTCTCAATGTCATGTAGAGCCTCAAGGCTACTTGAGCTGAACAAAACAAGTGTATGGAATATAAAATGCCTATAAAAAATAAAATAAAATAAATAAACAGGAGAAAGCACCCTGGGGCTTTTCAGTTCATTTGTAAGATGAACAGAACCCACATATGGTATAAAAGCAGACATATTTGTGTCAGTCAACCAATCACAAACTCATTTAAGGGGTTGTGTGGTGTACATAGCCTCAGCAGCTCAACCGTTGAGCTAAAATTGTGGTTCTGCCTGCATTTGCTGTTGCACTTTCAGACTAATTGGCTGACTGAATTAGACCAACTGTGAAGTGAGTGATTTCGATTGTTTCAATCTGTTTGTTTTTGAGAGAAAGGCTTTTAAGTGAAGATTCTCTACTAAATTCACTTCTGCAAATGAACTGCAAGGGGAAAAACACTTTGCTTAACACAAAAGCAAGCTCATTTAATTTCAACAGGTGTTTTGTTTAACAAAAAAGCAAGTTACTTTTAAATCAACAGAAGATCCATTAAGCAAAAAACAAGTCATTTTTATTTAGTCAAGAGTTTTTAAAAAAAGTGATCAAAAGTTAGAGAACTGCAATGACTGCTGCTCAAAGAAAAGGTTATATCTACATATATCTACAGCAATCAAACATTAAGAGAACATTTACAGGCCCTTGCTTTAAATGGCAGAGCGTCTTTTAGGGGCAATTTGCAGAAAAGTGCTTTCATTTTAAAATCTATACGTTTTATGGTTACTCGAGATCTTTGACCTGCAAAAATGGAGTGTTTTGAAAAAGCTGAAGACCCCATTTTCATTTGGAAATGCTTGTGTTTTGCTTCAGTGTTGATGAAAATGCAAACTTTTGATAATGGCTGCGGCTATCTCTCTAGCTATCTACTTTCAATAAGGTGTAGGTCAGGACGCTGAGAAGGCTGTTTCATTAGTTTAATATTTTTCGCTTCTTTACTGCTTCTGTTACTGCTTTACCTGCTGTGTGACAGGAAATTCATCCTACATGAAAATTGCTGTCACCATTCACTCACTTCTCCACACATTTTGCTTAAATCATCCCTGGTGGATGACAAACATGCTTCTCATTGGACAAATATTAATTAAACTTGCTTTCATAACTAATCTTTGGAGCAGCTCTTGTCCACCCAACATGCTCCTCAGAAAAGCTTATTCTAGGCTTTTGTTACCACCATGAACAATACTAACACCAATAATTTAACAGTTATTCATTTCTGGTCATTTTTCAGTTGTGTAACATCTGAGTCAGTCAGTAGTCTGACGAGGGCTCCCTCTGCTGGCGTGGCGTTACAAGTTGTTATGATCTCCACTTTGTGTTTGTACGTTTGTACACTACCTGACAAAAGTCTTGTCGCCTATCCAAGTTTTAGGAACAATAAATAATAATCTGACTTCTAATTGATCATTTGCTATCAGAAGTGGCTTATGTGAAAGGCAAAGGCTTCTAGATTATGCTTTTACCAAAATAAGATATGATCATGCCTTTTTTAATTTTTAATTATTTACTTGTTTAAAATAAATTAAGGTCTGATTTTTTTTTGACAAAAGTCTTGTCACTTAACAGGGGTAATGTAGAGTATAGAATATAAAGTCATGGTGCAGTGGAAAAAATAATTTATGTTGTGTATGACTCCCATGAGCTTGGAGGACTGCATCCATACATCTCTGCAGTGACTCAAATAACGTATTAATGAAGTCATCTGGAATGGCAAAGAAAGCGTTCTTGCAGGACTCCCAAAGTTCATCAAGATTCTTTGGATTCATCTTCCTTGCCTTCTCCATCATCTTACTGCAGACAAGCTCAATCATGTTCATATCTGGTGACTGGCCAGGCCAATCCTGAAGCACCTCGACCTTCTTTGCTTTCAGCAACTTTCATGTGGAGGATGAAGTACAAAAAAGAGCGCTATAATGTAGGAATGTAGAAAAATACAAAAGTTTTGGAATGAGGTATGTGTTATCTTATCTAAAATTATTGAATATCCTGTGAATCCTTCCATTCTATTACTGAGCGATCATTCTTTGTTCAATCTCACCAAGCTACAAAAAGTTTGGCTGGCTGGCTGAACTTCTGCAAAAAAACTACTAGCCCAACATTGGCTGCCTCCACATAATTTGGACACGTACAAGCAGTTGGTACAACGTCAGAACATTATAATGTTGGAATTATCCACAACTCGAGTGAACTTGGAACAAATGAGTACTTTAAAGATCTGGACTTCAGCTGGAGACAAAATCTCCATGTTTATTGCACAAAACAATGATCAGGATCCAGAATGATTGCCTTACTTTGTATAATTGATACTTGATACTGTATTTTGTTTTTGCTTTTCTGTTAACTCCTATTCATTGGATCCTCCAGTTTCAAGAGACCGCAGTGGAGGGGGTATTTGAGTTGATATATTTCATTATATTGTTTTTTTCAGCCTGTATGTTTTGTTAACAATTAATACAAAATAAATAGATAAAAAAGGAGCGCTATCCTGCTTAAGAAATTGCGCTGTTGATGTTGCATTCCACTCTGCAGATCTCTGCAGGTCATACTGAATGTACTGTAAGCCCAAATCGTGATTTTTCCTTCATCAAACTTGACTGATTTCTGTGAGAATCTTGGGTCCATGTTGGTTCAAATACAGCAGGTCTTTGGATGGGATGCAGTTCTATTTATAAACTGAATTTCGAGAGGATCACGTGCTTATGATTAAACACAGCTGGTACCACATCAGCTCAGCACAATACACCAATCAGATGAATCCTGATACACTATAAATTACCAAAGCTTTCTACTCCAGTCATCTTCGTCTTGAAGAATCCCCCCTTCCACCCCAACTCCTCCCCTTCTCTGATAGGGCGGCACAGTGGACCAGTGGTTAGCACTGTTGCCTCACAGCAAAAACGCAGATGGTTCAGCCTCTCCCTGAGCTAGTCAGCATTTCTGTGTGGAGTTTGCATGTTCTCGTGTTCGCGTGGGTTTTCCCCAGGTCCTCCGGTTTCCTCCCACCGTCCAAAATAAAATACAAAATAAATTGACTACTTTAAATGGCCTCTTAAGGCAATTCTAGTCAGATATATCTCAGCACGTTCACAAGCGGGGGGAGTTCTCGAGACTTACCTGAGCTTAAACTCTCCTCTCACCCTTTAAACGGGAGGGAGCCCCGGGCTTAAGGATATTCTGAGCTCAGGGCTCTCTCCTGGGACAGCATGCCAAATACGCTTTATTATCAATCATCAGCTAGGTGTGAACTCTTGAAAATATGTATATATTATTGAATGTAAATACTCAAAACACACTGCTTTGTTTAAATGCATTGTTCAAAATGGCTGATCTAATTAAAATTAAATGACTTATGAATGGAACATTAAATCATTGACTCAAACGAATCAAATAAAACCACCACTGGAACAAAACATTATAGTGCTGCTCTGAAACAGAGAACATTAAAAAAGTCCCCTGCTTTAGGTGAAAGTTTTTCTTTTGCAAACTTACTTTTGAAAAGGAGTTTCAGAAAAAAAAAAGCTCAACACAAAAGCCAGCTAATTTCATTTCAACAGTTTTTTTTCCTCACTCTCTCTCTCTCCTCAGTATCTAGCTGTACGAGGGACAGTGAAAATTGAAGTCAAGGGTCAGGAAGAAACCGGGTTAGCAAAATAAATTGTCCCAGGAAGCGAGACAGACTTAACTGATCCGAGGCTTTGTAATGCAGAACGTTATTTTTCTTAGCCCTTAATCTGCATGTCCTTGCAGCGTTTGCATAATCATAACAGTTTCACTTACATTCAGTAAACCACAACGGGCTCAATAGCGACACATCCCTACTCAAAGCAAGGACAACGCTTATGTAATGTAGCTTGCGCTGTGCCAGCTGAGCCTTCGTGTACGTTAATGAAAACCCCACGGATCCTTTTATTGTTTATGCTCCTGATCACAGGTGTTGCAGTTGTTTTCCTGTTTTTCTCAAAGTAGTTATTGGCTCTGGGGAAAGTGTTGCCCGCCTGGACACATGCAAAGTTAGGATGATTTGCGTCAATATCATTTACAGTACAGGCCAGAACAACAATTCAGAGCTGAACATGGTAATTAGTTGTTGAAAAAATGACAAAACCAGAGTTATTAGTTCATAAACATTGAGGACAGTTTATATTGTATAGTGTATATTCATCCACCTAAAGCTGAAAGCAATACAGAGGTTTGGTGGGATGTGTTTCCAGTAATCCTTCAAAGTGAGTCTTCAAAAGCTGGATTTGAGTTATGACTGCATATAAGTTTACAATAATGCCGACAGAGGAAACTGTGCTTGCTTTGATTTGTAGTCTTTGTATGCTAGTGCACCGAGCAATTCATCATAATGGAAAATGTTTCTTTGTCTCTAGACTATCTCACATCCGCACAACTCTGTAATGGAGGAAATACAGATGAAATATCTTTTGCATGTAGGCCATATTCGTGTTTATAGGTGAACTGTATAATTTTTGCACTACTGGTAAGACAAGTAGTTCCCCCAAACTCAAATACTATTGGTTGAGACACTTTGTCAGGCTGGTTGGGGTGTTAAACGAATAGAGTTAAATAAAATAGAAAATTATTAAGGTCATAAATGAATGGATGGATGGGTGCATTTCTTTGTGGAGTTTGCATGTTCTCCCTGTGTTCGCGTGGGTTTCCTCCGGGTGCTCCGGTTTCCCCCACAAGTCCAAATACATGCAGTACAGGTGAATTGAGTAGGCTAAATTGTCCGTAGTGCATGAGTGAGAGTGTGGGTGTTTCCCAGAGATGGATTGCAGCTGGAAGGGCATCTGCTGCATAAAACACATATACTGGATAAGTTGGCAGTTCATTCCACTGTGGCAACCCCATATTCATAAAGGGACTGAGCCAAAAAGAAAATGAATGAATCAATTGTTCTAGATATTTTGGATTATAGACGGATGAATGGATATAGAGGGAAGGGTGGGTAGGTATGGATGGAGGGATAAAGATTGAATGGGTTGTCAAACATAATACAAGTAATTTTGTTAATAAATGAATGGATGAATAAATGAAAAAATATAATATGATGTACATAAATACTGTCCTATAAAATGTATGCACAGTTGAAGGCAAATAGAAATCCCTTTCACTATTAATAATAATTAGTAAAGTTTGAACTCTTTTTCTGATATTTCTCAAGTTCTGTGGAGAGATGTTTTCAACACTTTTTTAAAACAATATTTTTAATAACTAGTTTCTAATGACTAATGTAATTGTAACACTTTATTTCGATGATCCATTTGAGTATTAGTAGACTGTCTACTTAAATGTCTGTTGAATGTCTGTATACTATCAACAGATATTAACTGACTATAAGAATCTTTGTAAGTACGTCAGCTTACGCTAACCCTAACCCCAACCTAACAGTCTACTTATAATCTAATGAGAATTAGTTCACATGTAACTTAAATTCAACAAACAAACCATCAAAATAAAGTGTGACCAATGCATTTGTTTTTATTTTTATTTTTTTCTGATCGCAGTAAATAATGTTTTACCACATATTTTGATATGATACTAGTATTCAGCTCAAAGTGCAATTTAATTCAATTTTCAATTCAATTTAATAGCGTAGCTTGGTTAATTAGGTTAAAGTTATGTCGTTGGATAACAATGCTTGGTTCTGTAGCCAATCTAAAAAAAAAAAAAAAAAGGCGCTATTTGCCTCTTTAGGGCTCTATCATACATCCGGCGCAATAAGGTACAAGATGTGTCTGGCACAATTTATTGCTATTTTCAGACCAACACAACCCTAATTTTTCAGTTTTGCACCACGTTGTTTAAATAGTAAATCCATTTGTGGACTCATGGGTGTGCCAGTCTAGAAAGGAGGTGTGTTAAGGTGTGTTGTTGGCGCCTTGCTATTTTGAGTAATTAAATAGACTAAGCAATTGGCCAGCTGAAAGCAGGTCTAAAGTCCAGCACAGAAGACCAGACATGAATGACACCCTTCATAGAGCGTGAGAAGCATACAGTAATGTATAATCTATATAATTTCTAAAGTAAATACTTGCAGGTTAAGGAAACAGCATAGGAGGAAGTTGCCGTGGGCCTTGATGCAGACAAAAAGTTAAAAAAAAGGTGTATTTGTTTTTACAGTACAGTATAGAGAGATAGGTAAATAGATAGAATAGACAGAGAGAGACTGATCTGCGCAGCAGCTGCCGAAGTCGCAGACGCAGTCAGTGTGAAAGGCAAACAACTGCGCATTGCTTCTGCTCTCCATACACGCTGCTCACGCTCTGCATTCGCTTAGGGTGTGAAACAGGCGTAATTCACACAGGATGTACAGCAATACACAACCATCTTTACAAATATAAAAGAATTAAAGGATTAAAATAATACAAAAAAATATATATTATTTTCTACATAAATATAAATACCACTACCTGCTTCTTTATCTCGGGGTTTTTTTTTTCCACATTATTCATGACAATTTGCTTTTGTATAATGTTGTTATTATTATCAGTATTATTAGTTTTATGCATATTTAGATTTGTTTTAAAATAAAACAAGTTTAGATTTGTCCTCTAATCAGGTTTTGGAGAAGTATGCATCACCATATGGGGCATTAGAATAGGACGTGTGTTTGGATATAACTCAGTTTTTTGACCACACTTCGTCATTATTGTTTATTTATTAATGTGCTGGAAATCAGAACTGAATTTAAAAATACTTTCGAAGCAAATCTTTGTGTCACAGTTCGTGGTGGGGAAAAGGAGCGAGGACCCAAGTGCAGAAAAAGATTGTATTTATCTCTAATAAAATTAAATAAACAGCAAACTAAACAACCCCAAGGGGGAAAACATTAACAAAACATACAAACAAACTTTACTGGGCAGGCTGGCAGGGATCAGGGCAAGACAGGGCTGGACAAGGTAACATACGACGACAAACTGTCACAGGACAGCAGAGATGAGGAGAATATAAGCAGAAATAATTAACAAACAAACAGGTTAACATGATAAACTAATAATGGGTTAACAAGGAGAGTGGGAGCAGACAATGGACGTGAGAGCATATGACACAAGAAAACACCACAAACCATGTGCTAACGTAAAACGGGACAAGAACACGCAGCCAATGAGAGAACTCACTAACCGCATGTTCACAAAGCCCACAACGCTCTGGTTACTAAAGTAACCCTCGTTCCCCGAGGGGGGGAACGGAAATGCTATGTGGAAAAATTCCACTATGGGGATTTCGTTCAGAAAGCCAATCATCTGAAAGAGTATGTAAACGGGCCAATGAAATGCCAATGAGTTGGCAGCTTCAGCTTGCGCAGCTGATGCTCGTTGCAATCAATTTGGCAATAAAAGCACAGCGATAGCAGAGCTGAGTATCCTTTTGAGCTGAAGAGACTTTCACCCCAACAGCTAAGGGGCATTCATTGTGGCAACGGAACATAGCATTTCCGTTCCCCCCCTCTGGGAACGAGGGTTACTTTAGTAACCAGAGCGTTCCCTTTCGGGAGGGGGAACTTCAATGCTATGTGGAAAAATTCCACTATGGGGAAATGTATGGAAAACGCCACAATAAACGGACCTTACCTCGCCCCCGATGAGAGGTTAACCAGGCTGAGTAGAGCGTGAGCGCACCTGCATCACCGGAGGCGCGGTCTTCCAACGCGTTCCATGGCCCTTACTTATCCCACTTCAACAGAAGATTTACGGATTTAGATATATTTTTCGGGAGTCGCAAGACATCTAGTAATTTCTAGGGATTGATACGACAATACGTTGGAAAGCGTGCAGTCCCGATAGGGAGGACGCTGCGGAGGCCACCTGCTGCCCGAGTGGGGAGACTGGTGGCAAGAGAACATAAGGACTAGCCCTGAAAAGGGGAGTACACATATGAATATAAGATGGTTAGCGGTGAGGGAAGACACGGGTCCTACCTGTGAAGGGGGACAGCATCGTGGCTAAATATGCATATGGGATCGCCAGCGGGGATCACACATAGCAGGCACCTATACCCAGAACGCGGGTTGACCAGCGGGGCAGACCTACAACGTAACGGGCCAGCGTCTGACTCCTCCGCTGAGTCAGATGCTGGGGGCCTCGGAGGAATCTCTGCAGGGCTCACCTAAGCGGGGAACTTTACTGACAGAGTAAAAAAGCGCACATACCTCCGTGTTAGGGAGAATGGCACAGCAAGCGTGTTACAACACCTTACCGAGTGTTTCCCCAATCACCAAAGGTTACCTAATACCCTCGAGGAAACCGGCTCCACTTGCAGATTGTAGAATCTTGCAAATGTGTTAAGTGTCGCCCAGCCCCCAACTCTACAGATGTCTGTTAGAGAGGCGCCGCGTGCACGCGCCCAAGAGGAAGCGATGCTCCGAGTGGAGTGCGCTCGCACCCCCGGGGGACACGGCTCACCCTGGCTTTGGTAAGCGAGGGAGATAGCATCCACTATCCAGTGGGCCAACCTCTGTTTTGATACGGCACTTCCCTTCTGTCGACCACCATAACAGACGAAGAGCTGTCAGATGATTTAAGCTCTGAGTGCGTTCCACGTAAGTTCGCAAAGCGCGAACTGGACACAGCAGATAAAGGGCTGGGTCTGCCTCTTCTGTGGGCAGCGCTTGCAGCTCCCTACCTGATCCTTAAAACGGTGTGGTAGGAACCTTGGGCACATAGCTAAGCCGTGATCTCAGGACAACGTGAGAGTTAGGCGGCCCGAATTCCAGGCACGAGTCACTGACCGAAATTGCCTCCAGGTCCCCGACCCTCTTAATCGATGCCAACGCGACCAGCAGAGCTGTCTTCAGGGACAGAAATCTTAAAGATACTGATTCGAGTGGTTCGAATAGATCTCCGCGCAACTCGTGAGAACGAGGGCGAGATCCCAAGAGGGCATGAGAGAGGGGCGGGGCGGATTTAATCGCCTAGCAGCTCTTAGGAAACGGATGATGAGATTATGCCTTCCCACGGTGCCGCCATCTATCGCATCATGGTGAGCGGAGATGGCAGCCACGTAAACTTTCAGTGTGGAGGGCGACAGCCTGCTCTCCAGCTTCTTCTGAAGAAAAGAAAGCACAACGCTGATCTGGCAATTCCGGGGGTCTTCTCTGCGAGAGACGCACCACTCAGTGAATAGACTCCACTTCAGGGCGTAGGCGCGCCTCGTAGAGGGGGCTCTAGCCTGAGTGATGGTATTAACCACAGAAGCCGGTAGGTTACCTAAGTCTTCCTCACGTCTAAGGACCACACGTGGAGGTTCCAAAGATCTGGACGAGGGTGCCAGATGGTGCCTGTCCCTGAGAGAGTAGGTCCTCTCTCAAGGGGATCTGCCAGGGGGGGCCGTCGCGAGGAGGGAGAGTTCTGATATCCAGGTCCGGTTGGGCCAGAGAGGCGCAACTAGCAAGACCTGCTCCTCATCCTCCCTGACCTTGCACAGTAACTGCGCGAGCAGGCTCACTGGGGGAAACGCATACTTGCGCATGCCCCGAGGCCAGCTGTGGGCCAGTGCATCCGTGCCGAGGAAGCCGTCAGGCAGGTAGAAAACAACTGGCAATGAGCATTCTAGGGGGAAGCAAACAGATCAATCTGGGCATCCCCGAAGTGCGCCCATATCAGCTGGACCTTCTCGAGGTGGAGTCTCCATTCTCCTGGACGTAGTGGCTGCCGTGAGAGCGCACGGTTGAGCTCGCCTGGAATATGAATGGCGCGCAGCGATTTCAGCCGCGGATGACTCCAGAGGAGCAGACGGCAGGCGAGCTGAGACATGCAGTGAGAGTGGATACCCCCCATACGGTTGGCATATGCTACCGCCGCCGTGCTGTCTGTCCTGACCAGCACGTGATGTCGCTCCAGCACCGGAGAAAAACGGCAGAGAGCGAGAAACACTGCCAGCTGCTCTAGGCGATTGATGTGCCAATGCAGCTGGATACCTTCCCACAGGCCTGCTGCTGCATGCCCGCAACACTCGGCCCCCCAGCCCGAGCTGGAGGCATCTGTTAAGATAACAACATGCCCCAAGGGCTGAGGGCGCGGAGACACAGCGCAGTGACAGTCACCCAGTGTGTGCCCGCATGCCAGGCGTGTCTGGGGACTCGATCGTGAAGCCAGTGCCGAAGTGGTCTCATTTGGAGTAATCCGAGCGGCGACGGCAGCTGCGGATGCCATATGCCCCAGGAGCCTCTGAAAAGATTTCAGGGGGACCACTACTTTGCTGTCGAACTCTCTCAGACAGTTCAGCATTAGCCAAGCGCGCTCCCCGGAGAGGCGCGCCGTCATGGTGACCAAGTCCAGCTCCAACCCGAGAAAAGAGATCCTCTGCACGCGGGCGAGTTTGTTCTTTTCTCGGTTGACCTGAAACCCCAATAGGTCGAGGTGCCGGAGCACCCTGTCCCTGTGCATATTCAACTGCTCCCTCGAGTGGGCTAAAATCAGCGAGTCGTGAGAAAATTGAGTATGCGGATGCCCGCGAGCCGAAGGGGCGCTAGGGCACCCTCCGCGAGCTTGGTGAAGACCCGCGGAGACAAGGAGAGCCCGAAGGGAAGGACCTTGTACTGCCAAGCTCGACTCTCGAACGCAAACCGCAGAAACTGATGGTGGCGTGGAAGAATGGAGACATGAAAGTACGCGTCCTTCAGGTCTATCGCTGCAAACCAATCCTAAAGACGAACGCACCGGAGGATGCGCCTCTGCTTGAGCATCTTGAATGGAAGCCTGTGAAGACACAATTCAAGTGCGCAGATCTAGGATTGGCTATAACCCACCTTTCTTTTTTGGCACGATGAAGTACGGGCTGTAAAACCCGCTCTCCATCTCGGCTGGAGGGACCGGCTCTATTGCATCCTTCGCCAGGAGGACAGCAATCTCATCTCGCAAGACAGGGGCGAACAGGGGCTGACCCCGGTGAAATACATACCCGTGAGCTTGGGAGGCCGTCTCGCGAATTGGATCGCATAGCCGAGTCTGATTGTGCGTATGAGCCACCGCGAAGGGCTGGCCCGCGCTAACCAGGCAGGCAGAGCCCCTGCTAATGGCTGCATCGCAACAATCGCTGACGTACCTGCAGTGGGGCAGCGCGGAGTGGGAGCGCTGATCCGGGAAGCGCTGGGGTCCCGCGGAAGAGCTGGAGGCAAGAGATTCACTCCCACCTCGCTCCTATACTCCGGGAGGGGGCTGGAGGAGTGGGAGAAAGGAGCCCGTCCTCCCACAGCTCATGAGCCACTGGCGAAATGCACCGACTCTGCGAGCCAGAAGGCATAGTGTCCCGGACTGGCAGAGTTCGGGCTGTCACATCCGAGGAAGTGGAAAAGTGCTCCTTCATTGAGCCCGGCCCTCCACCGGGGAAAGAGCAGCTTCCTTCTTCTCCAGATGACCCGTCTCAGGGACGCTTCGTGGTCCATTACCGGACTTAACGGCGGCCTGGGCGGGGCGGGCGGCCTGATTACGAGGTGCTCAACGCTGCCGCTTCACCGGAGGCATAGACGGGGCGGGGCAGCACTCGCAGGCGGCCGCCCTCGGCGAGGAGCAGCAGACGTGGATAGCTCGGTGGGCCGAGCGGTCTTACATACCCGCCGATAGATGACCTCATATGACTGCTCTCTCACCGCCTTGAATTCCTGGGTGAATTCAGATGGTGTCGCCGAACAGGCCAGCCTGGGATATGGGGAAGTCAAGAAAGCGAACTTTGTCGACTCTGTGCATACCTTTTGCCAGGTTTAGCCCAAGGTGGCGCTCCTGGACCACTAATGTGGCCATCGGCCTTCCCAGGGCACACGCAGCGGACTTGAGATCCGTGGAGCTCAGTCGGGTGCGGTGCGGGGCTCCAACGTATTTTCCGGGTCGGAACCACCCTCGTGCAGCTGGGTCAGCGCGTGCGCATATCCCCTAGCGTGCAAGGTGGAAGCAGCCTGGCCCGCGGCTGTGAGGGCTCTGGCTCCGAGGGAGGCAGAAAACCATCAAGCCTTGGACGAGAGACGAGGCTGACTTCAGCAGAAAGAGGCACCACGCGGCCGCAATGGCACTCTCAATCTGGGGAATCAACTTGTACTCCCTGGCTGCTCCACCATCCAGGGTGGTGAGGTGGAGGCGCACGCAGAACGGGCAGAGAAAGATGCCCTCTAAACTGCTTGAGCCCACTGCGCACGTCCGGGAAGAAAGGGATGGGAGGCCAGAAGGTCTTGCCTTTTTAATCCTCCACATACACCCATCTAGGAGCGAGAGGTCCACAGGCCTGAGGGCGGCAGATTTACTCCCACTGTAACCCTCAGATCTGCCCGAGTGCCCACCGCGGAGCAGGGGACAACTGGGGTGGGTGGCCCTTTTGCAAGAGCGAGCCACGATCTTAACTACGCAACAGACACGCCACCGCAGTGATGGCATGCACTGTCCGCGAGCACCGCATTAACATGCTGGACCCCCAGACATGAAACGCAGTGCTCGTGCCCATCATCCGAGGACAGGAAACCACCGCATCCAGAAACGCACAGTCGGAGCGCCGTCTTGAAAAAGACGTGCTGCACGACCGTGTTGCTCTTTTAAGATGCAACAATACATACCGCTCTGGAGGACCGGACCCAAAGAACGCCAGGCAAGGGAGAAGCCCAGCTCGACCGTCTGCCGCTGCGTGTCACACACTCTGGACCGGGAGACTGCTCTCGTTCACTCTCTCTGTGTAATACAGCTGGAGGAACCCTCATCGACTTTCTCAGAAGCTTCGTGAAAGACTCTGAAGTGAAAATGGATACTCAGCTCTGCTATCGCTGTGCTTTTATTGCCAAATTGATTGCAACGAGCATCAGCTGCGCAAGCTGAAGCTGCCAACTCATTGGCATTTCATTGGCCCGTTTACATACTCTTTCAGATGATTGGCTTTCTGAACGAAATCCCCATAGTGGAATTTTTCCACATAGCATTGAAGTTCCCCCTCCCGAAGGGGAACTAAAGCATAATACGGAAGCAAGCGGCCACAATGTAAACACAGCCACATGCTTAAACACAAACATAAACAGGGGCAGGACAAGAGCACGCGATAAAATGAAAACGATAAAATGAAAACGACTTACCATGAGCTCACACATATACAACGCGTTTCATCTCAGCGTCATCCAAAACCAAAACCAAATAGACTGATGCTGAGAATGAAACGGCGCTAGTACAAACACGAGTACAAGGGCACGCATGCCAAACACGCCCAGACGTTGCATGCTCACATCAAGCGGAAGCGTGCATGGCCTGAGCAAGCTCATGACAGCACCCATACAGAGACACACACAATGACAGAAAAGCACTGCTTGACCTGAAAAAACTTGAGTCGAGCACAACACAAGACAGGACAGGACTAGTGTCTAGAATTAACAAGACCAAATCGGCAGAACCCTAACACTTTGTGCTTAACAAATAAAATAAAATATGTAGACTAATGGATGTCTTCAATGGAGTGCGTACAACACTGTTTCCTTATCCACGAAAGTAAAGGAGTAAAGAGAAAGTAGAGAAGCAGAATGGAGGAGGCTTATTCTTTATCCTCGCACTGCAGATGGTTTGTTTAACTATTTTCTCGCTAGCGAAGCATTCAGTTTTTCCACTTGCAAAGTCGCCATGTAAATATCAAATGCACTGGAATGGTAAGTGAGACATGGTTTAATGCATGTTATACTCAAAACACACCTAGCTGAGGATTGAAGCATCACAACACACAAACAGAACATGTATACTCCAATTCAATTCACCTTTACTTCTCACTTTCTACAATGCATAGACCATTTCAATGTGGTCATGTCAGTGGCCCATAAACATTTCCTGCTTGTTATCAAACAATTTCATTACTCTAACAAGATGCAATTTTAACTTAATGTTAAAACAGCTTTCATAACTTTATTTATGAATATTTGGCTATTTTTTGGATTCTCAGAAGCTATAGAAATTAAAAATGTTAAACAGGAAATACATGGGGACCATTGTTTTTGTTTTCACCTCTTAAAATGGTCAATATTGTGTCAAAGCTGCTTAAGTTAAATGAAGAAAAGATAGTATAAGTGATACTGTTTGAAAATTCTGGAAAAGTCCAGCGATTCAGGCACATTCACATCCTACTTTTGCTAGACAATTTTAACAGGTAACGCATATTCTTTGTACGTGCTTTTTTTAAATTGCTTGAATTTGGAGTCAGCCTGATTTGCTTTGATTAAAATAATTATAACGCCTTGTTTGAACTGTTACAAAATTGATGAGACATAAATGTTTGCTTGTTGCTTTCAGTGATTTTTCCCCCTCATCGCTTTGGTAACTGATGATCCGAAGCATGACACCTGTTTATCCAAATATTTGGTCGGATGTGAAACATATGATAATGAAATTAATCTGCAATGACTTCATTTAGTTGAGTGATTTCACAGTTGACATCATGCATGACGTTCATGCTAAATTGATTTAATAACTTGGGCTGCCATCCACTAATTTGCTTTGATGAAATATCACTTCATTCGGGGGTGTGAAGTGCATCTGTGCAAATTAAGTATTTGCATCCTCATTATAATTACAGGGCTCAGATTTCAAGCTGACCCTGTAAATACGAATTATCTATGTAATAAGTTTTACAGCAGATAGGCAAAGGAAATGCTGACAAATCAAGCTGCGAGATTACAAGTACAATATTTGATCAAGTATAACAACTAGTGTTGGCGGCACTATTTCTGTCATATAAGGTTGCAATACATAAGAAATAAATGATGTTTTAACATATTATAACACTAAAATGAGCCATTGTTTCATCATAATGCATTTTATAAAAACATAATAATAAAAAAAAAAAAGATTGTAAATGAATAAATAAAGGAAGTTCAGTTTAATCTGTAGTGTGTTTAAGCCTCTATGGCTAGAATCCTTTTAGACCATAGTAATATTTAATATTTGCAGTAAAAAATATAAAAATGTCATCAAATTAACACTACAATCTGGTAACCTTTCCTATTAGAGAGTGCGATTTCACAATTACCCATACCTATCAACTCTGGGGTGTAATAAGCAGTGGTGGCATCTCGTTAAATACACTATGAACAGCAGCTACGCTAATTATTCTCTTTATTCTCTATTTCTACCTGGGGATACTCATGCCGAGGCCCCCGGAGACTATGCTGCGCCACGTATGTGATCCAAGACCCGCAACGAGACGATCCCAAGGTGCTATAATCCAGGACCAGGCCGTATCCTGAGCAGCTGCTGTGGTGCATGGCGGAGCGGGCAGCATGAGACTGATTCCTGTGACGCTCCAAGGACAGACGAGTCTAACTGATGTCCAGCTTCTCCAGCCTCTGGCACCTAGACTGCATCTCTGCACAAGATGTTTGGCCATGTTTACTTTATGATTACAAAAATGGCCGTAAACACCCAGCAGGCGCAAGACGTCAACATGACGTCAGATTGATCTTGTCCGCCAATGTTGTGGGGACGTTGCATTTTGTTTGAAAATGAAAATCAGGTTGATATCAGAACCCAACATCAGGCCAATGTCAATGTCCAATGTAAAATCAACCAAATATCAATGTCTACTGAGGTTACAGCTTGACGTTGTGTGGACGTTACCACTATGACATCTATCAGATGATGGATTTTAGTTGCCATGCCTGATGAATAAATGTCAGTATTTGTTGTGAATATGTTAGTTTAAGATGTTGGCTCAACGTGGCTCACTTTCCAACACAACCATAAATTATTAATTATTATAATATCTTTTATTTTATCTTTTGAAGATGATTCAGAGATGTCTCAGGGGATTGAAATGATATGAGGGTGAGTCTTTGCAACAGAATTTACTTAAAACATTTTCATAGATTTTTGTTGACAACTTAACTTCAATTTTCACATTAAAAGATCTTTTGCAAAAATCAGATTTCAAATATTTGTTAACCATTAAAAACATTATTTTATTTATCATTTTTCTGTCACACAGAGAGTGAAAGTTGAGGAAATAAAAGAAGAGAGATTTCAGAACTCATTTAAATGGTTATATAATCAACAGTCATATTTAGAAGCAATTATCAAAAGAAAAACTGGTTTACTGTCTACAAAAATCTCTCATTAAATTAAAAAAAAAAAAAAAATAATAACCAAATGACAAAAACTTACACTGTAGAGATTTGTTAACTGTATGACAGAATAAATGAAACTATGTGTCCAATCTTTGACGGTTTAAGTAAAAATAAATGGGAAGGAAAAAGAGAAAATAAAACACCACTATACTTTGAAAAAAGTCTCTAAAGTCAATTTCCAAGAAAAAAAAAAAATCAAATCATTTCTGGTATATTCTTTTTGTTGTCGTTAATACACTCACAATGACTTGAAGAGAGAATAAACAGTATCAGCCGGCAGCGATGATTCTGTCCTTCACAAGTTCCTAGCTTTATAACTTCTTGATTGGTTTGGTATTAAATCGAGATGAAACTGAGTTCAGAAGGAAATGACTTTCTGATGAAGTGTAAATACTTTCTCCAAATGTTGCACCTACCCTGAGCTTGGCTTAAATTTTCATCTCAAAGTCTGGATGATGAAATAAACATAAAACATATGGATGATAAAGCCACTGCTTCGCTTAATTGATGCTCCATTCATCCTTGAAGCATCTGATTTAAAGACCAAACAGGGTTGATGATTGGCTCTCTGCTCCACTCTGCAAGAATAAACATTTAAATGGTTACAATCTTCACAATAGCAGTATAAAGACGCCTTTAGACGAAATAGTGTCAAAAATTGTGTAAAAAATAGTGTCAGATCTCTCCAAGATGTTCTGTAATTATATGCTTGTCTTATGTTCCATTTGAAGTCAACATGTTTCTATGGTAACTGAAGAGTGAAACAAATTACATAGCAGACATTTGTTTTTCTTTCTCTTCCAAACAGTCTGGATTCAACACAGTGTTGATTATCAGACAGTGACTGCAATGCGTTGTTATGGTGGCAGAATTAATGCTTTTCACTGTCTATTTCATTAAGTTTTAGCTGAGTTTATTATTTACTATATACACTTTATTACGTGCATCTTACTAGTATTGGGTTGGGACCCTTTTTGTTTCCAGAATTACCTTAATCCTTCATGGCATAGATTGAACAAGGTACTGGAAATATTCCAGAGATTTTGGCCCATAGTGTCATGATAGCATCACGCAGTTGCTGCAGATTTGTCGGCTGCACATCCATGATACGAATCTCCCGTTCCACCACATCTCAAAGGCGCTCTGTTGGATTGAGGTCTGGTGACTGTGGAGGCCATTTGAGTACATTGAACTCATTGTCATGTTCAAGAAACCAGTCTGAGATGATTCGCGCTTTATGACATGGCGCGTTATCCTGCTGGAAGTAGCCATCGGAAGATGCATACACCGTGGTCTTAAAGGGATGGACATGGTCAGCAACGATACTCAGGTAGGCTGTGGCATTGGCACAATGCTTAAGTGGTACTAATGGGCTCAAAGTGTGACAAGAAATTATCCCTTACACCATTACACCACCACCACCAGCCTGAACCATTGATACAAGGTAGGATGGATCCATGCCTTCATGTTGTTTACGCCAGAAATCGGGACTCATTAGACCAGGCAACGTTTGTCCAATCTTCTATTGTCCAATTTTGGCCAGCCTGTGTGAAATGTAGCCTCTGTTTCCTGTTCTTAGCTGACAGGAGTGGCACCCGGTGTGGTCTTCAACTGCCGTAGCACATTCGTTACAAGGTTTGACATGTTGAGCAATCAGAGATGCTTTCCTGCTTACTTGGGTTGTAACAAGGACATTGTCTGGCCATTCTCCTCTGACCTCTGGCACCAACAAGGCAAATTGGTGCCACAGAACTGCCAGTCACTGAATATTTTCTCTTTTTGGACCATTTTCTGTAAACCCTAGAGATAGTTGTGAAAATCCTAGTAGATCAGCAATTTCTGAAATACTCAGTCCAGCCCGTCTGGCACCAACAACCATGCTTCGTTCAAAGTCACTTAAATCACCTCTGTTCCCCATTCTGATGCTCACTTTGAACTGACCATGCCTTGACCATGTGTACATGCATAAATGCATTTAGTTGCTGCCATGTGATTTGCTGATCAGAAATTTGCATTAATGAGCATTTGGACAGGTGTACCTAATAAAGTGGCCGCTGCGTAAATGTAATACTAACAATACTTTAGTAAAATACCTTTGTTTAATTTCTATTGAACAATTTAGCAGTGCTTACTTAAATTGATAGTTCACCTAAAATGTAAATTTTTTCATCATTTACTTACCCTCCAGTGTTTGCAAACCTATATGATTCTCTTTTTTGTTGTTTGCATAGCAGAAAAATAAAATAAAAAATAAAATAAATCATACCATGGAAGTCAAATGCTACTGACATTTTTCAAAATACCTTTTTATAATCCAACTGAAGAAACTCAAACAGGTTTGTGTAGGGTGAGTAAATTATAACATCATTCATTATCAATCATATGCTGCATTGTTCAATATAATATAGTGTTTTCTGATATCTACATAGTAGGTATCTGACTTAGATAAGTTAAAAAACTACAATAGACACAATAAATTAACAAAAAATACAATTAAACACTACTTTATGCCTCTTCGGGGTGAAGCTGAACACATTTATAATCTATATGTAATGATTCTCGCTGGAGGGCGCCACGGTGGCGTAGTGAGTAGCACGTTCGCCTCACAGCAAGAAGTTCGCTGGTTCGAGCCCCGGCTGGGTCAGTTGGCATTTCTGTGTGGAGTTTGCATGTTCTCCCTGTGGTTGCGTGGGTTTCCTCCGGGTGCTCCGGTTTCCCCCACAAGTCCAGAGACATGTGGTACAGGTGAATTAGATAGGCTAAATTGTCCGTAGTGTATGAGTGTGAATGTGTGTGTATGGATGTTTCCCAGAGATTTGTTTTGGCTGGAAGGGCATCCGCTGCGTAAAAAAATATGCTGGATAAGTTGGCAGTTGATTCCGCTGTGATGACCCCGGATTAATAAAGGGACTAAGCCGACAAGAAAATGAATGAATGAATAAATGATTCTCGCTGGCCACCTGAAAGGAGGCGGAGACAAACTTTAACTTTTACAACAATTTTTCTTCACAGAGACTGCCGTCAAACAGAAAGTAAATGTAAATGCGTCCGGGCTGGGCTCTCCTCCTGCTCTGCCATCGTTTCTCCTTTTTTTGCCCAGAGCTCCTTCCACTGTTTCATTCCCATGGCTCTTGGCCCTGCCCCCTCGCCACACTATATTGCCTACATTTTGGAATCTGACAAGCATGTGGCTCATGCAGTCATTGCTCAGTAACACATAATAAACAATCTGCATCTCCTGTTTAGTAAATAAAAGTTACACATGCATAAAAAGTTAATTATAAAATTAAATAAACTTAAAAATATCTAAAGGGGTTAAGTCAGGGGTGGTGGTGTGTGATGTAGACAACAGAGGCAAGGATCCAGTTGCAGATTTTTAATAAAAAAGCAGTATAGCAAATCTCATGGGGCAAATCCAAAATCATAATCAAAAACAGGCAATAGATCAAAAGGCTGGTGGCAGGCAAGGATAATCAAGGAACAAGGCTAAGGTCTGAAACAGAAAAACTGGAACAAAGAAAAACCGTTGCAAGTCACAAAACAGAAGACAATATTGCTGCAAGGATTGAGTGTGTGTGTGCTGCTTTTGTAGTGAGTGTAATCAATCATGATGGTCCTCCGGTGGTGTGTATGCAATCAGTTGTAATATGGAGCAGGAGTGTGTGTGTGTGTGCTGCATGACTGGAGTTGTAGTCCTAAACATAGCTGATCTGTAGTTCCCGGAAGTGTGATCCAGCGATCTCTGACAGAGGAGAGATCGCTGGTGATCGTAACAATTCAGTCTCTTTTGACTAGTGGTCTACTAATGATGTGGCTCCTCGTCAGGTCTGGGTAACACTGAAACTGACCTAAAGTACATTCAAATGCTGAGGGCGGGCCCTGTGAGTCATGTAACAGTCTGCTTTGTATTCTGATTGTCCTTTTGACCACCGGGATTTTACACTTGCACAATTTACATGAGAACGAGGAAACGATGGTGCCCAAGGCTTTCTGTATGGCCATTTCCATATACTGATTTCTTATTACTCAACTATGCCTAGGTATACCCAGTTTTTCATTATTGGGCACCTTTACATCTCCAAGGACCTCTGCAAGGATTCAATACTCTGGCACAGACAAAACAACAGCACACTGACTGTTATACAATAATGACAATTACTTTCGGTTGAACCATCTTTACAATTCTCAATCTGTGCAGTTTCATATATTAAAATCTCACATGCATCGTTTGAAGTGCATTTCTAAAAATGCTCAGTAAGGAAAGGGGATTTCAACAAGACAAGTATAAGAAACTTCAGCCAATACCTGTCATGGCATTATTGCTCAGTAAGTTGCAATTAGCCTTCCAATGCAACAGTAGCCTTGAGAGGTGAAATGTGCCTTATTCTGGGATGCCGCCGTCAAAACATGGTGCTTGAGATAAGAAGCCTAATAAACACAAATAAGCACTTATGTATGGCCTTGTGTGAAGTTTGAAAGGTCAACACTGAACATTCTGTGGCACATTTACTTTAAAAGGTTTGGTCTTTGCAAACTTTGAATCACTACTGATGTATTGCTGTTTGCACCTAGACAAGTATAAATGTTATCTGTTGCCTAGTTGTCATTATTATTATTATTATTATTATTATTATTATTATTATTATTGTTAAGATAGAATTCTGTAATTATTTTATTTGTGAAAGAAATATGTATATGGAGACACGGTGGTTCTGTGGGTAGAATGGTCATCTCACAGCAAGAAGGCCTCCAGTTCGAGCCTCGGCTGAGGCCCTGTTTACACTAGTGCGTTTTAGTTTTAAAACGCATAAGTTTTGCTACAGTTACGCCATCCGTCCACCCTACGCCAGAGTTTTTAAGCCATGAAAACGGAGCGTTTTGGAAACACCGGAGAGATGTTTTCATTCTAAAACGCTGCTGCTCCGTCTCAGTGTGGATGGAGGAAAACGGAGACATTTGAAAACGGAGGTGTGGCTGCTGAGATCCGCTACGTGATTGGGACTTTTGGGTCATTGCATATTCTTCCCTAATTCATCAAGCACACATGGCTACAACGCCACAAGCAGACGGCAGACCACCCTTCACTGTAAACACTGTATTTTCGATAGCCATGGATGTTTTATATTCATTTGTTACTTTAAGTAACAACTCGACCTCGTCGTCTGTCCACAAAAAGACCTCTCTTGCTTTCTTTGCCATCGCTTTCATCGTTCAACCAGCGTTTGTTGACTAACAATAACCAAATGCTGAGCGAGACACGTGCTTCCTGTTTATACTTGAACGCGAATGCCCAGAGTGCGTGAATGGTCACGTGATATACGTTTCTGATGGAGTAGTGTGGAGGGAGCTCTGTTGACAGACGCTGGGTGAAACGCTAGTGTGGACGCGGATCGTTTTCATGCTAAAACGCAGAGAATGCATGTTCTCCCCGTGTTCACGTAGGTTTCCTCTGGGTGCTACGGTTTCCCTCACAAGTCTATAGAAGTGCTGTGGGTTAATTGGGTAAGCTAAATTGTCTGTAGTGTATGTGTGTGATTGAATGTGTATGGGTGTTTTCCAGTGATGGGTTGCGGCTGGAAGGGCATCCGCTGCTTAAAACATATGCTGGATAAGTTTGCAGTTCATTCCACTGTGGCGAGCCCAGATTAATAAAGGGACTAAGCTGAAAAGAAAACGCATGAACATATTCATATATTCTGTTTGTCCAGGGACCTAATTTATTTTCCTTGTATATTAATAATTTATGCGATAACATTACAAGCATTAAGTACCATTTGTTTGCAGCTGACACTATTATAAACTGCTGTGCTTCATCAATTTTTCAAGCACTTCATTATTTACAGTCTGCTTTTGACATTGTTCAGTCCCGTTTGTGTCTACTAACACTTGATTTATACACTGATAAATCAAAGGCAATTTTCATTTTATTGTTGGTTATATTATCAAACCCATCATCGTACTTTATATGAGGGAGCTGAGTTACCATTGTTGTGTAACTGAAGACATTTTTAAGGTTGTTACGAGATATTTTGTTGAAAGATTCTGTTGTATTTTAAAGACTAAAAAGTATAAAAACTTTTTGAAATACAACTATAGCTTGGGACAATTTACAAAGCATTCTAAAGGTTACCATGGTTCTATTATTGCATATGCTCAAGTTATTTTAAACATGTTGTTTGTTTAGTCCTTTGGTGAATTTTTGCTGTAGTCTTTGAGAGGTGTTTTTGTGTAAAATTGTTGCTTTTTTCTTGGCCAGGTCACTTTTGTGGAAGAGATTTTAATATCAATCATTTTTAAATTTGATTGATACAAGAGAGAAGAGAATGATACAGCGACTTAAAGTTATTATTGAACATTATTCAATTATGCATAACACAAACAATTCAAACACAGAAAAAAATGCAAAATACAATACAAAATAGTTATGTAATATCAATGTAATGACAGTTCTTAAGGAGAAGGTACTTAACTACTGAAATGTACTTAAAACTTACATCTGAGAGTCACATGCATTGCTTAGGTGTGATTTTATCCTCAGACTTCACCAAAATCTAAGAATATTGACAGTTCTGTGAGTCTCTTCTGTGAAATCTGATGTTTAGTTCTTATTTTATATTGGAGTCAGATCAGGTGATTGGCTGGGCCATTCTAGCAGCTTTAATTTATTTGTCTGAAACCAGTCGAGAGTTTCTTGGCTGTGTTTGGAATCATTGTCTTGCTGAAATGTCCACCCTGGTTTCATCTTCATCATCCTAAAGTAGGTGTTGGGACTGAAGCAACTAATATTCATTTACACTGAAATCTGAAAAGGGTCACTTTCTAACTACTGAGAGTTTTAGGCTGCTGTCTGGACTTTCCATGCCTTTTTACACCTCTCTTTCTTCATGTGTTCAACACTTTTTTATTGTGTCTTTAAATTTCACTACAGTAGTTTTTATTATTTGCATGTATGAATTACTTTACTTGTTGCTGACACCTGGTTTAAATTTAAAGTCAACAGCACCTTTAAAAATGTTTCCTTTTTTACCCACTCTCTATATAAATACTGCATCTTAAGAACCAGGGTTTTGGATCTTACTAACAACAGTATTTATCTTTATCATGAGCCCCATTTATCTTCACAAGCCATCTCTGAAAAAAGGCTGTGCATATTATACAAACATTTAAATCCAGTGGGAAATGGGTAACTTGTAAAGATAATGTTGTGCTGACACTAAATGGAAGCATAGGCAGTGTAAAGATTCTATTTAAATTCAAGCAGCTCCAGCCTTCATTTATATATGTCACAAGAAAAGCAGTCCAGAACTCTTTATGCCAGATGAAGAAGCTGGATAAAATAATGTTAAAGGAAGAGGGGATGACATTAATTGCAACATTGTAGCTGTTGAGTCATTTGTTTACTGAGCTTTCAGTGCTGCAGTTCTGTTCTTATGCTTAATTTTCCTCTTTAATGTATTGGCAAATTGTAAAGGCAAATTGTAAAGGCAAATTTGGTCAAACATAAACCCTTAGAGAAATTCTCCCTTTTAAAAATAATTAATTCAATATTAAGCCTAATAAATTGTAGACTTTTTGTTTGGAGTAAAAAAACACATTTAACTGAAAAGATTTAAAGATAGTGTGCATTTAATATACTTTGAAAACCCACTATAAGCCTTCCTGGTTTGTAAACCTCACCATGAGTTTCTACTTTCTGTTAAACACAAGAGAACATATCTAAAAAATATTGAAAACCTCTGGCATCCATAGTAGGAAAAACAAATACAATGTGAAAAAAAAACCTCCATGTGGACGGCTTTTCCGCTGTTCCCAGTTTGCCCTGTAGTTCACCATGTATGTCGGCAGACTTGAGAAGAAGAGAGGAGTTGACCACAATGACATGGATTGAGTCCAGCAAAAAAAAAAGGGTTCCGAAATGCAGGTAAAACCAAAATAATAAGGCAAAAAAAAATTAATTAACAAGAAAAAACAGGGTGAGAATGTGGTAAAATTGGAAAACGTGGTAAAAATCAATTGCTTTTGAAAACACTGTGATTTGGTGTTGAGGGAAGAGGTAGGTGAGGGGATCTGTTGGTCGGTCGATCAGTCAGTCACTCAGTAGGTTGACAGATTCAAACATTTAGACATACTGTAAATCGATATACGCTGTGCATTTAATCTAAACTTTTCATGAATGTTTTTGTCTTTGTAGGATAATGGACCTTGTCTTTTGTGTCAGTTTTTAGGATCATGTTTAGCTTTGATTAACTGACAACTTTTTTCTATGTACAATTTTTATGGCCAATTGTTTTTAAATGTTGTTGACACATTAGTCTGAATCTATGTTAATTAACACTGCTCTAATGCCGAGATAATCCATCCATCCTCACAGGCATGGCATATCGAGATGATGATTAGACAGCATGATTATTGCACAAGTGTGCATTAGGCAGGTCACAATAAAAAAACATTGTAAAATGTACAGTTTAGCCCCCTTGTTTAGCTACCATAAGCTATTTACAAAGGTATTTCAGAATAAAAAATATGGCAGTACATCCGACCAGCCTTGCAACCGCAGACCACATGTAACCACACTAACCCAGGTCCTCCACATCCAGCATCTCCACCTCCAAGATTTAACTTTTTTTTAGTGTAACTTTAGACCAGTACTCTGTTCACACAACATGCTCTACAGCAAGGTTAGTCTGGGATTTTGATTCTCTCTCTCAGTTTGGTCACTGCATGGGCATTCAGCTCAAATGTTTTTAAAAACCAAGACCTGTATGCAGAGGTGCAGATCCTTACCCTGGTGAATAAATCTGCAGTAGGTGCTGCGTTGGACTTATTTTCCATTGAGATCCTTTGTGTTATCCTGTCCTCTCATGCATTTGTCTTTTATGACCGCCCATCCTTTTTGTGGCACTTGAATGAGGTGTGACTTTGTAAAGATGCAATAGCCTAGAAATCACACATTTGGAACAACTGACTTCTCTTGCTTTGGCTGAAAGGGTCATCGCTTCGTCCTTCATCTGGACAACCTGCTGTGGAGGTTTCAGTCCCTTTAGAACAGTTCTCCATCTTGCAAAGTCAGTGAAAATTGAAAAGTTGGGCTGAAAGGACTAAGCAGTAACCCTGAAATAAATTCTAAGTTCTTTAACCGCAGGCCAGGGTTGTTCCCAGTGTTGAGCCCTTTCTGTTGAGCGCGTGACCAATCATAGGGGTGTAAGAACTTGCTCGACAAGGCTTAGAAAGATCTTTACATTTTTTTTTTTTTTGCTATAAATGCTCATGTTGCTCTGTGCATGTGGTTAAGTTTTTTTAAGGTACAGTTCATTTATATGACTGCTTGTCTTGAAGAAAAAAATCTATTACAAATAATAGATAGGTTTGCTGATGAGTGTGACGTGGCTGGGATGAGAATCAGCACCTCCAAGTCCGAGGCCATGGTGCTCTACCGGAAAAAGGTTGTCTGCCATCTCCAGGTTGGAGGAAAGTGCTTACCCCAGGTAGAGGAGTTCAAGTATCTTGGGGTTTGGTTCATGAGTGAGGGAAGGATGGAACATGTGATTAACAGGCGGATTGGTGCAGCGGCAGCAGTAATGCGGTCAATTTACTGGTCCGTTGTGTTAAAGAAGGAGCTGAGTCATAAGGTAAAGCTTTCGATTTACCGTTCAATCTATGTTCCTACTCTCACCTATGGTCATGAGCTTTGGGTCATGACTGAAAGAACAAGATTTCGGATACAAGCGTCCGAAATGAGTTTCCTTTGCAGGGTGGCAGGGCGCACCCTTATGGATAGGGTGAGGAGCTCTGACACCCAGCAGGAGCCCGGAGTAGAGCTGCTGCTCCTCCACATCGAGAAAAGTCCTACTTAGGGAGGTGTTCCAGACATGTCCCACGAGGAGGAGGCCTCGAGGAAGACCCAGGACATGCTGGAGGGACTTTGTCTCTCGGCTGGCCTGGGAGCACCTCGGGATCACCACGGAGGAGCTGAAGGAAGTGTCTGGGGAGAGGGAGGTCTGGGGTTCTCTCCTAAGACTGCTGCCCCCACGACCCAGCCCCAGAAAAGCGGTAGAAAATGAATGAATGAATATTTATACATTTCAAGACAAGAATTGTTGTGCTGTAATCTAATATACCTTTAACATATATATTATTAACATATATTACATATATATATATACTTTTTTCAGCCTTTTGATTGGTTTTATTGGGCACCACGGTGGCCTAGTGGGTAGCACGTTCGCCTCACAGCAAGAAGGTCGCTGGTTCCATCACCGGCTGGGCCAGTTGGCATTTCTGTGTGGAGTTTGCATGTTCTCCCCGTGGTTGCGTGGGTTTCCTCCGGGTGCTCCGGTTTCCCCCACAGTCCAAAGACATGCGGTACAGGTGAATTGGGTAAGCTAAATTGTCCATAGTGTATGTGTGTGAATGAGAATGTATGGATGTGTTTCCCAGAGATGGGTTGCGGCTGGAAGGGCATCCGCTGCGTAAAACAAATGCTGGATAAGTTGGCAGTTCAATCCGCTGTGGCGACCCCGGATTAATAAAGGGACTAAGCCGAAAAGAAAATGAATGAATGAATGAAGTTGGCAGTTCATTCCGCTGTGGCGACCCCGGATTAATAAAGGGACTAAGCCGAAAAGAAAATGAATGAATGAATGATTGGTTTTATTGATAAATAATACATAAATTAATGAATCAATTAATTATGAATAAAAGTAAACCCAAATACAGTGTAACATGTTGTAACATTAACTACTATAAATAAATACTGTATGCTACACATTGTTAATGCATCAACACTGCAATGTCAAGCACATTGTGAGGTACAGTGTTATGTATTAAACGATTTGTATCTAGTGAGGTTTGTTTTTCCTTTCTTTGTTGTATATGCATCTGTTGTGGCTCTCTTCTCTACGCCTGTCTCCCCAGCAGATTTCATTATCACCGCACAGGTGCGTTGAATCAGGTGCTATCACATGGAGATTTGCCGGCTTGTTTGTGAATACCATTTAAACCGGACTAAAACGTCATTCGGAGCCTGTTTCTCAATTCCAAGAATGCAGAGAACGAACTTGTGTTCTTGTGGAGACTGGTTTTGCCAGGTCACATCGGAAGAACGAACTCGAGAGACCGCGAGGACAGCGAACGCGTTCTGTGAGAAATGAGATGCTGCGTTCTTCCTGATGGTCACATGACCCTCACGCATCTTTAACCGAAAATTATTTAAACATTACAGCATTCATACAAAGATTTATTGTTTTCCCCCATTTCACAATATATACTCTGCATAAAGACTTTACTACTACTAATAATAATAATAATAATTCCTTACATTTATATAGCGCTTTTCTGGGCACTCAAAGCGCTTTTTACACAATCGGGGGGATCTCCTCATCCACCACCAGTGTGCAGCATCCACCTGGATGACGCGACGGCAGCCAATTTGCGCCAGAACCGCACACCACACACCAGCTGATTGGTGGAGAGGAGACAGAGTGATGAAGCCAATTATGATGTGGGGATGGTTAGGAGGCCATGATGGACAGAGGCCAGTGGGCAGATTTGGCCAGGATACCGGGGTTAAACCCCTACTCTTTCTCGAAGAGCATCCTGGGATTTTTAATGACCACAGAGAGTCAGGACCTCGGTTTAACGTCTCATCCGAAAGACGGCGCTCACAGAGCAGTATAGAGTCCCCGTCACTATACTGGGGCATTAGGACCCACACAGACCGCAGGTTGGGCGCCCCCTGCTGGCCTCACTAACACCACCTCCGGCAGCAACC
Source organism: Danio albolineatus (assembly GCA_903798035.1). Lineage (NCBI taxonomy): Eukaryota > Metazoa > Chordata > Actinopteri > Cypriniformes > Danionidae > Danio > Danio albolineatus. The sequence goes on from CAIGQQ010032590.1 coordinate 110,988, forward strand.
CAGCTTTCCCATGTGGTCTCCCATCCAGGTACTGACCGGGCGCAGCCCTGCTTAGCTTCAGTGGGCGACCATGTGAGAGTTGCAGAGAGCTAGCTGCCGGCAATATACAATGTAATAATATACACTAATATACACTGCACATCACAAATAAGACAGCCTTTAATACAAATTTTAACAAATAAACACCCTTAATGTGTTTATGCCTTTATTAAGATTTTCACAGCATCGTTTACGTTCACCTTCTCATTTAGGGAAACTCCTGAGGTAAATAAGAACATCTCTGAACTTATTGAATAAAATGCTGCGCTTCACACCTCCAGTCGCAACGAATTCTGGGACTTTCAGAGCGAGTTCGGTGCTCAAGTCTGCATCTGTGCATCCTCGATATGAAGAACACATCCGGGAACTTTCATGCATCCACCGTTCTTGCGGTCTTGAGTATTGGAACCGAACTTCGGCAGGTGATGATGACGTTACACGAGAACACAAGGACGCAAGACCGCTGAAGAATGCATATTGAGAAACAGCCGGAGAGTCTCCTTTCTCCCGGCTTGTTTTTTTTTTGTTTTTTTATTATTTATTTATTTATTTATTTATTTTGTGAACTTAAACTGTGTTGTATTTACTCAGCGAAATTGTTGCAAGTGAAAACTGCGTGTTGATTTATTGAGATCTATACGGAGTGCTGAGGAGGGTGTCTTTTTGTTTTATTATGTTTTGCCATGTTATTTTGTTTTGTTTTATTTCATGTGCAGGTAAGAGGGTTCAAAACTTAGTAAGTTGTTGAATTTTTGTTTGTTATTTTGGAATTGACCTCCGCAAGCTTTTTATTGTCTCTTTTTGAAGGTAAATACATTTGATTTTACGTTATTTCTTTGGTCAATTGTCTTTGTTGTTCCTTTTAAACGGGAGATGAGACTTCGGGCTTCTCGTTAATTAAGAGGTATCCTAATTATTTTTAATTTAATATTATTGATTGTTACAGGTCTGGCTTGCTGTGTTTAGCCATTTTCAAGTTAGATTTTCGTAACAGGGCGCCACGGTGGCCGAGTGGTTAGCACATTCGCCTCACAGCAAGAAGGTCGCTGGTTCCATCCCCGGCTGGGCCAGTTGGCATTTCTGTGTGGAGTTTGCATGTTCTCCCGTGGTTGCGTGGGTTTCCTCCGGGTGCTCCGGTTTTCCCCACAGTCCAAAGACATGCGGTACAGGTGAATTGGGTAAGCTAAATTGTCCGTAGAGTATGTGTGTGAATGACAATGTATGGATGTGTTTCCCAGAGATGGGTTGTGGCTGGAAGGGCATCCGCTGCGTAAAACAAATGCTGGATAAGTTGGCGGTTCATTCCGCTGTGGCGACCCCGGATTAATAAAGGGACTAAGCCGAAAAGAAAATGAATGAATGAATTAATTTTCGTAACATACTTTTTGTTTCAGCTGTTACTGTATGTACTGGAAGTTCTTTTAACATGCATCAAACACACATTTTGATTACAACATGCCATGTGATGTTTCAGATGTATTTTATCTCTCCACCATTACAGCTGGCAAAAGTGTGTGCATGTGTGCGTGTCTTTTTATCTTACACAGTCAAATATTCGCTTTAAACACAATTAGCTGGTGTTTTGTGTAATCAAGTGCAATTAATTTGAACGTATTGAACAAATCAGGAGAAATCTGACCAAGCCATTACATTTAATTAACATTTTAACCGGGCTGTCACTTCTGCGGAGAACTACTTAATTAGCAACAAATTAGGCCAAAGTGCTGTAAAGAAATCATCTAAGTGAGCTGAAAAGAAAGTATAGAAATCCACTCTCCAAACAGTCAGTCAGACTGCATACTTGTCGAAAACATGCTACAATTACGATAATAAAGGAGTTGGGCAGCACATGCTACAATTATAATAATAATAACAATACAGTCTGGAAATGCAGTACAGTTAAATGGGATTCATGTGAGGTCTAAATCACAATTAGAACCTGCTATCATGCGTGATAAATATTCATGACTAATGCGTCAGCTTCAGTAATTATTGGTTGACAATGCAGAGGTTGGGTTCACCGGTGCAACCATGGTTACTGATGCTTTAATTGTCAGGAAAGAATTTTGACAAGGTTTTATCTCTCTTGTTGACTTTCGAAACTGCTTAGTCTGCACTATTTTCCTCAAGTTTTACCTTGAATCAAACTTTAAGCTATTTGCATTCAGAAGAGTATGGATTGTGGGTGGTAGCGGAGTTCTTGCCATTTAGAAGTAGAAAAAAGTTGAGTGTTCAAACCCTTTAAAAGAAAACAAGCAAAACAAGTAGTCTAATAAGTGTACTGCAAGCTGCTTTGGATGAAAGTGTCTACTTAATGATTACTTTCTAAAAGTGGGTGACACCTCTAGTCATTGTAGTATAACATTGCCTGCACCATTAAGCCTGTTGCTGGGTGTAATTCAGTAGGATTGCATGTGGGCTAATAATAGATCGGGGACTATTACCTTTGCGAGTCTTTGAGCCGTCAATGCTGCTGTATAGCGAGCACGAATCCTATCTATTCCATAATCTATTCTAGCCATTAGTGCCACTCATGAAATCATTCCCCTTGTGGTGTTGCCATGGTTGCCGGTCCTCTACATAGAATGTGTTAACAGTTGTCACCTTTATACACCTAATTTTCCATTATTACCTTAAAGTCATGGGGCATAGTTCAGAAAAATGTGAAAAAATATGGTGTAGATAAACATTTTGGAATAGTTTGAGAATTATTTTTACTCACAGAAAATAATATAAGGTGTATATCAGGGATCACCAAACTTGTTCCTGGAGGTCCGGTGTCCTGCAGATTTTAGCTCCAACCCTAATCAAACACACCTGTACAAGCTAATCAAGCTCTCACTAGGTATACTTCAAACATCCAGGCAGGTGTTTTGAGACAAGTTGGAGCTAAACCCTGCAGGGACACAGGCCCTCCAGGACCGAGATTGGTGATCCCTGGTGTATATTGTACAGTTGGTGCAAAACGGGGAGATTAAGTCAGTTTTTATTTTAATTTTGTTATGATAATGACCATACATTTTCTCACGCAACTTTTATTAACAAATTTATAAAATATTGATTTAAGGTGATTAATTTGTCAACGGGCGCCACGGTGGCCGAGTGGTTAGCTCGTTCGCCTCACAGCAAGAAGGTCGCTGGTTCGATCCCCGGCTAGGCCAGTTGGCATTTCTGTGTGGAGTTTGCATGTTCTCCCCGTGGTTGCGTGGGTTTCCTCCGGGTGCTCCGGTTTCCCCCACAGTCCAAAGACATGCGGTACAGGTGAATTGGGTAAGCTAAATTGTCCGTAGTGTATGAATGTATGAATGTGTTTCCCAGAGATGGGTTGTGGCTGGAAGGGCATCCGCTGCGTAAAACAAATGCTGGATAAGTTGGCGGTTCATTCCGCTGTGGCGACCCCAGATTAATAAAGGGACTAAGCCGAAAAGAAAATGAATGAATGAATGAATAATTTGTCAACTTAATTTACAATTATGCCTGGCTGATTATAAATTACATTGTATATTATACTTTTATCTGCCCACTTATCACTAAAATAAACTCAAATGAAATCAAATCAAATGAGTCTTTACATCTTTTTATTTATTTATTTTTCATATGTTCATATGATAAATAACAGGTAAACTGCATCCTAAAATGAGGGGGGAAAAATCCCTATTCACGCATTAATTTGCTGTTTAGATACAATGTATTTTTTTATTAATACACACACACACGCACACACATACACACACACACACACATATATATATAAACAAAATTATTAATTATTATAATTATTATATAAAAAATATAATAATAATAATAATAATAATAACAAAATCCCTATTTACTCAAACTACTGATCAGATAAAATGCTGTTTGTTAAATACTAATAATAAAAATGGGTCAACAAAGTTATACATCGCTAAAACGTTTTATAAAAATAAATAATAATAATAATGATAATAATAATAATAATAATAATAAAATCCCTATTGTATCTTATTAAAAATACAATGCTGATCAGATATAATGTATTTGATTATTAAAAAATAACATACAATTGCTTATAATACACAATGAAATTCTAAACAAAATTATAAATCTGTAAAAAATAATAATAGAATAAAAATAATAATAATAGTAATAATAAAAATAAAATCTCTACTTTCTCATTATTTTACTGATCAGATACGATTTTTGCTAAATACATATAATAAAAATGGATCAACAAAATCATACAACGGTAAAATTGTGTAAGAATAAAAACATAATAATAATAATAATAATAATAATAATAATAATAATAATAGTAACAAATTAAAAAATCTCCATTCACTCATTAATTTGCTGATCAGAGACATTTTTTGGCTTGTTCAATACGTTGTCATAAAAATTGGTAAAAAAAGTATTAATTGGTAAAACAATTAATAATAAATAAATAAATAAATAAATAAACAAACCAACTAATAATAATAATAATAATAATAATAATAATATTGATATTGATATTAATAATAATAATAATAATAATAATAATAATAATAATAATAATAATAATAATAATAATAATAATAATAATAAT
>CAIGQQ010032590.1:136086-161946 GCA_903798035.1 Danio albolineatus
GGGCATGTTAAATATGTTGCTGAATGAAAGTGAAACTGCCAAACTGCAGTAAAAAAATTGAAAGATTCAAAATGTTACACCTGAAAATGCATGAAACTCAGGAGGAAACGCTAGATAGCCTGGTGATGCGACGTTAATTGTTTTATACTCAAACTTTCCTTCTAAAAGTCCTTTCTTGGTCTTAACCATATTTGTTTGCACGTTGAACACACATCGACCTTAACAGGAATTTAAAAAAATAAGGTAACGTGCAGATTTTGACAGCACTAATATATATATATATATATATATATATATGGTGTGGCGGGCCACCCAATACACAATCGGCTACATCCTGTGAAAAAAGCATGTAAGCACGTTCACTCCAGCCTGGAGCACGTTCACTCCAACAACATAAAAATCACCACAGCAAAGACAGATGTTGAGAAGCCTCTCCGCCAACCCTATCGCTAATAAGGTCTCGCTTTATCATATCGAAAGCACGGAGTGATCGGATTAGCGCTTCACAGCAGCACGGGCTAAACAGGACAAATATCTCACCAGCAACTCACCTACAGATTCACCTGAAGCACAACTACATTGGGGACCAAGGGAAGAACACTGAAGACACCTGCACATCTTACCCACTTTCACTGCACTGTTAATAAACAGCGCTTCGGGGGGGTGTTCACTTACAACTTGTGTTTGCCTTTTCACTCCACCCTGCTACTATGTATGTGTTTCTTCAATATTACCTTCAATAAACCCCAGTGACAGACAAGTCTCTGCATTGATGCCATGGGCCAGCAAGAACACCCACCGGTGACCTACTCAGACATGCAGTTTCTCCACAATGGACGTCCAGCGTTCTCCAGCCTCTGCCGTCTAGACTGCAGCTCTGCACAAGTTTGGCAAGAGGAGAAATGGTCATCCTCAACTGAGTTTTTTTTTTTTTTTTTGCTTCACTTTCGTTAACTGGTGAAGTTTGTACTGTCGCCACTGGCTTGCATGATTTTGGGACTTGTGGAGCTGCGCATTGATTTTGCTCTTGGTGTTTGGCCTTTCTGCAGTGAAAATTAAACCACACTGAACTGAGCTAATCTGAAATTCAACTCTGAAAACTGGACTGAGTTTCGATTTACTAGAACTTCTATGTTAAGCTACTTTGACACAATTTGCATTGTAAAAGCGCAATAGAAATATTGATAAATTGAATTTGAACAATGGATTTATTTTTTGTAACTTGCTATTTAGCTGGTTAGCCCTCTAGCTAGCTAGCCTCATTACTGCCAATAACATAAAACGTACAAAATATTAAGAATTGTACTGCTAGTATGGTCTTCTGGCAGCAAGAACATTCACAATTATTCAGTTTAAAATGTGTATTTAAAAAAAAAAAATGTTTATTCATTTGATGGTAAAACTACATTTAAGCAAAGTTAAAAGCACTGCATGAATATAAATTTAATGTGTCTTTTTTTATTTATTTTTTATACAAGCTGTTAAAATTAATATTTAAAAAGAAAACATAAGCAACAACCATTCAGCAGATTTCAACATTTAAAATGAGAAATGTTTCTTGAAAAGTAAAAAAATGGTTGCTGAAAAATAAGATTTTTTGTACATTTTTAAAAATGTATATCAATAAAAACATTTATTTATTATTTGCATATTTTCAGATTTTATTTTTTACCATAATCTTTTATCAAATAAATGCAGCATCAGACCCCATAAATTGGGTTGAGCTGAGTCGAGATATCTAATATATTGTAAAACATTTTTGTATCTAAATGCAAATATGTTAGATTGTGTTTTTCTTAATTTTTTTAATAATTCAACCATTTATCAGTAGAGCATGTTATTAGCATCACAGAGTTTACTTTCAGTATAAGTGACTGTTTGTTTGCAGAAGAAAAAAAAATGTGACACTAGCTTGTTTGATCATCTTCTCTGTTGTTTGTTTCCAACTTTGTCAGGTTGCAATTAGTGTAGGATGCTTGTCAAACACGCAGCTGTCACTGCAGTAAACCTCACAGAGAGCTTAAGCAGCGTGTTCAAACTTTAGTCTTTACTAACAGAACATTCACAGGATTTGGCTTCAATTATGTATGTATACCGGTTAAGAATTCATGTACGGTTAACTTACACACTCATTTCCCAAGAACTTTCAAAGGATTTTTGTCTGGCAAAAAGGCAGCAAGGCGAGGGAGCTGCTCTTTTTAAACTCCATGGATCACAACTCGTGTCATTTCCTCTCCAGGAGCCCAGGGATTGATCACTTTTTTTTTGCAAAGCTGGAGTTTTTAAACAGGAGAAGGACATTTGGGGCACGAGAATACACTGTAGCAGTCGTGGTAGAAGCGTGCAGTCTAGTTGAATTTTATACAGGGCTTAGAGATTCTGTTTTGAATATCTTTACACCTACTGTTCCATGTCAAAAACAGTTTACTCCAAGCAAATGTAAAAAAATACAAATTGGAGTAAATCACGTACCAACCCAATGGCTGGTTTAAAAATCCAATTAAAAATTAAACCCAGTCGCTGAGTTTATCCATATTTTACCAAAATTTGGGTTAAAACAACCCAACTTCTTTAGTGTGCTACCAATATGAAATAGAAAAATTAATAGCAGTAGAGTTTGGAGCTAAGAGCAGAAGTGTATGATCGTCACCTTGACTTGAGCCCTATAGAGAGGAGCTTTATAAGGATAAAAGGAGAAGTGATGACAGAGAAAGACGAGAGAGGACCATTTCATGTCCATTTTTAAGTTTCGGTGTAGAGGCCAGTTGTCTGTGAGGGGCTACATCTATTAGTTTGCTTAGTTTATTAGATTATTAAAATGTTTAAAATGTTCACCAGTTCTCGACTTCTTGCCTTAAACTGTGAGTTTTATCCTTGTTAAACATAACTCTCTAACTGATTATCACTAGCAGGGGAGGAGCTAGGCGGTGGCCAGAGGTACAATCAAAATAATCATGGCCATTTTTTAAGGAGAAAAATAACTCTTGAATTTTTGGATTATACACAATAATGTTTTGAGCTGTTTTGAAACAAAGTTTTCGGTCACACTTTATTTTGATGGTTCGTTACGTTGCATCTACATGCCAAGTAATTCTCATTAGATTATAAGTAGACTGTCAGGTTGGGGTTAGGGTTATTGTAAGTTGACATGTACTTGCAAAGTTTCTTATGGTCTTTTAATTGCCTGTTGAATGTCTGCATCAACAGATACTAAGCAGACAGTGTCCTAATACTCAAATGGACCATCGAAATAAAGTGTTACCAAGTTTTCTACCTTTCATCAAGAGAGACAAGGAGTTCCCTGGTGACAGCAATCTTGGCTGCCTTACATTTGGAATTATGGATTAACGGAACATTAAAAAATGTTAAAATCAATCAATTATTTATTTATTTTTAATATATATATATTTTTTTTTTACAAAACATGCATGAAGTTGGTACTTAACTTTAAACCTCTTAGAAGTGTAATAATCAACATCAAGCAAAAAATAACAGGAAAAGAGGACTTGTTTGTGTTTCCTGCACTGTAAAAACGTTTAATTTTTTAAAAAAAATAACAATCTTTATTTCCTTTAGTTTTTTCTTGTTTGTTCAACTTTTAAAAACATCAGCTGCACTGACCTAAAATTTGGTCAGTAACACAAAAAACATTTAGTTGGGTTAACACAAGAGTGTTGGTTTTGTGGAGAGGAGAACTACTCTGTAACAAAACGTTTTAAGTTGTGCCAACTGAACATTTTTGTCTGCAGAACTGGAATGCCTGAAGTCGGGTGAACAAGAAACCCCACAATCCTTATTTCCTTTCTTTCTTTTTTTAATCAATTTTAGAAAAGAGTTGCACTGACATAAGATGTCTGAAGTTGAGTGAAAAAAAACTAATTTAGAAATTGGTACTAAGAAATAATACAATATCAGAACAAACAAACATTGTTCAATTGATTGAAATAAATAAATAAAAATGTAAAAATAAAAAAATAAATAAAAACAGTGACAAATGTTAACAAAACATTTATTAGACACAGATTCAGAAACAGGACAGGAGACAAAACAACAATAATGGTAAACTTGACAAGGATCAAAACATGGCAGGACAAACAGGGGAAAATGCTTTGTAATGCTTCACAGGGAAAAAACAAGACTCAGAAATAATGTCTTTATAGTCCTGGTAATCAGTCCATCACAAGCTTTCAGCTGTGTGTGTAATCAGCATGGTTCCTCCATTTGAAGTATAGTTTGAGCATTTGATTTATCATTTAATTATTAGTTGATTGTGAAAATTAAATATCAAATACATTTGATTTCTCACCTGAGAATGCATTTTGATTTATTATTTTATATTTTTTGAGCGTTTGATTTATCATTTGGGTAGTTGTTTTGATTTTTTTTTCATTTGAATTTTGTTAGGGAAAAACATCTGTATGTAAACAGTTAAATAACAATTTACAGTCCACATGTACTTACTTTTGCATCTTTGCATTTTTTGTAGAGCTTGCTAGGTAAATGTGAAATGAAAATTCACATTAAAAGTCTTCAAAAAACAAAAATAAACTACAAAAGATTATTATTGCAGTATTGGAGCATTATTGCAGTAGTATTCTGTTGTGTATTGGTGTTACTATTATTGTTGCTGTTGTTGTTAGGGTTAGAAATACTGCAGCCTTTATTTTTTATTAAGTAAAGAGGTCTGAGATTAATTAAACTTAAAGTAACAAGTTGGCAGAAGCTTTTTTGGGTGAACTTACAAAGTTTCTCAACTTAATGAAGAAAATGTTGATGTAGGTCAAGTACTGTAGACATGTTAAGTTTAGTTGTCCACATATTTTTACAGATTTCTGGTAAAACCAACAACAATAATAAAAAAATTAAAAAAACTTTTTTTATAATTGGATTTTTAACAGTATGATCTTGGCCAAGAACAAGTTAATTAAAAACAGAAAAATTCTAAAACTTTTTGATGGATTTATGAGAGATACCTAAGGACGAAGAACAAAGACGCTAAAAATAAATGGTTATGTCAACAATGAGGCGTGCGCATACAAAATGCATCTGTCGGGTTTGGTAAAATATTAAACTGATCAAGAATAGCAAATAGTTCCAAACACAGGATGTACCAGCCTGATCTCACGAGAAAACGTAAGCATTTTACGTTTTGCCAGTTTAGTGGCTAATTCATACGATTTAATTCATACCACCCCTAAACCCAACCGTCTTTGGGTGATGAGCAAATCGTACTAAATTGTACAAATTAGATCATATGAATCCATACAAATTAGCCACTAAATCAAAAGTTATGATTTGTCGCGAGATGTGTTGGATATACCTGAGGGTCAGTTACCAAGGTGCCAACCATACAGTTTCATCATGTTTTTTTTTTTTTTTTAGACCATCACTGAATAATCTATATACTTTCAAATGTGTGAGCACCCGGAGGAAACCCACGCAAATGCCGGAAGAACATGCAAACTCCACACAGAAATGCCAACTGAACCAGCCGAGGCTCGAACCAGCGACCTTCTTGCTGTGAGGTGACAGCAGTACCTACTGCGCCACCACGTCGCCGAATAATAATAATAATATTAAAAAATAAATAAATAATTGTGCCACCCCAAAGTGACTGCTGGCCCCTGCTTGGCCATCCCACTGACAAATCCCTGTCTCTGCTACTCCTCATTGGTCAACCACATTCCAAGGTATGGTACAGTATGCAAATGATAATGTACATTCAGGTTGTTGGTATTGCACAATGAAGAACATGATTATCAGCAATCCTACGCAAAAGCAGAGGCTTGAATGCATTTTATCCAGCTATTTACATAGCTAAGACATTAAATTAGACACAAATAATTGTTTTGAGCCATAATAGATAGATAATTATTCAATTTAAGGCAAAGCTGACAAAAACGAAAATGGCTATATGGAGCATACACTAACCATTGTTTTACCCCTCAGATTAGATGTGTCTAATTGTTTACTTTCGTGGCAAGTAGTCATCTAATTAATAGAAAATGTCAGCTACATCTAGCTGATTGTTTTCTAAGATTAAAGCCCTTTAGTCATAAATACCAGATAAGCCTGCTGATAAGACTGTCAGCTTTTATTCTGCAAGAACAACCAGCAACATGTTCATTATCCTTTACATATTAGAGTTAAAGTGTTGAACTCAAAACTGATGACTTTCAACCACATATATTCCAAAACAAAACTCTTCAAAGACCCAAGCAACTCTTTATATAACAAATAATTCACAAAGGGCTGGGAAGTTTTACAAAATAATGCACACCCGAGGTGATGCGGCCATGTTGTGGAATCCTTCAACCTGAAATTCATAGAGATAAAATAAAAACTGCCTCCATTTGCAGCAAGAGATAATGCATATCTTATTTTTTAGGATAATTGCTGATAGTTTGCAAATAATCACAGTTTATCCACTACATTATTACCGATCTGCCTATATTAATGTTTAAGTTCACTTTTTTATTATTACTATTTTTATTATATATTACCCATGCAGCATAAATTAGTGTATCAGAGGTATCAAGTTAAAAGTGCATTAACTGATTCATCATGATGTACAATAATTTACCTAATATTTGAGTTTTCAATGGCCCTAACATTATATTAGGCACTACCAATGACAAGCTATTGCTGATTGATATTTTAGTTCAAAAGACTAAGCTTTTGCTTTATCCATTGCTTCAAATTCCATGACAATTCTTTCACAAAGACATTGCAAACCTTTATGACCAATTCGAGTTCCACAATAAAATCAGTGAGGAGTTCGCAATTTGTATCATTTTACCAGCAGCAAATCTCAGTATCATATAGCAGCAGAGGACCAAATTCAATAGAAATTGACAAAAACTACTGCGTTTGTGTCATGAAATGCAGTTTAAAAAGTGCTTTAGACAAAAACATACTTGTTTAGATTTCGAATATGCAGTTTATTCAGGACAATAGCCCTTATAGTGTCTGAAATGTGTTTTATTGATTTCAGAGATGAGACCTCCGGGGCTTGTTCCAGAGCCAGCATGCATGCAGTTGTGTCTGAAGGCAATGTTTAATATATTATGATGCCATTTTAATGCTGCATCTGAACTTTTTGCCTCTGTCAAAACGGGTTGGCAATATTTAAAATAACGGTCTATGTTTATTTAGCATTATTTGTTAAATAAGTTATATTTTCTGTTATACACTGTGACAAATTCTGGCTTCCACAAAATCAATTTGTGTTGAGATAACATAAAGGAATGAATTGTTTTATGTTCGATTCATTCACATTTGTAAAAACATAAGTTATCCCAAAATAAACCTTAATAATTGTGTTGTTTTAGCTTATTTTAAGTAGTTTGAACAAACAGCAAACATATTTTTTTGTGTAGTTTTAACATGTTGCTTCTAAAATTGGCCTGTGTGTCAGTTAGTAAGTGATTGGATTGAGTGGATCAGCCTCAAGAGAATGTATTTATGCGTAAAAGAGTATGAACCAAGCACTTTTTACCAGAGGAGAGAATGTAAAGGTGTAAAACAAAGTTTTATTTTCAACAAGATAGAACCAAAGCATTGGCCAGCACTGTAATGTGAGTATACCATGACTAATATATTATGAGAAAGATCACTTTCCACAGGAGACCTTTAAAGGTGCAGTAGGAGATTGTCTTCAGAAACATTTTTTGTTGTGCTCTCCTCTCTACATCCTCTCTATAGATTTGGTAAGTAAGCGATCAGTGGTCTTTGTTTGTTTATTCAGACGGCAAAGTTAGTTCGTATCGTCAGCAGTACTGTTTCAGTGTTTAAAGACATACCTTAGTCAAAATGATTAGAATTGTTACTAAGTTTACAGCACGCTAATATCACCACAATATTATAGACTGAAGGATCTGAGTGTAAACATGTAAACAGCGCAATCAAACTATTACCGTTTTGTAGGATTTTTACTGCATTTTGTGACAGGGTATTCTATACACAGCTTTCTGATGCTACCTCGAGTGCATCTAAGTTACCAAGAAATTCAGAGGGTTATTTTTATTTTTTTCCCATACGCCACACGGTATGAAATACTCCATTAAAACATTCCACCAGCAGTTCATCGCATTTTGTTTGTCACGGGGGACATGCAGGAAATGCTCCTGAATAAAAGTGACAGTGCCAAACTACAGTTAAAGTCGACAAATTAAGCATTTGGCAAATAATAGGATTACTGATGTCCATGTAAACACAGTCACTGTCTTTCTCCCCTGCATCTGTGATTGTTTTGCCTGTTTGAAAATCAGCGCGTGCCCAAATGAAAACTCCCATTTTAATGCAAAACCTTCCCTTTTTCCCTCCCTTCACACTACCTAAACAGAGCTGGACACATCCACTTTCCTGACCTTTTCAAAGCTAGAGGTGTGAAAACACCCTGCTGAGACAGGGGGGTTTGTGGCCGTTTAAACTGTGCAGTACTTTTATTTTTAGATAAGATTGCAAAGCTTTATTTTCCATTTGATATAGTTGTAGAGTTTAATTTTTGTATCTTGGAATTTGGATTTTTTTTGTACTGAATTACTTTGGGGTGGCACGGTGGCACGGTGGGTAGCACAATCGCCTCACTGCAAAAAGGTTGCTGGTTCAAGCCCCGGCTGGGTCAGTTGGCATTTCTCTGTGGAGTTTGCATGTTCTCCCTGTGTTCATGTGGGTTTCCTCCGGGTGCTCCGATTTCCCCCACAAGTCCAAAGACATGCAGTATATGTGAACTGAATAAGCTAAATTAGCCGTAGTGTATGTCTGTGAATTCAAGAGTGTTTTCCAGTGTTAGGTTGCAGCTGGAAGGGCATCCGCTGCGTAAAGCATATGCTGGATTAGTTGGCGGGACCTGTGGAGCTGCGCATCGATGAATTTGCTGTTCAGTGTTTGGACTTTCAGTAGTGAAAACTAAACCACACTGAACTGAACTAAACTGAACTTTACTGAACTTTAGTTAGTGATGAAGTAACTATTTGATAAAACTTAATAAATAGTTCAAAAAGTTATTATTATAAAGTGCTATGGGTTATCATATATCAGTCATTGCAGTTTCATAAGTTAATCCCATATTTATCTGTGGACGTCTCTGTCAAAACTTTTCAATATACATGTGACAATTTATCCTTTTAGTAGCACTAAAAAAACACAACAAAGGAGCAGACTGAAATTGCACTCCCTTTATAATTACTAAAGCTTTTAGTTACCTCATTCATTGCAATCTCACGAAGTTATGTTACAATCAACATAGCTCTCAGTACTTCACAATGAATATCTAATTTACTTCATGTCTACTCTTTATAATGAAAGGATTTGCGAGCATGTGTAATTGCACTGTAATTTAAACACTTCTGGTTCTGTGATTGGAGAAAAAAAAAAAAAAAACTAGTGCAACTAGTGTTCTCCAAAGATACAAAGTCAAAGTGTAGCATTTCATCAATTTCTAATAATTATAGCTTCAACTTTTTTGTGGATGATTAGAACCTTCTGCACTGCAAAAACACTTTTCTTACCTGGAACGTTTGCCTTATTTCTAGTCTGAATATCCAAATATTCTTAAATCAAGAAGCATATTTGTAAATGATTCATAATAACTACACTTTGAATCATCTATTAAGCATTAGCAAATAGTGATTTCATTCTTTGTTAAGCATTAAACTACATTAATAGACGTTAGTAAGCAGTTTATAACTGCAGATACAAATTCTTGACTTAAAATGTGCTCAATAATTGTTCTTTCATACTTTGTTACTGATCAATTTTTCATGACTAAATTAAGTATTGTTATAACCATTATTTACAAATCATTTATAATCTATTTTGTAATCATTTGTTAAAAAAAAAAAAGATACTTTATTATGAGTTAGTAAATGATTTATACACTATTCAAATCAGCATTCATATATCTTATTGTTCAGGCATATAGTAATGGTTACTCTGTGTGTTAATAAATGCTTCATTACCTTAACTTCCATCTAGTTTTGTGACCTTATCTGAAGTGAGGACTATTATTGCTTTCTAAATCCCCTATAAATGACAAATAAAGGCTCAGTATCAAATGAACATATAGATTTTTGCAATCTCATCTTAAAAGTAAAATTACTGTAAAGTTTAACCATTGATGAATAACAGGAGTGTCAAAATACAATATAAAACTTGATAAAACAACAACAATATAATAATTTAACAATATATTATGATACAAAATGTCAATGTTATTTAGTGATGTTCAAATTAATTTTTATTTTAATTCAGCGATCAAAGATTTATTTTTCATTTGTGTATTCTCAAATGAATAGAAATGAATTAAGTTATTATTATTATTATTATTATTATTATTATTATTATTTTGTTTTTCTTGTTTAGAATATAACTAAACCTTTAATTGTCATTTATAAGAGATTTATAAAGCATAAATAGTCCGCACTTTATATTAGGTCACAAAACTAGATGAAGTTGAGTTAATGTAGCATTTATTAACATACAAATGAACTTTTAATATATGCCTGAATAATAATATATATAAGTACTCATTTGTATAATTTAATAATAATTTACGTACGCATTCTGAATGATCTTTAAAAACCAGCAACTTCTCTCAAATAACTGATTGTAAATGATGCAATATTTTAATTTAGTAATGAAAAAATAATAATGAACAAAGTATGAAAATAAAATAATTAAGCACACTTTAATGTGCTCAAGAATAGAACATTTGTATCTGGTTACTAATCATTCATTTTCTTTTCGGCTTAGTCCCTTTATTAATCTGGGTTCGCCAAAGTGGAATGAACCGCCAATTTATCCAGCATATGTTTTACGCAGCGGATGCCCTTCAAGCTGCAACCCATCTCTGGGAAACATCCAGACACAGTCATTCACACTCATACACTACGGACAATTTAGCCTACCCAATTCACCTATACCACATGTCTTTGGACTTGTGGGGGAAACCAGAGCACCCAGAGGAAACCCACACAACCACAGGGAGAACATGCAAACTCCACACAGAACTGACCCAGCTGGGGCTCGAACCAGTGACCTTCTTGCTGTGAGGTGAACGTGCTACCCACTACGCCACCATGGCGCCCTAAACCACTTCATAACAGCTGTAATGTACAGTTAACGCTTAGCAGAAAATGAATGAACTATTTGTTAATGCTTAATAAGTTGTTTACAGAGTGTAGTTTGTTCATAGAGTGTAGAGTGTAGCAACTGTGTGATGCTATCATGTCAAAATGGACCAAAATCTCCAAGGAATATTTCCAGTACCTTGTTGCATCTATGCCACTGAAGGATTAAGGCAGTTCTGAATGCAAAAGTGGGTCCAACCAGGTACTAGTAAGGTGTACCTAAAAAATTGGCTGGTGAGTGTTTTTAAAATATTATTTGGACTTTCATTTATAAAAAAGTATGTTTATTTTGTGCTTATCACTTACATTCTGGTCAACTCTGTTACATCTGTTACAAAAAAGGCATGACAACCTGTAAAGCACTGATTGAAAAAGCATGTGACTTACTCCAAGTGATGCCACTTCCTCATACAGGAAACTAAGACCCCGACATGTCATTATTCTTCTCTCATTAAGTTGTATAAAATGTTTAGGATACACCAATACTGGAATAATGATTTGTCAATTCTGTTATTGTGATATTTCATGTAAATCTCTCCCTTTATATCTCTAATCTCTAATCCCTTTATTAATCATGAGACGCCACAGCAGAGTGAACAGCCAGCTTATCCAGCATAAGTTTTACGCAGCGGATGCCCTTCCAGCTGAAACCCAGCAGTGGGAAACACCCATGCAGTCTTGCATTCACACCCACACGTACACTACCGCCAATTTAGTCTAATTTAGAATGCAAACTCCACACAGAAATGCCAAGTGACCCAGCTGGAGCTTGATCCAGCGACCTTCTTGCTGTGAGGCGACAGTGCTATCCACTGCGCCATCGTTTCGCTCCAATCTCTCACGTTTTAAAAACAGTCATATTAGCCAATATAAATAAATAAATAAATAAATGGAGACTTATAATATTGACCTATTATTAATGATGATTAAAAAATATATCATTAGGGAATAGGTCATCTTGTATCAAATTCAGAATTAGAAAATGTGTGTTAGTATGATCGAAGCTTGTAAGAACTATTAAATGTACAAAGGTGCATTATGCCTGGGGCCAGTATGTTTTAGACATCTGGCAAATCTGTGGTGTCCTTAGCTCACAATCTTATTTAATAGAAAAACATGTTAGGCCATATTTGTCAGATAACAAATAACATTGCTTTATTTTAATTCCTTTATCTGTTCGTGCTAACAATACATGAATACTTATTTAATTTATGCCAGAAACATTGAATGTCCTCTAAAAGTCATGCATGTTTTAATGCCTGTCATTGTTCAGGTTTATTTCTGAAGGGTGAATTGTGTCAGATAGAGATGGAGAAGGTCATCAGCAGCAACCCTGCTAATTATTATTGTAGAGGACGGCATATAAATAGATCAATTTACTGCAGTCCCGTTCATCAGCCGGAGCTGCCTTCTGATGAAGTTCCTTGGGATCACCTTTTTGGTGCCAGAGGCTTTCCTGAGCGCCTCATTTATATGGGTTATGTCAAGGTGTTTGATTTTCTTTCCATTGCTGACATCTCTGTGAACCCATACGTACATACTACATCAGAGTCTTGATGGCGTCATTGTCATTCCTTCAACAACAAACACACCAAAAAGCAGCATTTTTGTATTATTGGTTTACTGTATACAAAAATCAATTCTGACAACGAATCTTAAACTGCTTATGCTCTGCAAAGAAGATGCTACCTATATGAATTTTATTAAACAAACAAACGTGACGGATGTATATATACATATATACATTATCTTGAATGGTGACCGGTTTTGGTGACTTTTATTTTGACGGGTGTTCTGTTTTTCGTGCGTGTGCTGGAGGAGCGCGCGAGAGAGAAAAAAAAAAGACGAAGGAGAGCGCGGTGTCTGAGTGGGTCACGGAAGAAAAGTGCGGTGTCGTGTTCAAAAGGCTGTTTGATAAGGTGCTTCAGTGGAAGATCATCGCGGCTAAAGTTGAATAAAGTACGACAGCACTGTCTGTGAAAGTGTCAGACCGGACTGTGATCTGTGCTTCGTCGGGCAAAGGCTTTTCTTTCAGTGTTCCTAGCTGCCAGAGTGACGCAGTTAGATTGAAGGCCACTGAAGCTGTGAGTACGTTTTTGGACAGCAAATATCGTTGTAATTTGCAAATGTTTCCTGCCTGTCTTTAGTTTTTTTTTTTGCATTTTGCGATCCTTATGTTTTTGTGAGCGAGAGATCGTGTCAGAGACTAACTACGGCACTGCTTGCATGTTTTTTTTCTATCCTTCTGCTCGTGACCGAGCACGTGAGGCTGAAATGGCCGCAGGATGATGTAATACAGAACAAGGAAAGTTTCATTTGACAAATAGTTTTTTATATATACCCTGCCATCTAAGTGACATCTCTTTTTGATTAATCTCAAGTTACATTTTTATATACGCTTTAATTTGGAAAATTTCAAGAGACTGAGTCAATTTTTATTTCTTGGGAGTCAACGCCTGAAACTTTAAAACCTCGTCTTAGTGTTTCAACGCACCCCACGTCGTGACAACGCACACTAAATATTTTTGAGGACAGGTATTTTTCTTTATTTTTGCATCTGAACTGAAAGTGTGAATTGTGGTGAGCGAAGTGGGCCACAAAACAAAGTGAACTGTGAGTAATCATCTAAAGGGACTGCTCATATAATTGTTTATTCTGCACAATGCTTAAGAGCATTGTGTATGTTGATTTATTCACTTTTGGAGTCTACCAGTTGAGAATTGGTCATAAGGGTGAATGAAAAAGTGAATTGTAAAGGAATTTAATTTTGTTTTCTGTTAAAGGGTTGTAAGCTATCTGAACCCAAGTAATTCATCTGTTGAATTTGGAGGTTATACAGAGACTGAAAATTTATTTAAATTTTGTTTTATTGAGTTACACAAATAAGACACATACACACAAATACAACTAAAAATAAATTGTTTAATTTCTTTTGTATACTAACTAGTAGTGTATTTTTCTTTGAGCTGTCAGGAAGTAGGGGAGTCTCCCTCACTTTATTAGATTCATCGAGGAGGGTACATATTAGACTAAGTCTCACATATGCAATTTATCTTCAGGAAGCCACCGTGTATAACAGTCTGGAACTGGAGCGCAATCTTACTGTTTCTTTAGTGTTTTCGACACAATAAGGTAAGCAACCTCATACACCTATTTGTGTGTAAGGAGATTTAAAAAATTTTGGAAAAGGACAAAGAACCTTTGCGTATTCGAATTTCCACGGCAGCTCTAATTGACTGTCCCCTACAAAATAAGCAGGAAATATTCTTGCGTCACAAAAGTGGCGTCACGAACAGGATTCAAACCCGACATAGTTAAGTAGTCACACGTTCTCCAGGTCTCAAGTTATTATAGAGCAAGATGTCTGAACTGGAAGAATTGAGAAAAGAGATGGCGGAGATGCAGAGGAGGTTTTCAGAGCAGGCCAGGGCAGAGCACAGAGAAGCCCTATCCCTTGCAAAAGTGGTAATTGAGAGTCAGGCCTCTGCACAAACAACCCCTGCTGCCATTTACATACCTCGGGATCGTAAGCTTCCTGAATTCACTGGTAGAGTGTCAAAACCGGGGGAACTAAGTGTTGAAGAATGGGTGGCATCGATGAAGTCTGCATTCCAAGTCATGAGAGTGCCCACTGAGGACCGGGTTGAGCTGGTGAAGTAGCACCTAAAAGATGAAGCCAAAGCCACAGTAAAGTTTATGATGGAAGGGAAAGAGGAGTCGACTGACAATATTTTTGAAGTTCTCCTTGACACCTATGGTGATAAAGTGCCTATTGGTACTAGGCTCAAAGACTTTTATGATCGTGCTCAGAATGCAGGAGAAACGATACGCTCCTATGCCTATGATCTGCGGGAAAGGCTTAGTTGTGTTCAACGCAGAGAGCCAGGAAGGGTGGCCGATGCTGAAAAGGTTCTAAAGGAGCAGTTGGTGCTTGGCCTAAGAGATGACTTCTTGCGTCGGGAGATGAAACGCAGGGTTAAGGCAGAGCCAAATATGAGTTTTGTGGAGCTAATGCAAGCAGCAATCACCTGGTCAGAAGAGGAGGAAGCGCAGCCTGCTAGTAATATTCGAGTCAATACTCGTGCTAGAGGGGTTGTGAATGCAGCTGCAGGGCAGGATACTCACTCTACTTTGTCGTTGGAGAAACTGCATGAGGAGATAAAAAAATAGCTGCTCGTCAGGAAGAATTATATCAAGTTGTGCATTCAAAAGAGTGGAATAGAACACAGCAGAGTTGTCTAAGAAAACAGCCACTGAAAGACAGTGAAGGGCGCTATATTTGTTACTCCTGTGGAGAACCCGGACACACCAGTCGCCGTTGTCCACACAGTGCCAAGCCAGTAAGACAACTAGTTCCATCACAAAGTACAATGGAGTCAGCTGTTGTTAGAGGAAATGACTCAGGAGTAGCTGTACAGAAAGGCCCAGGACCCTCTTTGATTAGGTGTCATACTGCAGAATGGCTGGCTGATGAGACTGCTGAAAAACTGAAAGACAGTGCTTTTGGAGATTGTCTAACTGTGGAGGTGAAAATAGCAGGTGTCAAGACTAAGTGTCTCTTAGATACAGGGTCCGAGGTGTCCACCATTTCTGAGTCACACTTCAGACAACACTTTGAGGAGCAAAAGTAGAAGTTGTCTTCAGCATGCTGGGTTAAATTGACTGCAGCGAATGGATTAGACATTCCCATGTTAGGTTGCTAACAGGCAGATGTAGAATGTTTGGGTAATGTGCTTCCTAAGAGGTGTATATTTGTTCTGACTGATACAAGTCCTGACGTCAAGGAAATGAAAGGAGTGTCTAGGATTATTGGTATGACTATACTAAATGAAGTTCAGTCCTTGTTCATTTCAGCAGATGGAATGGAACACAAGTATAATCGGCCAGATGAAGCTCAGGTTCGGAGGATTCTAGAGTTGAAAAAGAAGCAAAACATCTAGGACCCGAAGGAAGGATTGGATATGTCAAGATTGCTGGAAGACAAGCTGTTACTATTCCTGCCCATTGTGAAAAAGTTCTGGAGGGCTGCTGTGGTGTACCGCCAAGACTGAAAAGTGATGTTCTAGTTGAACCTGCAATTGGAACATATTTTCCAAAAGGACTCCTGGTGGCTCACGTTCTTGCTAAAACAGAAGGTGGAAAAGTCCCTGTGCGTATAGTGAACTTGAGTGAACGGACTGTTAGGCTTGCACCCCGATCTAGAGTGGCATCTATTTATAAGCCAAAGGAGGTGGTCTCAAAAGAGGTGCTTGAGTTTGAAGAAGATAATGGTATACTCCATGTCAAGGAATTACAGCAAGTAAAGTTGAAGGATAATGAGAACTTACTCATGCAGCCTCCAGTGCCTGTTCAAGTTAACTATGAAGGCCTCACACCAGCACAATGTGAAAGACTCACTGAGTTGTTATCAAAGCACAGAGATGTCTTTTCGATGAATGACCAAGATTATGGTTACACCACAGCTGTGGTGCATGATATTCCAACTGGTGAAGCACCCCCAATCAAACAACAACATTGTAGGGTGCCACCACAGATATTTCAAGAGGTCAAAAGACATGTCCAAGGTCTAGTATCCCAAGGAATCCTCAAAGAGAGCAGTAGACTATGGGCATCACCAGCAGTTATTGTTATGAAAAAAGATGGCAGTGTGCGGTTCTGCTGTGATTATCTGAAGCTGAACACAGTGACATGCAAGGATGCATACCCGCTTCCAAGAGTGGATGAGTCATTGGATGCATTAGGCAATGCAAAACTATTCTCCACATTGGATTTGACTGCTGGGTATTTCCAGGTGGCTCTAAGCGAGAAGGATCAGGAGAAGACAGCTGTCACCACCCCATTTGGCCTGTTTGAATGGACCAGAATGCCCTTCGGGTTGTGCAACGCCCCGGCCACCTTTCAGCGCCTAATGGGTGTGGTGCTTGGTGACTTGTCATATGACATCCTGCTGGTATACCTGGATGATATTATCATCTTTTCCAGGGATTTTGAAAGTCATTGTGAGAGGTTGGAACTTGTCTTTAATCGTCTCAAGCAGCATGGTTTAAAGTTAAAGCCAAGCAAGTGCTTTCTTCTTAGGCCTGAGGTGAAGTTTTTGGGGCACCAGATCTCTGCTGAAGGCATAGAAGTGGACAATGAGAATATTAAAGTGTTGGACATGTGGCCTGTTCCCAGGAATGTGAGAGAAGTTAGACAAGTGCTTGGATTTTTGAGCTACTACCGAAGATTTGTCCCAAGGTTTGCTCAAATTGCCAAGCCACTACATGCTCTGACAAGTAGAGGAAAAGGGTCCCCAGGAACATTCACATGGGGCCCAGGATGCCAGATTGCCTTGGATGAATTAAAAGGGCATTTAATGTCACCCCCTATCCTGGCTTATCCCGACTTCAGTAAGCCCTTTATACTCACTACAGATGGAAGCTGTCAAGGGCTGTTCTTAGCCAGAAGCAGGAAGGGCTTGAACGTGTGGTGGCCTATGGGAGCCGAGGTCTAAGGGGTTCGGAAAAGAATAACAAAAACTACAGCGCATTCAAGTTGGAACTACTTGCGTTAAAATGGTCAGTCACAGAAAAATTTAAGGAGTACCTTATGTATTCAAAGTTTACTGTGGTGACTGATCACAATCCGCTACGGTACCTTTACTCTGCTAATCTTGGAGCGGTGGAGCAGCGCTGGGTAGCGCAGCTAGCGGAGTACAACTTTGAAGTGTGTTATAAACCAGGCCGACACAACACAAACGCGGATGCCCTGTCAAGAATACCCTCTAGAGAAGAACCAGAGAAGGATGATAGTGAGTAGGATTTTATCCGATTAGGAGCTGATGAGGTGAGAGCATGCTTGTGGCCAGGCAGCAGGATTGACCAGGAGACTGAGTGTAAAGTTGCAGTGCAGGCATCCATAAAAGGAGAAATAAGTGGATATAGCTGGAGTGAGATAAGTAAGCAGAAAAAGAATGATATGGTGGTTGGTCCCATTTATAAGGCAATGTCTGAGAGCAAGAGGCCAAGCAGAATGGATTGTGCTAGCATGGAGCCAAAACTGAGGAAGTTAGCGAAAGAGTTCGACAGACTTAAGCTGCGTCAAGGAGTTCTTTTCAGACGAATTCTGGATCCTGGAGATGGAGAAGAGATCTGGCAGATGGTTGTTCCTGGGCTCCTGCAGCATGAAGTGTATGAAGGACAGCATGAACATGGGGGTCATTTTGGAGGGAAAAGCACGTTGGCTCGGATGAGACGACATTATTACTGGCCTACCATGTCCACGGATGTTCCACACTGGACTAGTCTGTGTAAAAGATGCACACTGGCCAAAGATGTATTCCCTAGATTAAGAGCTCCCATGACGTGCAGTAATGTCTCTGCTCCATTGGAGGTCCTTGCCATGGACTACACCCAGCTTGAGCAATCCTCTGGGGGGTATGAAAATGTGCTTGTCCTTACGGATATGTAAGTCATTTATAGGGTCTCTCCACACCACTCCCAGTGTGTAGCATCCACTTGGATGATGTGATGGCAGCCACAGGACAACAGCACCAGTGCGGTCACCACAGACCAGCTATAGGTGGGGTGGGGAAACAGTGATAGAACCAATTCGGTTGATAGGGATGATTGGGGCTACACCCCTACTCTTTACAAGATGTGCCATGGGATTTTTATGGCCCGTTTCCACTGAGTTGTACATTACAGTACAGTACAGGTAACCTTTAATCAGGCTTGCGTTTCCACTGCAAAAGAGTACTCTTTTGGTGGGCGTGGTGTACGACAGAATGTTTCAGTCGATGTCATTTTCGCTCAAGGAAATGTTTACAGTAAAGTTTTATGGGGCGTACACAAATCATACGAGAAGCACTTCTCACAAAACAGAGGCTTTATTAAACACATAAACAGTGGTGTAAACACTGGTGTATAAATGTTAATTACTGACTGAACATGATCTGATTATAACTTCTGTACAGTAGATCATTGATGCAAAATAGCCTACGGTCCGCAATTATATTAAATAAATAAATAAATGCAGCATATATGAACACATACAGCCCCTTAGTCTCCGATGTTACCAATTACAGAAAAACTCCACACAGCAGACATTTAGTCCTCATTTAGGTTCAAAAACAATAGGAAATATAGCCCACAGTCAGTGCAGAGCTCTCATCTGTGTCTGTAATCTTCACCAGCACACATGACCTCTGTTAAAGAGTAACTCCGTTATATAGAGTTCATAATAGTCCAGGTTAAGAAGTTTGTTATTTCAAATATTGACACGCTTAGATGGGCTCGTAACCCTTAAGAATCTGCTCTTCTTCTTGGCTTTGTGGCTGTTCATCAAGACGACAACAAGGTTTGTTTGAGCTCAGGTCGACCATGGCTCGTTATTATATGTTTACATTATTTTGGTGTATTGTCTCTCGGCTGTGTTTTAAACATGGCGGGTCCTTTGTTTTCATTCTGGTTTGTTGCGCGAGAAAATGACGTATCTCTGTAAACCAATAGCGTTCAGCTGCGGGTCTAGCTCCGCCTTTTGGTCACTCTTTGGTTACTCTTGGTTCCCTTTGCAAAGGGTGACCAAAAAGTGGTACGGTACAGTACGGTTCGGTATGCGTTTAGACAGTGGAAACAGCCTTAAAAGCGTACTGAACCGTACTGTACCACTCAGTGGAAACGGGCCATTAATGACCACAGTCAGGACCTCGTTTCATTGTTTAATCTAAAAGACTAACAGCATAGCATCGCCTTTTAATGGGGCATTAGGACTCACACAAACTACAGGTTGAACGCCCCCCTGCTGGCCTCACTAACACCACTTCCAACAGCAACAAAGTTTTTTCCCCATGTAGTCTCCCATCCAGGTACTGACCAGGCTCAGCCCTGTTAGCTTCAGTAAGTAACCAGTCTTGGGCTGCAGGGGGATATGGCTGTGGTGTGTGAATGTGTGTGAATGAGTGTGTATGGTGTTTCCCAGAAACGGGTTGCAGCTGGAAGGGCATCCGCTGCGTAAATACATGTGCTGGATCAATTGGTGGTTCTTTTTTGCTGTGGCGACCACAGATTAATAAAGGGACTATGCCTGAAAAGAAAATGAAAGAATGAATGAAAATTTGAAAAAAAAAAAAAAAAAACATTTAAAATGAGTTGAAACAACACAATTCTTTTGATTTCGATAACTTAATAGTTTAAAGTTCATATAAATATTTTAAGTTAACTTAATCAATAGATGAATTGTGTGGAACCCTGCATTTTTTACAGTGTTCTGTTTATCAGTAATACTAAAATAGCATTGTGTCATACCTGCTTATTCATGAGATCCACTCACTGACACTAAACATGCCACCAAAAATGGTCCAGAGGCAGATACAGGATTACCACAGCAAATCATACAGTGCAAAATCAAAGCAAGACTGCACTGTCATCCAAAAGATCCTGCTGTGTTGCTACAGGCTGACCTCCGAGATCCTCGCGGGACAACACAGAAACACTGTCACGCTGTGACTTGTTAACCATCCTTGAAAGGGGGAGCACGAAGGAGAAAAATGTGTACTGACAAAGCAGCTTTTCTCAACTTAAAAAGTTGCTGGGTCGGGCCGAGCCCTTTGTATGGTGGATGTGTGAATTATTTAGGGGCTTTGCAGCATCTCTGCCCAGTCAATCCCACTTAATACATGCAGTTGCTGACCTCTAACAGCTCCTGGCTTGCTACCTGTGCATATCTGAGCCATTGACTGCACACTCGGCACTGCTTAACCATGCGCCAAGCTGTAGTCAATGCTTAAATGTCAGAATAAATGGTGAACAACATAACAGTTCTGCAGTGCAAACAGTAGCAAGCATCTGGTTCTTTTAATCTTTTATCAAAAAACGACTATTGCTGCTTGTTCAAGTTACTTATTTAAATTGTGTTGTTATTTTTGGGACACCCTAATTGTTTATGTTGAATCCACTTAAATTTGTAAAAAACTGTTGTTAGCATATTCGATTTGTAATAGCCACAGAAACTAAACACAATCAAAAGTCATTTAAGTTTGCCCAAAAATGAACAATCATACAAATTATAATGTAATCATGCCAAGATTTTTTTATATTTTCATTCATTCACTTTTTTGCTTAGTCCCATAGTTAACCAGGGGTCACCAGTGGAATGAACCGCCAACTTTACCAGCATATTTTTTACACAGCGGATACCCTTCAGGCTGCAACTTATCACTGGGAAACACCCATACACTCTCTTTCACATTTACACACTACAGACAATTTAGCTTACCCAATTTAAACCGGAGCACCCGGAGGAAACCCCCGCAAACACATGCAAACATCCAAACTTCACACAGAAATGCCAACTGACCCAGACGAGGCTCGAACCAGCAACCTTCTTGCTGTGAGGTGACAGCGCTACCAAGTTTGCCACCACACGACCCTAGATGTTTTCTAATTATTAAATTTACAGTCATTATACACGAACAATTTTCAATATTTAAAAATCAATGAGTTATTTTTTAATATTAATTAAATATAAACAAAACATAAACCAAAAATATAAACTGTATAAAATTACACTAAGGCCAAAAATTCATGTTCAACATGTTTTTAATGTTACTTTAAAGTATTTTAGTAAGTAAATCTAGTTTCTGTTCTATTAATTTTTTGTGCGCTATACAAAATATAACTATAAGTTACATAAATATAAATATAAATAAATATAAGTTTTTAGTCATTTTAATTTATGTAAATTAAAATTACGTATAAGACTTATAATACTTAAAAGTACGGTGGCTGAGAGAGATTAGATATATATATATTGCTGCACTTTAAGAAAACGTGCACTTACAATAAAATGCCAGCAAAATGAGAAAAGATCTTCCTCCGTTTGACAGCTCACAATGCAAACAAATGAATAAAACGCACTGCATTTTCTCAAAACACAAACATATGAATAAAATGCGCTTTATTTTCTCACAACACAAAGAAATGATTAAAATGCGCTGCATTTTCTCACAACACAAACAAATGAATAAAATGCGCTGCATTTTCTCACAATGCAAACAAATTGATAAAACACGCAGCGTTTTCTCACAACGCAAAAAAATAATAAAACGTGCTGCATTTTCTCACAATGCAAACAAATTTGTAAAACGCCCTGCATTTTCTTGCAACGCAAACAAAGTATCAAATCAAATCACTTTTTATTGTCACACCATCAAATAAATAATACGCAAAAAATAATAAAACACGGTGCATTTTCTCACAACTCAGAAAAATTATAAAATGCGTTGCATTTTCTCACAACATAAACAAATTAATAAAACATGCTGCATTTTTTCACAACCCAGACAAATTAATTAAATGTGTTGCATTTTCTCACAAAACAAACAAATATATAAAATGTGCTGCATCATTTTAATCACAACGCATAAAATTCTAAAACGCGCTGCATTTTCTCACAACACAAACAAATTAATAAAGCACTCTGCATTTTCTCACAACACAAATAAATTTATAAAATGCGCTGCATTTTCTCACAACGCAAACAAATAAAATGCACTGCATTTTCTCACAACGCAAACAAATTAATAAAACGCCTTGCATTTTCTCACAATGCAAACAAATTAATAAAACAAGCTGCATTTTCTCACAACACCAACAATTTACAAAAACACGCTGCATTTTCTCACAACACTTTCAAATAGCTCGGAACACAAAGGAAAAGTTTTAAGGGCACCCTAAATTAGGGTTATAGTTTTTAAGGGTATGGTTATTTAGTGTTATAAAATACAAAATCACAAGGGAATCAGGATGTAAAAAAAACAAACAAACAAACAAACAAATCTCACCTTTCAAAGATAACCTACAAATTCACTGAGCAATAGTCACAGCACAGCGGCGTCTGTCACATTTGGGGCGTCCCCTTGAAACATTTCCTGTTTTTTTTTTTTTTGCAAGTGTTGTGAGAAAATGCAGGTATTTCCGAAATTTGTTTGCGCTGTGGAAAAATGTAGCGTTTTATTAATTTGTTTTCGTTGTAAGAAGTTGCAACACGGCTGTCAGATGAACATATTTTCTTAATTTGTTGGCCTTTTTGTAACTGCATATGTTTTCTTACATTGCAGCATGTTAAGCTTTCTCGGCCACCGTATAAAAGTGAGACAGCAATTTTTTGTTTTCCAGTGTGATCTGTTTCCATGAAATATAAACATAATATAATCAAAACAATATAGAAAACAATTAATATATGCAATATTTACAATTACATTAATTGCATAAATCGCAAAAATGTATTCATTCATTCTCTTTTCGGCTTAGTCCCTTTATTTATCAGGGGTCACCACAGCAGATTGAACCACCAACTTATCCAGCATATGCTTTACACTGTGGATGTCCTTCCAGCTGCAACCCTTTAATGAAAAAAACACCCATACACTCTAATTCACACAAAAAAATACACTACAGAAATGCCAACTGACCCAGCCAAGGCTCGAATCAGTGACCTACTAGCTGTGAGGCGACAGCGCTATCCACTGCGCCACCCAATTTTATTTCTGTATTTATTCATTTATTTATTTATATATTTGTGTAATATGCATATTTGACATACTGGGAATGAAGTAAATTACAAATAGATTACATGTACTGTATAAAATTATAAGATCAAAAAGTCATGACATGATTTTAATGTTACTTTAACTTATTTTTGTTTAAGTTAATTTGATTTTAGATTCTGTTTTTACTTATACAAATTATAACTTGATGTTTTAGTCATTTAAAATTACTTCTCATTTTCAATTTTCAGCACTGTAATTAAAAACAAGATCCCTCAGAGTTCACGCTTCGGCCCCCCATCAGGGGTGCTAACAGCTTCCATATGAAACGTTTACAAGCGAGAAAGAGGGATTAATGGCAGCTGGCTGGGGCAAAAAGATTTTCAGGGGAATTACCTGTCAGAGCCCCACCAAAAGCCTTGCTGGGCCCAAACCATCAACGCTTCTCTATAGAAACAGCAGAGGCGTCATCGTTTTGGAATGAGGGTCAGAGCAAGGGAAAAGTGGATGAAAGGCAAGGATAAAAGTAGAAATCCACAGCAGACGACAGAAGAGCTTATTGCTCGGTTTGATGCCTTGCAGAGCGGGAGTTGATGTCTGACTGGCTGCTGCACCGGTTGGATAACGGGAGCTTGCGAAATGATCTGCTCTGCCACCCTTTCTTGTCCTTGATGTCAGGAAGCAAACTCCTTCCTTCACGTATTGAAGATCAAAAAATCTTTATGATATGGCCACCATGCCCACATCATATTTTGTAGGAACAGTTTTGCAATTTCTTCCTGAAATACCACACAATTATACAAAACTAATTGCAAATAATAAAACAAAAACTTGAAAAATGCAACCCAGTACTGGGTAACACCCATACAATCGCACACACTCATACACTACAGCCAATTTAGCTTACCCAATTCACTAATAGCGCATGTCTTTGGACTGTGGGGGAAACCGGAGCACCTGGAGGAAACCCACACGAACACGGGGAGAACATGCAAACTCCACACAGAAATGCCAACTGGCCCAGCTGGTACTCGAGCCAGCAACCTTCTTGCTGTGAGGCGACAGAGCTAACCACTATTGCGTAGGTTACATATGAATTAAATATCCAGAAACTAAATTGTTCAGTATCTGCCTTTTCTATCAAAAATGCTAAGTGTTCTCACAGTTGTTTGTTCTTTGAAAGAAGTTATATCTGCAAAGCTCCAGCCTAGGTTTACACCAGTTCTGAAACTTCACCTGGCTGCATTAGTTACAAATGACTTGCTCTTATCACCTGATTGTGGTTGAATCTCTCTATTAGTGTCACTGGCCCTTAGTGCTGCACCTGATAGCATCGGCTGCAGTTTATCTGATATTATCTGACCATTGCCATTTGTAGGAATAAATAAGGTAAATGATAGCAATCACAAGTTCATTATGGAGTACCGCAAGGCTGAGTACTTGGAGCATTGCTTTTCACATAATGCTACTTTTAGGAGATGTCATTAAGGAAAATAGAGTAGTTTTCTCTTTCACATTGATAATACCCAACTCTACATTTTCTTGAGACCCGATGACATACCATGTAAAAAAACAGGATTTATAGTTGATAAAAAATATATGTTTATATACAGTAGTATATACAGTCATATATACAGTGAATTATTCCTGAATTATTAGTCCCCCTGTTTATGTTTCCCCCAGTTTCTGTTTAGCAGAGAGATTTTTTTTTCAACACATTTCTAAACATAATAGTTTTAATAACTCATCTCTAATCACGGATTTATTTTATCTTTGCCATGATGACAGAAAATAATATTTTACTTGATTTTTTCACGACATTTCTATACAGCTTAAAGTGACATTTAAAGGCTTTACTAGGGTAATTAGGTTAACTAGACAGGTTAGGGTAATTAGGCTTATTAGCTTATTATTTAGGTTATTGTATAACAATAGTTTGTTCTGTAGACTATTGAAAAAAATAGCTTAAAGGGGCTAATAATTTTGACCTTAAAATGTGTTTTTTTCTTTTTATTTAAAACTGCTTTTATTTTAGCCAAAATAAATCAAATATGACTTTCTCCAGAAGTAAAAAATATTATCAGACATACTGTCAACATTTCCTTGCTCTGTTAAACATAATTTGGGAAATATTTAAAAAAGAAAGAAAAATTCAAAGAAGGGCTAATAATTCTGACTTTAACTGTGTGTGTGTGTATATAT
>CAIGQQ010032590.1:173337-184150 GCA_903798035.1 Danio albolineatus
TGTGTGTGTGTGTGTGTGTGTGTGTGTGTGTGTGTGTGTGTATATATATATATATATATATATATATATATATATATAAATATATATACAGTTGAATATATATATTCAATGCCCAAATTTATATATATATGTCATAACAGTGTAATTGTAATTACCTCATTCATCAACATGATGCCAGTGAATTGTTGAGCACTGTGAATTCTCTTCTTGTTGTTTTTTTTTTTTTTTTGAAAGTGTGAATTTACATGTTTTCTTAAAGTGACTCTTTGAAAGAACTGTCATGATAGGTTTACATGCATTCAAGGTCATACAAATACTGTATATGGTTCAAACTCTTGGCGCTGTTCTACTGCTTATAGCTCATGTCAGAGACAAAACCCAAAGAAGCTTTGTTCAATTTGCAATTATACACACTTTAAGTCAGTAACTGCTTATTTATATCATTCCATGTCAGTTCATGTCTAGAGTTCAGTGATAAAACACTAGAACAACCTGAACCTCCATCAATCCAATTAATCTTTAACTCTATACTGTAGCTTTTTTACAATATAGGTTGTGTCAAATGGTGAAGAAAAGAAGTGAGTATATAATTGTGGAACATTCAAGCAAATTATTTAAGCAAGAGATAAGTGTAGAATACTGCTGTGGTTCTAGTTAATTAAAACTGCTTGAGTTTAGTTTAATATAAATGTCACTGTTGAAGTTCAGTTCAGTTGAGATCAATGTAATGCGAATATCACTACTGTAGCAGCTCCACCGATATGCAGGTCCACCAGTCCCAACCAAGCAGGGGAGACAGTGCTTACTCAGCTGCCTGAAGAAAAGAAAAGAAAAAGTTTTTAAGTCCAATAAGAAAAACTGCCTGAGACAGAAGCAAAACTGACATTTTCCGTTTAGAAGAAAAACAGAAGGACTGGAATCTGGATTTACTGCATTTGTTGTCACATCAGGACACATGCTGAGAAACTGGGTCATCAGATCAATCGTCCTGTCCAAGATGGATGTTAATACCAAACACAAATGTGTTGCAGCTCTACAGAGCTTCATCTGTCAGTCTCTGTCTATTTCTCTCCGCACTTCTCTGTTTCTGTATCACAGCAGGGGGCCTCAGAGCACATGTGTCATTCATAGCGTCCTCCTCTAACGTCAGTGGGCCCTCAGAGAGCCTCTTGGTTGGTTTGAGCTCGGTCTCGCTGCTTAATCCTCTTCAAAGGCCCGTAGTCTCTAGAGGCCCTCTGAACCAGTGCAGCCAGTCTTCTCATGAGATCGCAAACTGAACGAGAAACATCTTACAAACCTAGCACAGAGCATCGAACGTTGTAGTTTTCTCAAACGTTACATTTTTGAGGAGGTCTGGTAAAGCTCATCTGTCTACATTGGGAAATCAGATCCTGATAATGCATGCACGTGATTCACGTGGCATTTGCTCAATTCACATGCATAGTTTTGATAAAATATTAACACACTTTTTTGTCTAAAAGCATCTTAAGGAGGTCTAAAATACCTCATGGTATCCATTAAAATGTCCATCCATCTCCAGGAACTAAGTAGCCTGGAGGCTGCCGTCTTTTCAGAAACCCATTTGAAACAAGCTGTAACTACACAAATATGGAAGCAAAATGTGGTATTTATCCATATGCAGCTCAAAAGTTTAAAATAATTCTGTTTTTCATGCATCCATTACCCATTCATTCATTTTCTTTTCAGCTTAGTCCCTTTATTAATCTGGGGTCGCCACAGCGGAATGAACTGCCAACTTATCCAGCATATGTTTTTTTTTTTTTTTTTTATGCAACAGATGCCCTTCCAGCTGCAACCCATTACTGGGAAACATCCACACACATACACTAAAGACAATTTAGCTTACCCAATTCACCTACAGAACTGCGCATGTCTTTGGACTGTTGGGGAAACCAGAGCACTATGAGGAAACCCATGCAAACACGGGGAGAACATGCAAACTCCACAAAAATGCCAACTGACCCAGATGAGGCTCGAACCAGCAACCTTCTTGCTGTGAATTGATCGTGCTACCCACTGTGCCACCATGACACCTCATTCATTCATGTTGCAAATGTAAAGCCTTATTGTCTTGGAACACACATATCACTAGTGCTTTTTGAGATTTTTTTCAACATTCGTGTAACTTTGAGCTGAGTGAACATGCAAAAAAAAAAAAAAGGAGTGCACTTAAAACACAATAACCCTGGTACATAAAGTGGTGCTGTGCAACTTTGTGCTTCTATTGTTGCACAGATGTCTCCCGCGAGGCTTGTCCATACCAGAACAATTATTGCATGCAATCATAACCAATGTTTAACTCCTTGTGACAAAATAAAATATGTGCATAACATCCTGCGTTAAAGTGTCATTTAAAAAAGAAAAAGCCTCAGGCTGTCTTTTTCTTTTGTGTGTTTGTTTGCGCAATGTACAGTAGGCATGGAGAAACAAAGCTTTTCAAAGCTGGAAACTGATTCACTGTTTCAAAGGGTTTGAAACGCAATGTATAATGGATACATTACCAGGTCTAGAAGTGCCTTAAGGATCAGTCTTAGGCCCTTTGCCGTTTACAATATACATGCTGCCCCTGGGAGACATTATTAGAAGACACAGGATCAGCTTTCACTGCTATGCAGATTATACTTAATTATATATTTCTACTAAACCTGACGAGACGTCTAAACTGTCAAAACTAACTGAGTGTATTAAAGATGTTAAAAACTAGATGACCAACAACTTCCTTCTCTTAAACTCAGACAAAACTGAACTATTACTTATAGGACCTAAATCCTGTACACAGCAGATCTCACAACTCGACCTGCAACTAGAGGGATACAGAGTTAGCATTAGCTCTACTGTTAAAGATCTGGGTGTCATATTAGACAGTAATTTAACTTTTGAAAACCATATCTCCCATATCACAAAAACTGCATTCTTTCATCTGAGAAATATTGCTAAGCTACGAAGTATGCTATCTATCTCAGATGCAGAAATGCTAGTTCACGCTTTAATGACTTCTAGGTTGGATTACTGTAATGCTCTGCTCGCTGGTTGCCCGGCCTCATCTATTAACAAACTTCAGCTAGTACAAAATGCAGCCGCTAGAGTTCTTACCAGGTCTAGAAAATACGATCATATCACCCCAATTTTATCCTCGTTACACTGGCTGCCTGTTAAGTTTCGTATTGAGTTTAAAATATTACTTCTTACCTATTAAGCATTAAATAATCTAGCTCCTGTTTATCTAACCAACCTTCTGTCTCACTACAATCCAACCCGCTCTTTAAGATCTCAAAACTCAGGGCTTCTGGTAGTACCCAGAATAGCAAAATCAAGTAAAGGAGGTCGAGCCTTCCCATTTATGGCACCTAAACTCTGGAATAGCCTTCCTGATAATGTCCGAGGCTCAGAATCACTTTCACAGTTCAAAACTAGATTAAAGAGCTATCTCTTTAGTAAAGCATACACTCAATACATCACATAGTGGTATGATGCATGAATGTGCTCCACGCATCTCATTTATATACACTATGAACAGCAGCTACGCTAATTATTCTCTTTATTCTCTATTTCCACCTGGGAATACCCATCCCGAGGCCTCCAGAGACTATGCAGTGCCACGGATGCGATTCAGACCCGTGACGAGACTATTCCAAGGCTCCATAATCCTGGACCAGGCTGTATCCTGAGCAGCTGCTTGGCGGAGAAGCAAGCAAGAGACGGATTCCTGTGACCCTCCAAGAACAGACGAGCCTCGAGTTCTCCATTCTCCGGCGACTAGACTGCAGCTAGAGCTGTGCACTGATGGATTGCTCTTCAGTGTTTGGACTTTAAGTAGTGAATATTAAACAACAGTGAACTGAACTCCAACGCTAATAACTGGACTGACACTTTCAATTTACTATAACCTTCTATGTGAAGCTGCTTTGACACAATCTACATTGTAAAAGCGCTTTACAAATAAAGGTGAATTGAATTGAATTGAATTGAATTGAATTGAATTGAATTGAATTGAATACCTGGTGATCAGAATGGTGTAAATGCAACCAAAACTCAGGGAGAAAGAAAACACACACACACACACCTACACACACACACAAAATCCTTTGAAATTGACTTTTTCCAGATATACTGCTAACATACACATATACAATTTTTTTTTTTTCATGGGTTTTCACCTTTATTAAAATCGGACAGTAAAGATTAATGTAAGTAAAGCAGAAGGAGGAAGGATTCACCTATAGAAAATTCAAATCGTGAATTGAACTTGGGTTGCTGCAAATCCCCAAAGTGGCCCATTCCCAATTCTATTTTTGTACCCCTAAAAAATACTAATTTGTGGAACTCCTTAGTTCCGGGTGCAGCAATCCTTTTGAATTAAAATCCTCTTGAAATTTTCTTACCCCTTGGTTTCGATCGTGGTCCTGAAAAATCTTCATTCGAAGGGGTATCTACCCCTTGCCGCTAAGCCTTAAGCCTTCAAGCTAAAGAAAAAATTGTGACACCCCTACCCTTTCACAAGAACGCGCAAAAAAACGGGTAGGGGTAAGGGAAAGGGCTAAGGGGTATGATTGGGATTGGGCCAAAAACTCATGCCAGATCTGGTAAAAACTAGGGATGGCTGACGTGAAACTGAGGTTTCAACAGTGTCGAGATCTCGAAGCACCAAAGCATGATCCGAAACACCCAGGTCACATGACTAAAGTGTTTCGAAACACCTGCTCACATGACTAAAAGTGATTCAAAAGCATTGATCATTTCAGAAGCCTTTCGAGACCTGGGGAATCTGCATTTGACTGACAGGGTCAGAAATACCTTTGTCTCGTATAGCCTAGTGGACCGTGCATATGAATGTTGTTACCAAACTTCAAATGGCTTTTAGGTTCGAATCCCAACTTGTACAAAAACTTCAATCATAATTTTATGTATTTAATAATGTTACTGTTTTATGTAGTCTAGATAGGATAAAGCTGCAGATACGCCATCAATATAGCATCATTTTTGTAACACTGTATATCAGTAATTAATATTTTTTACAATACAGTGATGGTTGGGTTTAGGGTTTGGGTAACATTAGACGTTAATAAAATACAATAAACGGGAAATTTAATAAATAATATAAATAATTCTTGTTAACATCTGGCCACAACGTGTCTGATCTAGCAACAATCCCATTTTATGACTAAAAGAAG
Source organism: Danio albolineatus (assembly GCA_903798035.1). Classification (NCBI taxonomy): domain Eukaryota; kingdom Metazoa; phylum Chordata; class Actinopteri; order Cypriniformes; family Danionidae; genus Danio; species Danio albolineatus. The sequence goes on from CAIGQQ010032590.1 coordinate 178,530, forward strand.
ACATATTTATTCACAAAACGTTCATTTGGACGTCAGACCAATGTTAAAAACACAACAATACAAGAACAGAGAATATCAAACCAAACATCCATAGTTGTATCAGCCTAGATTCGAACCCACCATGCCTGCATGCCATACCTGTCAACCCTCCCGTTTTCCCGGGATTCTCCCGTATTTTACAGTTCTATCCTGCTATCATCCCGTAAATGTATTTTCCCGTATTTCTCCCGTATTTTTAGTCGTTCTCCGACGGGTGTCAATAATAATAAAGAACCGATCCTTCCTATATGCAACCCATACCGCCGAACCACCAGGGGCCGCCCTTGCTCTTAAATCTGTTGGAACAGATTAACGGAGAGAAGATTTCTTTAATAGGGGCTCTTTAAACATAATACATTTAATAACTAATTTCCAATAGGTAATTTATTTTGTTTTTTAGATGAGGAAAGTGCGATGATGTTGTACTTGTTATTTTTTAGGATATTAGTATTCCGCTTAAAGTGCTATTTAAATGCTTAACTTGCAAGGTTAATTAGGCAAATCTTGTGACAGCATAGTTTGTACTGTAGCAAATAAAAATTATAATAATTAAGTTGGCTAATAATATTGACCTTAGCAGTTTTACTTTATAAAACGAAATAAAATTCTCAGCCAAATTAAAAGAAATAAGATGTTCTCCAGACATAGAAGAAGAAAAAATACCTTGTTTTGTTAAACATCTTTTAGGAAATATTTGTAAAAGATTTATAATTTCACAGTAAGACTGATTTTACAGTCTTCAACTGTATGTATAACAATATATATATACACATAATAAAAAGCCTTTTCTGCCCATTGATGATTCTGGTTAATTGTCTAACCCTTAGCATAATTTGCCCTGCACATGTGATAGAAGAATTACCACAAACCTGATCCTTAGAAACACATTACTTTAGTTTGCTTAAGAACACAATTCACCCGGGTCTTGTAATCGCTACACAGTGAAGTGTATTTATTACAGCAATGTAAAGTGATCACTGAAGTCCCATTTCAGAGTCTCAGTGTGCTTTCATTGACTCCAAACGATAGTGTGGAAAAGATGAATGTGGCAAAAAAGTAGAAAACTGTGCCTTTAATCACGTTTTATTCCAGAGCAAGTGAGCTGAGAACAAATTCTTGCCGGGAAAAGATATGCCAGCGAGGACGCCAATAAACAATTTAGTCCTAGGGGAACGCAGCTGAAGGAGATGTACTGTAAGCGTGTTTGTTGATGCACACCCACACACACTTGCATATTAGGGTGACGACACATTGACTACAGCATAACGTGAAGTTCACAAATGAACAACGACTGCTTTGCGGTTTGAACTCCCCAAAGAGAAATGTTCTGTTTTAGTTGGAGTGGACACTTTTTTACCCCAGAAACGTGCATAAAATACTACATGTATAGCTTCATTCAAGCCCGTAGTAGGCCCGGTGAAATAGGGTTTGTTCTTTTTCTTAATAAGTGGACCTTTTGGACTCATTTGTATTTATGTTAGTTAAGGGGGTTAAATATTGCATTTGATATTTTAAAGGGATAGTTCATCCAAAACTGATCAAAATAATCATCGAAGTATACTCACACTCAAGTGGTTTAAGAGCTTCTAGAGTTTCTTTATTCTGTTAAACACAAATGAAGATATATGTATCGCCTCATTGGAAGGGGGTCGCTGGTTTAAGTCCTGACTGGGTCAGTTGGCATTTCTGTGTGGATTTTGCATGCTCTCCCTGTGCTCCCATGGGTTTCCTTCTGGTGCTTCGGTTTCCCCCACAGCCCAAAGACATGCGGTATAGGTGAGTTGAATAACTAAATTGTCCATAGTGTTTGTGTGTGAATGAGTTATATGGGTATTTCCCAGTACTGGGGATCTGATGTGAAAAACATATGCTGGATAAATTCGCGGTTAATTCCATTGTGGCGACCCCTTATACAGTAAATAAAGGGACTAAATCAAAGGAAAATGAATAAATGTAACCATTGACTTCCATTTTCTCCTGCAAATACCAAGTATATCTGTCTGCGGACTGCAAGACGGGGACATAACATGAAGGAGCGTTATTTGTAGTAGGTTAGAAAGGTGTAACTTGCTGTTATCAAGATCCCATTAAACCATACGAGCTTTCACAATTAGATGTTGTTGACAAAATGGCGGAACAGAGAACATTTCCACCAAATTTTATGAGCACAATTTAATTGATATTTTATTTAGGTTCATTAATTTAGCTACTTTTCCCAGAGATGTGTTGCGGCTGGAAGGGCATCCGCTGCGTAAAACAAATGCTGGATAAGTTGGCGGATCATTCCGCTGTGGCGACCCCGGATTTATAAAGGGACTAAGCCGACAAGAAAATGAATGAATGAATGAATTTAGCTACTCCACCATGAAACTCCACTCGTTGACTTCATTCATTTTGTCATGACAGTTAGCCTACTCCACGTCGCCCCCTGTGGTTGCAAAGTACAGTACAATGGCGAGTGTGTCATGTATGAAAGTCTACGCAACTTGCGGCTGTACGTCAATAACTGTAATGGTTGGGTTTAGGGTTGGGGAAGGTTTAGACGTTAATAACTGTGATGGTTGATTTTAGGGTTGGGAAGGTGTAGAAGTTAATAATGGTAATGGTTGGGTTAAGGTTTGGTGTAGTTATAGACATTAATAACTATGATGGTTGGGATTAGGTTTGGGGAAGGTGTAGCTGTTAATAATGATGATCGTTGGGTTTAGGTTTGGAGTAGGTGTAGACAATAATAACTGATGTACAGCACCATCTTGCCGACAACATAGTTGTGATGTGGGTCTCCATAAGTTATGCCTCTAACATACAGTACCACAAGTTATGCCCCTAAGGCCCTTTCATGTTCCACCCCTGTCTTGCAGTCCACAGAAAGACCCTACTCACAAATTCAGCCTGGCAGAAGACAATTATGATATCAGAAACCGGGAATTCGGGGGGCAACGAGACCCTCTCACTAAAAAAAAAAAACATTCTGGTGGCCTGAGATGGCCCGCGAAATGAGAAGGTTTGTGCATGGGTGCAAGAACTATGCCATATCCAAAACTCCACTGCATTTTCCTGCGGGCAAACTTAGGGCAACCAATTCCTAGGCTGGGCTGAGTATGCACAAAATTCCCTGAGACAACTGACTACTGGACTCACACCCTTCCAGTGCATACTTACTTACCAGCCACCCCAATTTCCATGGTCAGGAGAACGATCTGATGTCCCCAAGGTCAATCATTGGGTTCTGGGGTGCAATATCAAAGTCACACAGTCTGCACCATAAAGTCCCTTCACACAGTTCACTCAGTATCTGGCCTTGTTGCAGGACATAAAGGACAAACCCTTCTGTACACTGTCAGTGTTGATGCTTGTCCTTCCTTGTCTCCTGTAATCTCCAGTGTTTCCTCATCATTGTTCCTAGTGCTGTGTCCTTCTGGTTCCTCGTCTGGTCTTCTTCCTGGTTTTTGTCATCAATTCCTATATCCATGATCATCCTACAATAGACTATAACCTAATTACTGTCATCTACTTTATATTCCAGGATTATCATTGTTACCTGCATACTCATCTGCTTATTATAGCCATTCTTAACATTAAACTGTATTGTCACTTAGAATCTTCTCCCCTCTGTGAAAACAATCCTAAAGAATCTTACTAATTAGTCTAATTGGAATCAGTTAAAACTTGTTTAAAATTAGAACTGTAGAATGTTGACGTTTAATAGGCAAGTAACAAACTGCCTGGTACATTTAACTTTAATCAGCATATAAGTACCATCTTTCATAGACATCTACGCAACATATGCTTGCAATCTGGGATGTGCTAAATGATTTTTACAGACTCTCTTTTAAAAAAGTAAATATGGTAGTTCATGGATGAAATCAATGCCTAATTAAGTTTTAGAATTACAGTAAACTTTAATGTGGGCTGATTTGGGTCCATTTTGTGTTTCAAGAATAAAGTTCAGAGCAAAATATTAAGTGGTATTGTATATTGTCCTTCAATTTAAAACAGTAGTGGAAGACAACTATTGATCATGTCTCAGGTAGATTGCACATACATATTTTTGTGCAGCTGGATGTGGGACTCATGAAAATAATTATATGCATTAGCAAAAACAAATTAGCTGAAAACTAAAACACAAACCGTGATGGTGAATAGTGCGCCCATGAGAAGCCCAGGACCCTGCAGCCTAACAGAGGATTTTGCTTGGTCTTTAAACCTTCTCCAAAATGGTTTCACAAATTTTTGATGGCATAGCCAACGCTATCTCATGCCAATTAGTATCTTTTTGATTTAGAGGCTAATTTGAATGAATTAGTACAATCCCATTTATTATTTTAGTATGATTTGCTCATCATGATGGTTGGGTTTAAAGGTGGGTTTGGTGCCACATCTCCTTTCATGGCCCGTTACCACTGAATGGTATGGTACAGTAGGGTTCAGTTCAGTATGCATCTATGGCCGTTTCCACTGTCAAAAGGTACCTAAAAGCGAATCGTACTGTACCACTTTTTGGTAACCCTTTGCAAAGGGTACCACACAGGACTGAAAGGGTACCAAAAGGTGGAGCTAGACGCACAGCTGAATGCTATTGGTTTACAGAGAAACGTCACCTGCTTGTGGAGCTAGCCAGAATGAAAACAAAAGAAGGTAATACTCTATTTTGATGGTCCATTTGACTATTAGTAGACTGTCTGCTTAATATGTTGATACTGACATTTACCAGTCGTTCAACAGACATTTAACTTTATATAAGAAACTTTGCAAGTACATGTCAACTTACACTGACCCTAACCCTAAACCCAACCCTAACCTCAACCTAACAATCTACATATTATAAAATGAGAATTAGCTGCAATGTTACTTAAATTCAACAAACAGACCATCAAGTGTGACCAAAGGAACCACCATTTTTTACACTGCCAAAACATTACATCGATATGCTATATGCATATAATAACAAGCTGTGGTCGACATGAGCTCAAACAAACCTTTAAGTTGTCTTGATGAACAACCACAAAGCCAAGAAGATCAAAATCTGCCATGTCCTGTTTTTTGTTTTACGAGGCCGACTAAAAGTGCGAACACTTTCGCTTTCTCCAGGGAGCTTGTGATCGCTCGTGTGTGTGTCTATATTTGAAAAAAGAAACTTCTTGAGCTGATGATAATAACGTGCGCGGGATTATTGAAGTGCTTCTGCTATCCGATGCTCACAGAAATGAATAAACGCGAGAGTGAAGCATGAAAAAACAAAGGAGAAGCCTGACAAAACACAGGAGCAAATTGTTTCAGCAACCTGAATCATAAACAAACTGCCATGTTTATTATCGCCTTTTGGACTATTATGAACCTGCAATGATGTCGACTGAAACTTTCTGTCGTACACCACGGCCATCAAAAGGGTATCCTTGGTACCCTTTAGGCAGTGAAAATGCAAGCCTGATAAATGTGACCCGTACCGACCTGTACCGTACCATACTGTACCAGTCAGTGGAAACAGACCATCAAAAACTACAATTTCATATGACTGAACTAGTATTCATGTTCAAATTCTAGAATTCAATTCATGAGTTAGTACAAATTAAACTGACTTA
>CAIGQQ010032593.1:0-13259 GCA_903798035.1 Danio albolineatus
AGCTAATTCTTAAAGTACCGGACATCGTAGATGGTCCAGGCACTACATATATTGGTGGAGAATGCGGGCAGTATTTGAACTAACTTCTAAGCGCATAAAACCCCTGAAACACGTTGTTAATCTATTTTTGACCGTAAAGATAGATTAGAGAATTTGCTACACATATGTCATTACTCTATGATGGTACCATGCGTTTTATTGCTTGACTGCATTTTGGAGTGTTGTTGAGAAAGTAAAACTTCTTTTTATTCGTCCGCCGTGACGAACAGCGCATAAGGTAGTGAATTCGTCCGCCGTGACGAACAGCGCATAAACTGCAGTAAATTCGTCCGCTGAGACGAACTGTAAAGCCGCTTTAAGAGCGCAGAAAGAGGTAAATAAGCGTGTCCCTTATTTATCCTCTTAAAAGGGCCTGTACAGTGTGATTTCTTACGCCGCGAGTCCCGGCTCTGAAATCAGCTGAAGTTTTTCTCCTGGCAACGGGGTTTAGAATAAATCAACCCAGCTTTGCCGCTTTATTCGCTAAAGGTAGTGAATTAAAGAACGCGGTGCTTAGGTAACTGTGTTGTATGTTTTTGGAGAAAATATTTGTCTTGATCAAGTTTGTGTGGTTGAATCCACAGCCGTGTTACTGCATAAGCAGACTCTAACACGAAGTGCTGAGATCGCTGATCTAGCATTAATCCCAGGTAACCTGATGATTAAAACTTTGCTTTGCACTGATAGGATAAATAATCTAAACAGTGCTCGTGACCTTACAGCGAGGACCCGCGGCCTCTATAGTGTATTACCCGATAATCACTAGAGCTGTATTCATTGGTCACTGCTCATCGGAAATATAAGTTTCTGCATGATGCTATTGTGGGGGTAAAGGGCGTAACGCTTGCGAACAGCTATTTTGTCACTTTGAGAGTGTAGTCATAGCAACGACCCCACCCGGACGTCCTGAGAGACGCGCCGGAACTTCAGTCACTCGCGCATGCGCAGCTCGCCAGCGCCGACTTGAACTGAAAACGTAAACAAGCCTAGCATACGGCTAAGCTAACCAACGCTAACGCGTTGCATTGAAGTATATGTGTGTCTAGCGATATTGAAGGCTAGCACAAAGCATTTGGTGGTCATTTAAATGCATTGTATGGCTAATGTTAAAGTGAACCTTGACTCACGCTAGCGGATTTTCAGTCTTTTGATGTTTTCTCTTCATGCTTATCCCATGTTCTCCTTTTCCCGGTTGGAAATAATCTGACAAGTGCCAAAGCTAATAAAGGTGTACGATCTCATTGTTGATTTTTAATCACATTTGTCTAAACTGATTTTGGCGCTATTTTGGCCTATGTCATTAGCTGGAACTCTCATAAGCTGTTGGTTTTGTGGAAAACGAATTATAGGTTAATCAAACTAGTATAACCCTAATGTTCCCCGAGTCAGTTAAAGCGTAAATGCTTTTATCGAAACCACGCAACCCGTAAGAACAACCATTTCTTACTACGGTTGATTTGGAAGTCGACTTATAAGCATCGTGTTAAGTTGAATCGTAACTTTAATTGTCCTTCAGACTTTAATGACTATCTCAGTTGAGTTGTGACATCATCATTGCTGTTTGGAAACTTGAACTTCATTTATAGTCAATGATACGGGGCTACCCTCCCTCAATAACAGGTATTGATTAATGCAATCAAATACATTTTGACTAAATCAACATCTGGAAACAACCATTTTCTACGATTGTTGATTTACAAGCAATGTTAAACGATTAAAATAATCATATTGTTATTTGTTTGGGAAGTTCAATTACAAACCTCACTGAGCGACCTTGACATCATCACTATTGCATAGGTTTTATTCTATTCTTGGGTGTTTGTTTTGATTTAGCTATAGTAATAATAATAATAACAATAATAATAATCATTATTACTGTTATTATTGTTTTGTTTTGCTCTATTTCCCTCTCTGTTCCTAAAGGGTTCATTAGCCTTAGAGCTTGTAACAGTTTGCGATTAATTTAAATAATTTGATCCACTTTTAATGACATCTGGAAACACATTTTATGTAAGATTAATTTAGAAGTCAATTTAATTTGGTATTGTTTAATGATTAATTTTAATCATAATTGGTTTTGTTATACTTTACCCATACTCCACGGAGTATTAATCAACATTGCTGTCTGGAAATTTTAATTTCATTAGCAGCTCAATAAGGTTTGGCTTCCTCTGTCAATAACAATTACTGATTAAATTTAAATCATTAACACTCATAAATAATAAAGCATAAGAGTTACTACTTTCGTTCCTTTTACTAAATTGGAATTTAAAATTCTACTTAAATTCCCAAATTCAGAATTGATTTAATTTTAAGTTAAAGTCAAATTCTAATTTACTCCTGGTATCTATTGAACATTGTAGTGAACATCTCTTCTGGCTTTTGTCTAAACTACCTGATTGACTCAAATTAACCACAACTTTGAGTTCCCATTGCTTTCTTTAGTCAGTTTATGGACACCGTCTCCTCCTCTTTAGGATCCTCGGTTGATGCAATTGGACAGAATAGTCAGTGAGTGGCCGCAACTGAACCAGTGGCAACACCCAATGGAGTTTATAAGGGCATTATCCTTCAGTTAGCGAGACCCAATCAAACATACTAGTTTCTCATTACTTTGGCTAAGTAGCTAACCTGATAACCCAATAAACCAACAGTTTGGAGATAGCCACTCGACAGCGCCACCACTTGGTCAATCTGAACTTTTCCAACAGAGAAAACTACTCTTTTTGTCTTTTCTTTCCCTACTATCTTCTTTAACTTGACTGCTGCTGCCGTCTGGGGTATTGTACCTGTGAGAATCACGAAGCAGAGAATTTTGGAAAAATTTGACAAATGTTTGGGGAAACTTGAACACTGTGTTGCTGAAATTAAACTTGCCTGATTCTCACCCTCCTTTCCTCCTCACTGCGGAATCCTACCCATCAAGGCTAAGGCAGGTCGACAAGAAGATAAGCGTCGCCGGTTTTTAATTTAACCTGCATTCAGGAACAATTTATTTGGTGTGGTGTCAATCCTATTGATTTAGAAACCAACACTGCTGTTGTTATCACAACTTCCCCTGTTTCAGAGGAAATTTTAATAACAATCACAGTCCTGGTGATTAGAGACCCTAAATTCAAAAGTTAGCTTAAGAGCATTCTTTTGTATTTTTCCTTTTAGACTTCAGGAAGTTAAATCATCTTTCTCCCTAGGAAAGTACAAGCACCAATCGTTACTGTACTCTTTACACCTATCACTTTGCATTTCTCTGTTCCTTAGCTGTGCCAACTGCATGTGTCTACTGATTCTCCCCACAGAGCTTGCCAGTTAGACGCACATCCAGCAGAGGACCACAGCCCAGAGAACTACATTCACCTGCCAATTACACACTAGAACATTGGTACACATTTAACTTCTCACTCTTAACATTACACACTGACATTGTTGTTCCTCTTGTTCTGCTGTGTTTTTGCTCTCTCTCTCTCTTTTCCATTCTCGTCCCATCTCAAGGTCAGTGTCAGAAGGACAGCGTCAGATCGGTTCTAAGCCTCCCCTCACTGCAACAAACATGGCCCGCACTAAAGACCCTGCTAGCCATTGGAAGGACTTAGAAGCATGGCTGAGTGTGATAACAGACAGTTTCCTCCCTAAGGCTGCCGAAAACCTGCAGCAGCTGAATCAGGATCAGCTGGATGACAACCTATCTGGCCTGATGTCACAAGACCCAAGCCACAGCTACAGTCACAAAGACCTAGCCAAGATAACTGGAACCTTGAGCCACACTCTCATCGCCACCCTTAAGCTGTGTGACAGGCATGCCAGCCAGCTCCAGCACAACCTGACACAGAGACAACGCCGCATTGACCAACTAGAACTGGAGATTCAACAGCAAACTGAACTGTCCGTCAAGATGGAGAAAGAGTTCAAAGAGGAGATGGATAAACTGCGAGAGAACCTAGCGGCTGCCACTCAAGAATTGGAGCAAGTCAAAGCAGACCACGCTGATGCTACCAACAAGCTTGAAGATGCAGAACAGCTACTGGAAGAAGTAAAGGTTGAAGCAAGAGACCAAAAAGCCAAAAACAGAGCTCTTGAAACTCACCTAGATGAAGCGAGACATGAAGTTACCCAACTAACACAGGAACTGGACTACTTCAAAGAGGAGTCTGCCAGTGTCAAAGATGAACTTAAACATGCCTACAAACTGCAACGTGAACCCACCAAGGAGAGATATGCACTAGTCTCACCCCTGCCAAGTAGGACAGGATCCCCTGTCCCCGGACTCACAGATAGTGAGAAAGATGAGGAACCCAGGCGGAGACGCTCGCCAGCTCCGTCTGCAGTGCACCTCACCCCAAAGCGACGAGAGCCTGCGACAGTCAGTCACAGCTCAGCGCGCAGCATGGATCTCAAAGACCTCGATAAGCTGGCCAGGAACATTGGCAAGTTCACCCCAAGTGCGCCAGGTGGTCAGGAGATCCACGCCTATCTGCAAGACATTGATTTCCACCTGGAAATGAGACCCAATGTCTCAGATAAAGATAGACTTTACTTACTTCGAGCAACGTCCAGTCCTGAAGTACGCAGCTTCCTGGACCGACAGCCAGCTCACACAAAGAATGATTATCTCCTACTCCAAGAAGCTCTCATCAAAGAATTTGCTGATCCCGAATTGGAGAAAGGACTAGTGGCTGCACTTGAGACAAAGCAGGGCCGCAACGAGCCCCCTCAAGCATATTACAGCCGACTCAGACGAGCCTACTTCGGAACTCGGAATGAACCTGAAATGGAAGAGGATCTGAACTTCAAGATTCTATTCCTACGAAACCTCCATCCTGCTGTAAGCCATCATCTGGGAGTCCTTGCATGCCCACGAACAATGACTGCGCAGCAGTTACGGGATTTGGCACATAAAGCCTATGGTAAACAAAGAATGGCTACTGAAAAGAGCGCCAAAACCACCTCTATTCTGGCTGTCGAAACCCAAAGTCCAGAACTGGCACTAGAGGGTGCCCAACGTCCAGATAAACCCAAGGAGTCTGCTCAAGAAGGGAAGACCTATGCACCCCGCAGACAACGAGACTCCCATGCTGATGCTAGACCTAGACAAAGGAACGGTCGCTATGAGGGACACTCTGGACGACAACGCTCCCCCGAACGTCACTGGGAGAGGTCGTGGACTCAATCCACTTCATTCGGTAATCAAAGGAGAAAAAGCTCGTCACAGTCCAACGGTGTCTCCAAGGGACGACGACAAAACCCTGGATCAATAAGCCCAAGGAATCGACGAAAGCACTCACCCCGATTCTCCACTGACCGAACTCAACCTCAATCCCAACAAGACGAAACTACTCCATCTGGCTTTGACCCTCAAGAAATTATGAGGATGATGATGAGAGAATTCTTTCAACGCAAAGAGGACGACAGGAAGGGGGAAAAGAAGGATAAACAGGATTCAGCCTGACTAGCCGTCGAACAAAGAAGCAGCAACCACCTGAACCAACAGACCACTGAGGATAGCACTGTATCCCCTCACTCTCAAAGAGCTATACCTGCAACTACCTCAAGTGAAACAGGAAACATAATTGAACTTCCAGCTACAGAGTTTAGCACTAACTCCACAGCTACTACAGCAGCTCATGGCAGCACCCCACAAACGCCTGCAGATGAACTGCCACAAATTCCTGAAAGTGCCATTCTGGTTGTCTGCCGCTCCTCCGACGAACCTCAAGCCAGCCCTGAAACCCTACCTGTCCCATGTCAAACCCCTGTCCCTCAACTATTGGGTGACCTCATCGAAAGAGGCGTAGCAAAGAAATTCTACTTGTCCATCATCATCGAACGCCAAGTCAGAGTCGAAGCTCTCGTGGACACAGGAGCTGACATCACCCTAATGTCAACGGAACTCCTCGAACAAGTCCAAGAAAGAGCCAAGAGAACTAACAGAACTCTCAGACTTCAAAGGTGTGAACTGGACCTCCAAGCCTACTCCCACACTGGCCTACAGCTGAAACAGCTCGCCCCAGTCCACCTAACAGTGGGACCAATGAGCCTCGTCCACCCAGTGTACGTGTCACCACTCAACACGTACCCCCTCCTCATAGGAAAAGATCTGCTGAACCGATTCGAACCTCTCATCGACTTCAAGCAGCTAAAGATGTGGACTCAAGTCCGGGAGCCATTGCCCTCCCAGCCAGTTTGCTCCAACGAGCCACAGTGTCAAGCTACAAGCACTGACCCCACATCACTGACTAATGGTGCAACTTCCAGCAGTAAGAATGAAGACCCTTTACTCTGCTCACTGCACGCTCCTGACTCTGACTCCAGCCCAATTCAAATCAAGACTGAAATAGACATTCAAGACACTGTGGTGTCTAATGCGGCCCTAGCACTGTGGGCAGAGAACTCAGCTGTCAGTCTGAAACTCTTTCAAGCCTTAAAACAAAGACACCAGACTCTGCCACATGTCGCAAAACACAGCCGCTTCCCCCTCAGTTCCTGTTCGACAGTCATGGCCACGTCCAAGATGATCTGCGCTGTGGACATCCGATGGAACAACAGACTGCTGAGTCACTACTTCCTCGTTGTCCCGAACCTGCCTCATGACATGTACATCGGAGCAGACATCCTAGTTCGACTCAATGCCTGTGTGGACATGATCAACAATGTAGTGTGGGCCCCTCTGTCGAACCAACTGACCACGACAGTCAATTTGAACTCCCTTCGATCTGGTCAAACCATACCAGATGCATGTGCCATGATCAATGAGAGAGAAGTCACAATACCTGCATACAGCAAGAGTGTCAGCGTTCGCCTCAACATGCGACCTGGCCAAACTCTCAACAGCAAGCTAGCATTCTTCCAACCATCCAGGACCTGTCTAAAACTGGGCCTGACGATGGAAGCCACCCCTCTCATTGATGCTTCGTCACGCGCTGTGTACATACTGTTCAACAACTGCACAGCCAAAGACGTAACGGTTCCTAAAACCAGTCACCTAGGATGGCTCATCAACCAGGCGTTTCATGACTTTGACCTCATGGTACCTGTCATAGGCCCGATACCAGCCCGATCACTGTCTGACGAAGACGATGACACAGTGATGTTTACACGACCACATGGAAACATCGCCATAACTTCCGTCCTGCCAGTGCCCCGGGAAAGTGTATGCCGATCCGAAGTGACGGATGACACCCACCTTACGGTCTACGCAGTCTCCACACAGCCTGCAACGGAATTACCTAAGCCGATTGCCATCCAAACTCAAAGTCCCTCAAATGACTCAATCGATGAACCCTATGCTGGATTCGAGGCACAGCTCCAACAGATCCTTAGCGAGGCTGACGCCCTCCACAACGAAGCGGATCGCCAAGGACTCAAAGAAGTTTTGTACAAGTACAAAGACTCCTTCGCCAAAGACTCCCTGGACTGTGGCCTAACCAACATCCACACCGTGCGCATACCAACTCACCCAAGTGCGCCACCCACCTTTGTGAGACAATATAAAAATCCCAATTGCCTCATACGAGCCAGTGCAAGAAATCATCGACTCCATGTTGACCAAGGGGGTCATTCGGCCCTGTAACAGCACATACTCTGCTCCAATATGGCCAGTGCTAAAACCCAACGGGAAATGGCGACCTACTATCGACTACCGCAAGTTGAACCAGCAGGTGCCCCTGTCACGGTGGCCTATGACTCAGTTGGACCAGGAAATCCCCAAAATCAAAGGCTCAACGATCCTCTCAACACTAGATGTCGCCTCTGGATTCTGGACAATTCCAGTCCACCCTGATGACCAACATAAACTGGCATTCACCTTTGGCAATCAGCAGTACACCTTCACACGGTGCCCTTTCGGCTATGCTAACTCACCGGCAGAATTCAACATCTTTCTGAACAAAGCATGCCCTGATGCCAGAGCCAGAGGTACTCTTGTCTATGTCGATGATGTTCTCCTGAAAAGCTCGAAGATAGATGATCACCTCAAGGAAATCGATCACGTCCTGAACCAGCTGACAACCGCAGGAGCAAAGATTGCCCTACACAAGGGACAATGGTGTAAAACCAAAGTGAATTACGTCGGCCTGCTTGTTGGACGAAATGGTATTGAACCACAGTCTAGCCGTACCCAGGCAATCCAAAGCATTAAAACACCCACCAACGTGTCTGAATTAAGAAGCTTTCTGGGAGTGTGCAATTACTCACGACAGTTCATCGAAGGCTACGCAGACATTGCACGACCACTAACCTCCCTCCTGAAAAAGGATGAACCTTTCGTGTGGACTGAAGCTCAAGATGAAGCTATGAGCACACTCAAACAATCCCTGTGCTCTGCTCCATGCCTAGCCTACCCAGACCCAAGGAAGGAATTCTACCTGGATGCAGGTTTCTCCAAGCATTGCCTCAGTGCAGGACTATACCAGCTCCACGACAAAGATAAGCGAGTGGTCGCCTATGCCAGCAAAACCCTGCTTCCCCCAGAGTGCAAATACTCAGACTGTGAAAAAGCTTTGCTGTGTACTGTGTGGGCCATCCAGCGCTTCTCCAACTACATTGGAGCACAGAAAGTGATCATAGAGACGTGCCACCAGCCAGTTACCTTCCTAAACAGCCAACGAATCAGAGATGGCGTGGTAACTAATGCACGCATAGCCACCTGGCTAATGGCACTTCAAGGACGGGACGTTGAGGCAAGATATGCTCAAAACCACAAATCGTCCCTAGGAAATGGGCTAGCAACCTGCCAGAACTGCTCGACTGACATGCCGTGCACCTCAGCAGAGCTCAAAGATCCAGTACCCCCACAACTGACGAATCACAGATACTTTGAGGAGAACGTATGTGAAGGAATGACCACTGCATATGTTGATGGCTGCTCATACAATCACCAGGGCAACTTGAAAGCTGGAGCGGGTGTGGTCTGGCTCAACGATGACCCCTGCCCACCACAACAATTCAAACTAGGCCCTTACTCATCACAATATGCAGAAATCGCAGCTGTCCTCATCACCCTACAACTAGCTGCATCTCACAACGTCAGAGAACTCCTTATCTGCACTGATTCAAACTATGCTCGGTTGAGCTTCACATGCCACCTAGTGGGATGGAAACAAAATGGCTTTAAGACAGCTAATAACAAACCTGTCAAGCACCAAGAACTCTTCCAGTCATGCGACTCTATTGTTACCAAACACGACATGCTCGTTTATTGGAAAAAGGTCCGTGGACATTCACGCCAACCAGGGCAGGATAAAGACTTCAATGACCAAACGGACGCCCTCGCCAAAGCAGGCGCATTACATGGAGAACCTTGGACATTTCAGCCCCACCCACCCAACCCGGAGGTGTCAGCCATCACCCGCCGACAGCAAGCCTCTGCGGTGCACAACCCCGCCTCCTCCCAACTTGCTCTCTCACCACAGTTTGCTGCTGCTGATCTTGTCACCCTTCAATCTTTGGATCCAGTACTGCAAACTATGGTCACTCACATCTCTGACCCTGTGGCTAGTCCACTATCAGCCTCTGACCTGGCCAAGTCCTCTGAGCTTCGTCACCTCAATTCAATCAAGCACCTGCTGCATCTCACTGACGGCATACTCACATATGTCCCCGAAGTACTCACTCAACCACGGCTCGTCATACCTCGTGGCCAGAGGGGGATGATGCTGATGTACGCCCACGATGCACCATGCGCAGGACATCATGGCGCCAAAGCCACCTACGAAATGCTCAAACAGGTAGCATATTGGCCTGGCATGCAACAGGATGTAGGAGAGTATGTAAAAGGATGCCTTGTTTGTTGCCAGTTTCAACCAGCAAACCCAAACTACCGAGCACCGTTGCAAAGGAAAGGAATGACCTTCCCATGGTCCGACCTCCAAATCGATTGGGTAGGACCTCTCCCACGCTCTGCACGGGGCAACAAGTACTTCCTGACAGTAGTCTGCGAATTCACGAAATGGGTTGAATGTCTACCAGCCCCCAACGATACAGCAGAAACTACAGCCTGTCTGCTAATGAACCACATCTTCTCAAGATTCGGCCTGCCTTTCGGGGTCAACTCTGACAGAGGTACCCACTTTACAGCCGAAGTCATGCAGGAAGTATGGAAACTTCTGGGAATTCAAGCCAAGCTTCATATAAGCCACCACCCAATCTCCTCTGGTCAAGTGGAAAGAACCAACCGGACAGTGGTCAGCATGTTGAAAAAGTATGTGTCTGCCAATCAAAAGGACTGGGACATCAAGCTCCCTCTTGTACTGATGGCAATCAGGGCCACCCCTCATCGCTCTACGGGGATACCCCCGTTCGAGATGATGACGGGACGACAGATGACACTCCCGTTACACCTGCTGTACCAGCCAGGCGACATGAATCTTGTCACCGCCTATACCACTCACCAGTACCTGGAAGAACTGCATCAGCACCTAAGGTCAACTTTCGCCTTTGCACAGCAACAACTCCAAAAGAGTGCGGAAGGACGCAGGGCCTACTACGACAAAAAGGCCTCATACCAGGAATTCAATGTCGGAGACAAAGTGTGGTATTACAGCTTCGCCCCACCACGACAGAACACTCCACACCGTCTGTCCAAAAAGTTCCTGCCTCACTGGACTGGACCTCATGAGATCGTTGACAAACTCTCACCGGTGGCCTACCGGATCAAAATCAGGCAAGGGCGCAGCGACCCCGTTCTTCGATGGGTCCATCGAAACCAGATCAAGAAGCACTGGGGTCCCAGCCAACCAGAAATGGGGGAGGACCAAAACCACTGACACTGACCAAATGTCCTAACCTCCACACTATACTAACATAACTCCAGACAATCTAGGGAACCCCTAGTTAACCATGATAAACATAACACTAATGCCTTCTCCTCCACAGCCCTGCTAGAACAACCCCTAGTAGAGAGGAGCCACTCCATAGTTATGACACTGTATCACTGATCTTTAACCTACCTGAATTTTTCCATGTCTCTTCTTTTCCTTATTTCTTTCTCTCACCTTGTTTTAGTTTGCCCTTCTAGTCCCATTCTGAGGGGACTCACATAGAATCATGCAAGCTAAGCATAGGGCCTAAATTTAGGATTGACTCCTGTCATCAAATTGCTGTAATTGTTCCTGAAAGTGCCGTTCACCACTCAGGGCGACATGATTTCCAAATCTAATTTGTTTCTTTGATTCTATTGCCAGGAAGATGATTGGCCTCGCCGTTCTGATCTTCTGCGTAATGGGGGTCAGGCCCCAGCCAGAAGTCGCGTCGCCGGGACCAGCATCGGGGATAGTACTCCGCGAACAACCGGGGTTACTGATAACAAACTGTAAAACGCACACCCAAAAGGTGTACGTCCGACTTAATCCCCGCGAAGTTGTCAGAGCTCATTACACTCCCACAGCTTCCCAAACCACCTGGGCCGGTAGTCGTTGGACCCAGGAAATTCTTGCACATGCCCAAGCAGATGTTAAACACATGCTGCACCAGTTGCAGAAAATGACGGTAACCCAAGCTGAGCTTAGTGGGTACCACCGGCGTCCCAAACGATTTTTGGGTGCCTTGCTGGGGGCTGCTGCAGCTGTAGGAACTCTGTTCAACATTGGCATGAACACAGTTAACGCCGTAAATTTGGCCACAGTAAGGCGGCATGTGGGTGAAATTCAGGCCGAAATACCTGAAATCCGCCAACAACTCGCAGTCCAGAGCCGTGCCTTACAGACTTTTGGGAAATCGCTAAACGGAACCATTACAGTTCTTAACACGCATAGCACTCTCTTAAACCAAACAATCAAATCCATTAACAAGCTATTCTCGGTTATTCAAAGCGATTTAGCTCAAACGCAGCTGTTGACTACTCTCATGTCTGACATGCTACGAGAAGTGAGCTCTTCAGTCGATAATTTGGCTATGGGTAGAATTCCACATTATCTGATACCTCTGAGTCTAGTGCAAAACGTCCTGACTTCTGCCACCACGGGCCCCACTAGCCCTATCCAAGCGCACCTAGCTTTCTCTCTGGGCAGTGCTATTCCCTTATACGTGGATCCAGAAGCAGGCGACCTAGCCTTTCTACTTAGTCTTCCGATAATTGAAACCGCTAATATTTACCGCCTCAAAGATGTCGTAAACGTTGGATTTTGGCAAGGAGACACCTATGTCAAAATTCATACCCCTGACGTCATTGCGTACCACGATAACAACGAACAGTTGTATTTGGCCCCTAACCTAAAGATGTGCACTCTTACCAAAGAGATACATTATCTGTGCCCGAGTAAGCCCTTCGTCCGTGACAACACTGATGGCATCTGCGGCCTAGAATCGGTTAGAGCAGATACCAGCTGTCCTGCCGAAGCTACACCACGGGCCCAAGTCGAAGCAACCCAAGCTGAACTTGTCGGTAACCGATGGTTAGTTAACACCCCCGTGCGTACCGCTACACTTACATACGATCAGCACGACACCGCTACTCGTATTAACCTTCCTGATCAAACTCTGTGGATCACTGTCCCTAAGGGCTCGATCCTTCATATCGATGATTTGGCCTTATACCATCTTCCCGAGGACGAGTATCAGACTGAACTCGAAATCTCGCCATTTTTCAAGGAACATTCCTTTACCCTTGATCCTGAATTGGAAGAAAGGATCAAGGAGGAAGGAACACAATTAATCGATTTGACCCCAGTTGACGACGCATTGGAGGCCATTGCACGCCTTCCAGCCCCTGGCTCTCCAATCATTCGGTCTTGGTCGGCCGCCGATACGGCTCTGTGCGTTTCTAGTATTGTAGGCTACGTTGTCACTTTGACGCTCGCCTATCTCCTCCACAGGAGAATGACTGCCATCCGAGATGCATGTAACAAATGCACACCTGGCACCCGTCGCATTTTCCGACGTGAAGAGGACAGAGAACCCGAGAATTCGTTAACCCTAATCGAGCTGCCTCCAGCATCGCCCGCTGTCCTCACCGTTTACGATTAGCCAAATGAATTGATCGTCGCAACCCTTATCGAGGTTCCCCATTACTGTCAAGTGTTCCTAACCTGATTATACCAATTTGCCTAACACCTTCACCAGAATTCAGTCTGTAATGGAAATGTTGTTTGTGCCTTGTGTGTGTTTGTTCTTTCTTCTGACTGCCTATTGTTCCAGTGTCTGCCGATGTTTGCTTCAAGAAAACATCACCAGCCAAATGGGGGAATGTAGTGACTAAGCCACGTTTTACGCTGAATCTGTAATCGGCATAA
>CAIGQQ010032599.1:0-14495 GCA_903798035.1 Danio albolineatus
ACACACACACACACACACACACACACACACACACACACACACACACACAATATCTCTAAATGTACTATGAATCACCCCGGATCAAATCAGCCCAACGCGAGTAGAAAAAATGTTGGTAAATTAAGTATTTTACTGAGGCGCGAGTCTTTACCAGTCTTTTCACATGTTTATCCCGTGTAGGCAAACGGAACACGCTCCTCTCATCCATTCATAAAAATCGTTTGTTAGTCCAGCCCATCGAGAAACGCCTTTGCATCTTGTGCGCGGTGGAAAGAATAGTCTGTTCCGTTGACGTTAAAACAAAGATTAGCAGGGTAGCGCATAACGAAACGGACTCCTCTTTGGATGAGCTGGCCACAGACGTCGTTGTATGCCCGTCTCGCCTCTCTGACCTTAACTGACAAATCCTGCGTGATGAAAATTTCGCTGCCATCATAAACGAGAGGATCCTTTTTCTTAGCAACTGCTAGTATTTTGGCCTTGTCTGAGTAGTTGTGTAGCTTTATCACCACAGGGCGTGTGCGGTTGTGCTTGAGCGGACCAAGCGTTCTATGAGCCCGATCCATTTTGATAGTGCCGTGTTTAGTTTCAATACCCAGTAACTCAGGCAGCCAGGTCTGGAAAAATTCAACTGGTCTGCGGCCCTCCGCACCTTCTTTCAATCCTATAATGCGAATGTTGTCTCGTCTGCTGCGATTTTCGGCATCTTCTGCCTTCTCCGAGAGGGACTGTACAGTTTTTTCCAGCGCCGCAATCTTGCTTTGAAGTTCGGCCACATTGTCCTCGGTCTGGGAGACGCGGCTCTCCGCTTCCGTGATCCGTTTCGTATTGTCCTCTAAACGGGTTGTAATTGAGTCTAACAACGACTCAAAACGTGAGAATTTCTCGTCCAGTAAGGCGCTTAAATTGTCAGTAACAACTTGCGCTAGGCCGGACTGTTCGGCCGCGGCGCCTCCATCTTTGTTACCTTGATTGACGGTCGATTGGCCTTTTGTTGTCGTGCGGCCTCGTCTAACGTTGGTTTCTTGTTGAGATGAAGCGGGACCTGTTCCTGACATGTTTAGGAGTCGAGTACTGAAGAATAAAATAAAATAGCCACGCAGTTCAAAGCGAAAATAATGAAAATAGCACGATGCTTGCGGGAGCTCAGTGAAAACGTGCCACCTAAGTCAAAAGCATCACGTGACCCCCAAAGTCAGAATTATTAGCCACCGTTTATTTTTTTTCCCAATTTCTGTTTAACGGGGAGATTTTTTCAACACATTTCTAAACATAATAGCTTTAATAACTTATTTCTAATAACTGATTTATTTTATCTTTGTCATGATGACAGTGTATAATATTTTCCTAGATATTTTTCAAGAGACTTCTATACAGCTTAAAATGACATTTAAAGGCTTAACTAGGTTAACTAGACAGGTTAGGGAAGTTACTGTATAACGATGGTTTGTTCTGTAGAGTATCGAAAACGAAAATACCTTAAAGGGGCTAATAATTTTGACCTTTAAAGGGTTCTTAAAAAATTTAAAACTGCTTTTAATCTAGCCGAAATAAAACAAATAAGACTTTCTCCAGAAGAAAAAATATTATCAGACATACTGTGAAAAATTCCTTGCTCTGTTAAACATCATTTGGGAAATATTTGAAAGAGAGAGAGAAAAAAATAATAATCAAAGGGGGGGGCAAATTAATTCTGACTTTAACTGTGTGTGTATTAACACAGTGTATATATATATATATATATATATATATATATATGCGCCACGGTGGCCTAGTGGTTAGCACGTTCGCCTCACAGCAAGAAGGTCGCTGGTTCGATCCCCGGCTGGGCCAGTTGGCATTTCTGTGTGGAGTTTGCATGTTCTCCCTGTGGTTGCGTGGGTTTCCTCCGGGTGCTCCGGTTTCCCCCACAGTCCAAAGACATGCGGTACAGGTGAATTGGGTAAGCTAAATTGTCCGTAGTGTATGTGTGTGAATGACAATGTATGGATGTGTTTCCCAGAGATGGGTTGCGGCTGGAAGGGCATCCGCTGCGTAAAACAAATACTGGATAAGTTGGCGGTTCATTCCGCTGTGGCGACCCCGGATTAATAAAGGGACTAAGCCGAAAAGAAAATGAATGAATGAATGAATATATATATATATACACAACACATATACACACACGAATGAGCATTATGAAAACTAAAGTTTATTGTACAGTTGGCGGTTCACTTCCAGTATTTGGTACGATTGCATTCATATTACAAGTGAACTGGACCATTCGTGGGTGTGCAACCGAGTGCAGAAGACACATTCAACTTTAGCTAAACGTATCGTACTTTGATGACAAACGAACCCGGGTGCGGACCAAAAGTGCTAGTGTGAAAGCACCCTAAGTGTCCAGATTATTGTCAGGTGCTGTAGGAGTTGATAAGTGCAGGGAGTTCTGGGAATTGTAGTTCGTTCAGCAGTAATCTCCATTAGAGAAAACCCCGCTGGTGATCGCAACAAACTACAGGAAGTAATCACCAGCGAAACAACACCACTTGGAATCACAACAGGTATATTGTGCAGCCCTAATATTGACCTTGATGATTTAAAAAAATATTGAAAACTGTTTTTATTCTAGCCAAAATAAAACAAATAAGATTTTTTTCAGAAGAAAAAATATTATAGGAAATACTGTGAAAAATGTATTGCGCTGATAAACATAATTTGGGCTAATTATTTTGACTGTATTTATTATTCATATAAACTCACTCTTACTAATGATGAATTGCACGGTTCTCTAACAATACAGTACTGCAAAGGTCGTTTTAAACTTCTTTTTACCACAAAAAAAAAAAAAAAAAGGAAAAGTAGTATACTGGGGCTTTAACTGTGCTGTCAAAGAATGATGTAAGATTCCCCAGCTCACGCTATGAGAAGGAGAACTGGGCACTCAATGGAAAAACAGCAATTAGAAAGTCAGTCCCGGAGGAGCAAAATTTGCTGCTGGCAAGCAGTTCAACGATTAGATTTCTTGTGATGATTACCCGAAGTTTCTCCCCTCAACCGGCTGACCCTAGAGCACTGCGACATGATGAAATATTGCTGTTCAGTTTAGCGCTCTTCATGTTCTAGTTTTACTTTCTTTCGACTACATTATCGACCACTTTGTCTACACTCACAAAACTGCACCAACAGTACAGTATATATAAACAAAGTCCAGAAGCTTCTTTCAAAGTGTTACACACACTCTTTTTTAATCACAAGACAATAATAGAAAAAAGCTTTGTAATGAAGTGTTACCATAGAAACGAGTTGTGAGATATTTTTGCATCTGCTTAAATGCCCAGAGAGAAGAATGTCTCCTGCATATTTGTATGAGCACTTACAGTAAAGCTGCTCTAGAATTATAGGAGAATTCTCCACATGGATCTTTCATACAATGACAGTTTAAATGATCATTTCGCTCAAGGTATTATTAAAAAGTTCTGTGAAATTGAAACTTCGAACACCAAAAATGTTCCTATCTGCTGAAATTCTGAAACCTGATTAACTTTCCTTTCAAACTATAAACCGGTGCGCAGAAAATAACTTTCATCAAAAAAGTATTATCTTTTGCTTTCAAAAGAAAACAAGGGAATGTCAGAAAGAGAGCAGAGCTGCATCCGAAATCCAATAAGCACATAGGTACTATGTTAATTTTAATTTACTTTACAATCCTGAAAAAAGTCTTTATTCTATAAAGTATAAATATACATGAGTGAATTCATTCATTCATTCATTTTCTTTTTGGCTTAGTCCCTTTATTAATCTGGGGTCACCACAGTGGAATGAACCGCCAACTTTTCCAGCACATGTTTTACGCAGCGGATGCCCTTCCAGCTGCAACCAATCACTAGGAAACATCCATACACACTCATTCACACACATACACTACGGCCAATTTAGCTTACCCAATTCACCTGTACCACATATCTTTGGACTTGTGGGAAAAAACTGGATTACCAGGAGGAAACCCACACGACCACGAGAGAACATGCAAGCTCCACACAGAAATACCAACTCACTCAGCTGAGGCTCGAACCAGCGACCCTCTTGTTGTGAGGCGATCGTGCTACCCACTGCGCCACCGTGGCGCCCTACATGAGTAGATATATACGAGTAGAATATATAAGACCAAGAAGGCCCCAAAGATGTTTTGACATGCCCTGACATTTGTGCTTATTTAAGCTACTTATTACATAGTATTGGCCAACATGTATTTTTTTGTATTCAGTACAAACTGTGCTGCAATAATATGTGAGAAATATTGATGTACATACTTGTTTTTTTTTTTAGAAAACAAATATTACGCAAATAGTTAGTAGGTTTTAGAGATAAGAAATTTGCTGAAATAAGGTCCAAAAAAAAACACACTGAATGTGCCTGAACAAGACTTTTGAGTAAGCAGTCTTGTAGGCTACAATATTTACTTAAAAATTATGTTAAAAATATTTTGTTTACTCATTCAAAGAAAACATTACAATGATTTTCATTTTGTTAGGTCTGGTTTGGGCCATCTTAGCTCTATGGCCCCGTTTACACTAGTGCGTTTTCGTTTTTAAACGCATACGTTTTGCTACAGTTACGCTATTTGTCCAAACTACGCCGGAGTTTTCGAGCCGCGAAAACGGGGCGTTTTGGAAACGCTGGAAAGACCGTTTTCATTCTTAAACGCTGCTGCTCTGTCTCAGTGTGGATGAAGGGAAACGGAGACCTTTAAAAACGGAGGCGCGGCTGAGAACGCCACTGGAAGACGGCAGACCAGCCTTCACTGTAAACACTGTATTTTCGATAGCCATGGATGTTTTATATTCATTTTGTTACTTTAAGTAACAACTCGACCTCGTCGTGGTCTCGACCTCGTCGTTTGTTGACTAACAATAACCAAATGCCGAGCGAGACACATGCTGCCTGTTTATACTTGAACGCGCATGCCCAGAGTGCGCGAATGGTCACGTGATATCCGTTTCTGGTGGAGTAGTGTAGACGGAGATATGTTCAGAAACGCTGGGTGAAATGGTAGTGTGGACGCGGATCGTTTTCATGCTAAAACGCCATTTTAAAACTAAAACGCACTAGTGTAAACGGGGCCTATGTGTGGAAGTGACAATGGACATAATTCACACCTGAAGAGACAAAAGACACTCCCCCACTGGCTAATGTTCACCCATCAAAAGCATTGTAAAGCAATGTCCTGCTGCTAAAGCTAGCCCAAACTAAATGCCTGTTGTATTACTTGCTGTATTATGACCATGTAAACACTCTGGGTAAACAACATACATTGCTCAGCATAAATAAGCAAACCCCTGACAAATCTTTTAAATTTATATTATTAATGGGAAGCTATACAATATTATATTTGTGCATGTGCATTAGATTAGTCAGTACTGAAGCCAAAGCGAGGCATTTGTTTTCAAAATTAGTTGGAAAGTGCACCTTCCAAGCTTTATGCAGGTCTCTCAGGTATTCGTGGAGATTCTGCTGTTTTTTTATGTCCACAGTTTACATGTCAAGCGCATCTCACGCCGACGATTGTAATGACAAAGCCTCGTGGCCGTGGTCGCATTAAAAAATAACCCTAGACTGAGAAACAAGACATTGTGTTGGTTTCATACTGATTTCTTTATCAAACAATATTGGAAGAGTTTCATTGCAAAACGAGATATATCCATTTTGAGAAATGTTGGTTATTTGACATTATTATTGAAGACATCAACAGTCAAGTTTATTCACAATTTCTGTACATTAAACTATTACTTGAGCTCAGTGAAGGCCAGGGACACATATTCTTCAAATCCAGGATATTTTTTATTGAATTTTATGTCCATAAATAGTTCATAAACAAGTCAAAAAGCATGACAAAATGCAACATATTTATCTTAACATTGTCAAACATCTTAAATTGATTAAAATTAATAAAATTTATATGGAACAGCATATACAAAGATTGATTAATAATATTATTAATTATATTATTATTTATTAATAATAAGATTCTGAGTTAGTTAGTTAGTTTTGGCCAGAACGTACACAATATAATATAACATAACATAACTTTTTTTTTTTTTTGACACCAATGGCGTTAAGCAGGCTTCACTGTGGCATTTGAAGAAATCTTTTGGATCATCAGTGGGAAAATTAACAATAATTTATCAATAGATCGTAAATATTCATAATATTCAAAAACATAATGCCATAATAAACATAATGTGCCTATGGCGTGTGCCAGTAATCCAGAGCAGTCCCTGAATGAAAAGGTCGGATTACAACATACCGGCTGAGCTGCCAGAGCAAACAAACTGGAGGATGTTTATCATTTCAACCATTCTTAAACAGCTTCGGACTAATTGTGATTAGTTATAATATAGATAAGTATGATTAAGTTAGTTAAATAAACGACTTGTAGCTTGTTACAGAAAGAGTGGAGGCTCCTTCCTTCCACACAGCTGCTGAAAACCTGTATGATCAGAGCGGACAGAGCCGCGATGGCACAGTTCCTGTTGCACCGAGTCCGTGGATACAAGCTCACCTCGTCCTGTCATATTTAATGACTTATTTCACTGTTATAATAATAATAAGTTATCATTACTATTATTATTATGCAGCTGGAATGACCGGATCCAGTCCGTCATCAAAATCCATGAGGTTTGCTCGACTCTGAAGCTTTGATTCTCTGACTGACAGACGGACGTAGCCTGTGACTGACAGCTCGCCTACAGTAGAAACAATTAAATGGCAAACGTTTTTAGTTAGCCTATTGAATCCTCTTTTTAAAAACATGTTTTTTTGTTTTGATATTTTCGTTAAATCAAGGAGCAAACTCTGAGCACTTCGCCTATGGTGATTCTCCTCCCAGGGGATGCTGAGCTCGCGCATATAGCTGTTCTATATATAACAGTTATATAACGGTTATATCGCATTTTGTAAAGAAACTGGTCTGGCGGATATCGCGTTTTGTGAAAAAATACATTTTGTAGTAGGCCTAAAACGTCCACTCTTAAATTGTGTTAATGGCAGCAATTCACACATAGATAAGGGTACATCAAAACAGTGATTTCCAATCATAAAATCCAAATGTCAAAAAATGGCGTTTTATTATCGCGTTTTGCAATCAAATTCTTCGTTTGTTTTCAACATGCACTCGCTGCATTTAAAAGTAGACACTTCAAGCTTTCTATAAATATACGTCTCATGTCTGTGTGTTTTGTTTTCATGGAGTTTCAGTGCATTTTAGAGACACGTTTCTAAAAAACAGTTTGTTGAGAGAGTAAAGAAAGGATGCCTACACTGTTTATTTTCCTTATTTTGCAAGATTTTGTTGTTATTGTGAGTGCATACAAAAAAAGTAGACACCTAACAGATTCGATTGATGTATTGATCTTATCTGTGCGATCAAAACCGAAAGTATAATTTAAGTTCTTTTCGGTGTGATCAGGAGAAGACCCCTCAAACCGCGTGTGCGCCATCTTCGACCCCTGAGGGTTAAGGCAAGAATCGGCAAAGCAATAACCACTTTCATCAAACTCAAGAACATCTGGGCTTTGAGAGAATTTACTTTGACCACAAAGACCCATCTGTTCAACTCCATTGTGAAGTCTGTATAGTTGGACAGGGTCTAAACCTGGAAAATAACCATAACTACCACCCAAAGAATCCATACATTCATCAAAACCTGTCTCAGAAAGATTCTCCACATTCGCTGGTCCGACACGATCAGTAACACCAACCTATAGGGAAGCATCTGTCAACCTCCAATCTGAAAGAGAAGATGGGGCTGGATAGGGCGCACCCTACGCAAACCACCAACTAGAATCACCAGACAGGCTCTCAGATGGAACCCCCAAGGAAAACAGAAGAGAGGCAGAAAAATATCTTGAGGTAGACATCACAAGGATTGGTTACACATAGAGACGAATAGAATGAATGGCTCAGGACAGATACCTCTTGAGATCGACCTTTGGCGGCCCATACCCGGAAGGGGTGGAGGGCATAAGTAAGTAAGTAGTCTGAATGGTTTTCGGAAGTACTACATTTGGCATGTTGTCAGTATTACATGACATACCTGCGTTATTTGTGTCACTTCACTCCCATTCATAAATTATCTTGCATGTACTCCAAAATTTCACCAGAAATAGTGTGTCATCCTGGTACTTCTCGCCTACTTAAAAAAAGGTGTATATGTTGTTTTTCACATACTATGGTAAGGAAGTATGTGATTTCAGACGCATCCCAAATGTTTTTAATTTCTTTGTGTGCTTTTGTAAAACAAATGAAAAATATACAGACCAATAATAAATGTCTACTTTGGAAATAGTGACGTATAGCAAAGACAAGTGTGAGTTGCAAAGTTGACAGCGTTGATGAACTTCTTCCAATTTAAGGACTACTTTAATGCCCATAATGGCATAAAGATAACTCTTCATCAAGGTTATCAGAATTTATTTTGCTGTGGTTATTAAGGAACTATCGCTTTTTTTTTTCAAGCTCATGACCATAACACATTAGCAACGTTATTAATGCATAAATCAGATGCTTGTTTGTAGTAAAATACTTATTAATATCCTTTCTCTTCATTAAATTGTGTTCTAAATAAAAGCAACAGCACGTGATGGAAGGAATATTTTACAAATTAAAAGTGTTTGTTCTAACCAACCCCTGAATATTACAGTATATTCTAGACACGGCTTCTATTTGTATTTATGACAAAAAACTATGGCAATGGTCATCTCAGGTATACCTCATATGCATTATTCAGTGTTAAATGCTAACAATGTGAGTTTGAATGCCATTTTACATGACATTTATTGCCATACTACTGAAATCAGCAGCAGATCACTTCAGATCTTGAAAATGAAATAAACTGTTTGAAATGGAACTTTAGAAATGTGACTCAGTGCAAGCCAACACACATCAGTGATTCAGCATGTACATTTAATAATGTTAAAAAGAGGTTTAATATGTATTAATGATTATAAACCTTACCATTTCGTCGGAGTGCAGTAAGTGCACTATTCTGAATGCTTCTGAATGGCTGAATTTAAATTTATGCCGTGTTTCGGCTGGTGCAAACAGCCAAATTGCTTTTCACTGCACATGTTTATGCTTAGAAGAGTCAAAAACTTACAAACAGCACTTTTAGCCGTGTGTACCGTACAGGTAGAGGTGTTGACAATGCAAATTTTTTTTATTACAGACAGCATTCACAAACACTTAGATCACTCGGGCACTTCAGTTGGACTTCTTTTGCGGACATTACTTCAGCATTTAACACCTTGCAGGCTCATATTTCGGCTAAACTCTCTTCTCGTTTTCATCTGGACAACCAGCGAATTATGTGGATATTGGACTTTTTGACCAATAAGTCACAGAGAGTTTTTGTCAATAACGTTTTCTCTAGTCTTTGTTTGGCTCGCCCCAGGGCCGTCAGGGCTGACGATTGCTTTGCTTGACAGCCATCTGGTCAGATATGCTGATGACTCTGTTATCGGATTCTTCTCAAAGTCATGGACCTGTTTTACAGGAGTTTGAGGAGTGGTGTGATTGCGCACAGCTTATCTAGAATGTAACTAAAACCAAAGACATGGTAGTGAATTTTTCTAGTAAGCAGAGGGATCTGTCTACAGCAGTTACCACCTAAAACCTGTGGATCACGATTTAAGCACATGCAATTTCTAAATTGCAAAGGCTGCAATTTCATCTATAATTTATTTTGATTTTTGTTCACCTTCTTGTGCGCATGATTTTAATATGTTAACCAATCAGAGCTGACACGGCATACTGGGCAATTACAGCTAAGCTGAGCGGGAGAAAGATGTTAACCAATCAGAGCTCACTCTGCGCATGACGAAGTTGAACAGGAGAGACAACTAGGTGCAGTTGATTTACATGAGTTTTTATTTATTGCTATGACTGGAACTAAGTTTAGTTACTCTTTATTTTTTCCATGTTTATTTAAATAAAAAAAAAACAATTATTACAGTTTTGTTTATCAAGCAGTTAGTACTACTGTGTACAGTGTGTTTTCAACTAGAGTTGAGGTTAGTTAATCTTAATTTATTTTATGTTGTCTGTTTTAAAGACAATTTTACTACAGTTTTATTTATTTTACTTAATACCATGTTATTTCATTGTAATGCACTGAATACATTTAGAATGCGTGTATGTAGCTCGTTTGAAAAAAGCAAAAAACAGTTGCCAAAATCGCAAATAAAAATCGCAATCGCAATATTCGTTCCACAAAATTGCAATATAATTATTTTGTCCATATTGCACAGCCCTAATGGGTACCTTTTTCGACTGCCAGCTGAAATCCAGCAGCGTGAGTATCTCCTTAGGAAGTCTGTAAAGACATTTTGTTGCCCTTTTATTATCCTTTTTTAGAGAGTATTGTCACATTTTCCATTTCTTGTTGGTTCCATTCTATTAATTGAAATCGGATTTATAGAAATTAATTGAAGTCAGCTACAAAGTGTTGTCACGGT
This sequence comes from Danio albolineatus, assembly GCA_903798035.1. Taxonomy (NCBI): domain Eukaryota; kingdom Metazoa; phylum Chordata; class Actinopteri; order Cypriniformes; family Danionidae; genus Danio; species Danio albolineatus. Next base: position 10,494 of record CAIGQQ010032599.1, read on the forward strand.
GTCTTCTAGGATTATTGGATTGCCTGTTAGATCTCTTTCAGGTGGACATATTTTTGAGCTCAGAGTTGAATTTAATCATAAAAATGATTCAACTGCATGTTTGGAACTGTTTGTTCAATGAAAGTAAAAAAAATAGTTGAGGAGACTTTACATTTTGAATTCTCCATATCTTCAAAAGTTGAGTTAACTTAAAATGTTAAAGCAACCGGCTGCAAAGAAATTTTGAGTTTATTAAGCTTCTGTGTTCGAAGTTGTGCCAAAATATTCCGTAAAGTATAATTGACTCTAACCAGCCTTTTCGATCAACTTAAAAAACACAACATCAATCACTGAAGCTTAATAAACTCAATTTCTTTGCAGCCGGTTGCTTTAAAATTTTAAGTTAACTCAACTTTTTATTTTTTACAGTATAGTGTGGTCCTGAAAAAACTCTGTTTGAAAGTGTCTATGGCCATTCCTCTTACATCTCCAACCTAAAGAGAATTGGGTCACACCCTAAGCCTTTCAAGCGAACGCACAAAACAAGGGGCTAAAATTGGGATTGGGCCTCAAGATCAGTTAGCAGAGCTGCATGCTAGACTTTCATTGAAAATGCATATCAACATACACACATCCGACAGCTGTTGACCAACGTTGTATTTAACCCAGAACATTCATTTAACATATTTATTCACTTAATATCTGGTAAAGACTCATCTGGTTTTACTCACACAAAACTCCCACCGTCCTACTACAGATACAACAGTGCCATATTAGCACACAGCCTTTCTTTTTCTGAGCAACACACACAGATATAAACCCGCTCGCACTTGATCTGTGATGGATGTAACCTGTCTGCTCTCTATAATCATTCCTGCTGGAGCTCGGCTGGAGGAAATCCAGATGCATTCATGCACCCATCTGTTAGTTTTATCGATGCCTCCTCTCCTCAAACGCACACACTCCATCTCTCTCCATTAACACACATACTCTTTCTCTTGTCCCCAAACACACACTCTTCCCAGAAGACACATTGCTTAGGCCTCCGCAGTTCAGCTGGCAGCTTTTTTAGTCTGTGTTATTCTGTAATCTCATATGGTCTCCCATGTGAACGCAGACGTAAACAGCCACTAGACCCAAACTTCAGCTCGTATAGCAGTTAGAGGATCTGACGAGCTGGCAACATTTGTATTGCGTGTAGCTCAGAGTGCTGTGTCAGATGCACCGCCATCTTAATAATACAAGTAATGAATAAACAACTGCATTAAGAAAGTTAAGCCTAAATACAGTGTGATTATTTTAGAGCAAGAATCTTGGAGATTCTTGGAGATCTTGGTGATTTTGGAGTCAGATCTGTATTTCAGTAGTCATGTCAAAGCAGTGACTATTAGCATACTGTCATCTCAAAAACATTGCAAGAATTAGATGCTTTGCTTCCAGTGAGGACTTCGAGAAACTTTTGTTCATGCTTTTATCAGCAGCAGGATGGATTACTGTAATGGCCTCCTCATTGGCCTTCCCAAAAAAGACATTCAGACAGTTGCAGCTCATCCAGAACGCTGCTGCTAAGATTGTGACCAGAACCAGAAAATCAGAGCACATCACACCTGTCCTCAGGTCTTTACACTGGATCCCAGTAACATTTAGAATAGATTTTTAAGGATTATTATTGGTATTTAAATCACTAAATGGCCTTGGACCTCAATACATTACAGATATGCTTACTTAATACAAACCTAACAGACCACTTAGATATTTAATTTCAAGTATTTTAGAAATACCAAGAGTTCAGTCAAAGCAGGATGAATCCGCCTACAGCTTCTACACACCCCGCTGCTGGAATCAGAAATGATCAGATGTGCTCCAACCTTAGGCACATTCAAATCAAGACTGAAAACACATCTGTTTAGCTGTGCCTTTACCAAATGTGCACTGTGCTACATCCAAAAGATCACACTTTTATGTCATTCTTCTCTTTTAAATTATTTTAAAACCTGTTTTAACACAAATATTAAATGTGCTTTTAATCATTTTTCGTCTTTTTTGTTTTTATTTTCTAGTTTATTTTATCCTTGTTTATGTAAAGAACTGAAATACCATTATGTATGAAATGTGCTTTATAAATAAACTTAAACAATTTGAACACTTGTGATTTAATAGATTTTATTCGGTGGGATTTGGACTTGGAAAAGTTCAACATTTGAGTCAATGGTTTAATGGGCGAATTTTGGTTATCTGCCTGTACAGGTTTGGGAACATTCCCTTAAGTTTACGCTTATTGAATTTATAAAGCCCTTTTTTAAACAGCTAGGGCTGACCAACGTGATGTACATAAAATGTCAAATAAAACAATAACAGGTGAAAAAAATATATAAATAGCAATAACTGCTTAAAGAAGCAAGAGCAGCTAAGAAACATAAACAGCAGATTAATACTTGTTAAAAGCTAAAGAGAACAAGTGAGATTTAAAATCAGGTAAAAAGGTGCTTATTCTGAGTTGTACAGGCAAACCACCATTCCAGAAAACGAGAACCGAACACCGAAAAAGCTTGCCCCACAATACATTTCCAATAAATTAAAAGTGCAAATCTCATCATGCAGCATGTTGTTAGGACGCGGGATTACAATGTAACCTGCTCACCTAATGTTTACTTTCATAATATTTATATTGTTTGCTAACGATTAACCACCTCAAATGAAACTCTGAATCTGCATTTCATTTCGGAGTCTGCTACTGTGCACCGGAGGTCACATTTCGGTCGCGGGTGCACACTTTGAGAGTCTTTCTGAATGAATGAATGAAATACACTGTTTTCCACCAAGGCAACCCGGGGTCCTGAAATATAATTGGCTGAACTGGCATTGGGCGAGTTAAAAGAACCAAAACAAAGACAGACATTCCGGCACATACTGTGACGCACATTTTCAAAGAATAACTGAGCATTGTTTTCAGATAAACAAGAACAATCACTTAGCATGTTTCTTATATCTGCAAACTTATTATGGTATTTTTATGCTCTAAAAGAGTCCAAAACCTACATACAGCACCTTTAAGATTACAAGATCTCAAACTTCTTGGAGGGTTACAGCATACCTGTCAACCCTCCCGTTTTTCCCGGGATTCTCCCGTATTTTACAGTTCTATCCCGCTATCATCCCGGAAATGTATTTTCCCGTATTTCTCCCGTATTTTCAGCCGTTCTCCGACTGGTGTCAATAAACATTTAAGAGCCGATCCTCCCTATACGCAACCCATACCGCCGAACCACCAGGGGCCGCACTTGCTCTTAAATCTGTTGGAATCTCTGTGCTTTCGGTTTATTTAGACGTGAAACACTCTGAAATAAACATAAAGACGGCAGGATTCTCTTTCCTTTTCATTACAGGTGCCGTCGCTCCTCCTGTGCAATCCTCAAAACAGCCATAAAGTGGTGCGTAACTTACAGCTGATGCGTCCGTAGTGATAAACAGACGCTGTTTCCCAAACGGATTCTGTATACTCGATTAGAGGCGTAGTGAAAGTGGATAGTGTGTTTTGTGTTTGTGTTTGAACAGATATATAGACATAATTAATAATAATAATAACATCTAAAGATGTCGATCTTGATGAGGTTTTTTTCAAACACAAATATTTTTTTCTTAAATGAGCATAAAACTTTAGGAAAGCAATGGAATGCTTTCATTATAACGATATATGTAAACTTCTTTTATTTATAACAGTGACACCTCTGTTATTTAATGTAATCAAACAAAAAATCTAAATAAATGAGATTCATTCACTGCTCTTTATTCATAGTGTGTAAGTTATACAGTGAGGAAAAGATGAATAAGATTTGATAACTTGATCCTATTTCTTTATAACAGGTAATTTTAATAAGCTAAACTGTTTGCTAACGTATACTATTAAATTTTCTTTTGTAAATAATAATCTAAAAAATTATTACTGACTGTTTAACTGTTTATTTACTTTGAAACAGCTCTAAAAGGACACATTTAATAAGTGGGTTTTTTTATATGTTGTTT
>CAIGQQ010032599.1:14595-31622 GCA_903798035.1 Danio albolineatus
GGGATGATCCCTTATCTTCACATCCCAATGTTGACAGGTATGGGTTACAGGGATGCAGGAAATCTGATAGATATTTAGCCGCCAAATTTTGAAGGCACAAACAGAAGAATTTTAATCTCAATTCTGAAATGGACGGGAAGAACCAATGAAAATCAAACAACAATTAGACACGTTAACACTTTTTCTGTCATGAAACATTTCTCTGATGTGTCTCAGGGAGGCCTATGCATAGTGGCCGTGTGGGATGACAAATTCAGATTCTACCAAACCTTTAAAAGATGAAAAAAACTTTCCCACGCACAAGACAAGCTATTCATAGCAACCTGTCACATAGCTAAGTCATTGAGCTCTGAATTTTTAAAGCCTTTGCTCAGCCCCCACATATTTTACTCTCAAGCATGTAACAGTAGCTCCGTCTTGAATTTAATTCAGAAGATTTGTTTGGATAAACTTTGCAATAAATGACAAGTATAAATGAGTCAGGAACAGCTCACCCAAAACACAGACATTGAGTGTTCATTTGGCCATAACTTTATCTGTGTTTTAGCTAGGAGATTGATTTTCACACATATTTTGAGAAAAAAAAAATACACTCTGGTCAAATTCACTACCCCTTTGTTTTGTTAGGGATGAAAGCATCCACTAAAATAAACTGCTGTTAAAATGCATCAGATAAATATTTGCTTTTAAATTATTTTGGATAAATCTGTTTATCAACCTCAGTTCGGATCAAAACTACTAAAATTACAGGATTTTAACTTTAAATTATGTCACTGATTTGGTGAAAAAACAAAACGTATTTTCAACATAAAAAGTAATCGTGGACTGGATTTTATTTTCCTGTTATCAAAGTCTTGGACATGTGAAACAACATTGCCTTTGATACATTGTTTTCGATTGATTTTCAGTTTTTTTTCCCCTAATTTCCTGTTGGTGGTTGTTTTTGCCCCATTGACTTCCGTTATAACCACATTTTTTGATTGCAAAACCATGACATCATATAATCATGCATTTTTTATTGTTGGCGGTTTTCCTGTTGGGAAGAGGTCAAATTAGTTATTTTTACAAATTGGCACCATTAACCCTCTAGATAGGCCTGTGCAAAAAAAAAAAAAAAAGCGTAGTTTCTGGATTTTTATGGAATATAACAGCAAATTAAAGCGTGTGTATGTGTGTAAGAGTGTGTGCGAGTGTGAGAGTGACCTTTACGCACTTACCTTGATGCGTCTGTGAAAATTAAAATATGCAGCTCTCAGAACTACATGGAGTAAATAAAAACAAAGATTGTGTATTTAAGCACCATCAAATGTGGTTATAACGAAAGTCAAAGGGGCAAAAACAGCCACCAACAGTAAATTAGAGAGAAAAAATGAAAATCCAAAAACGCATCAAAGGCAATGATGTTACTAATTGTTCACCTGTCCAAGATAAAAGGAAAGAAAAAAATCCAGTCCACAATTACTTTGTAATTTTGTATGGGTTTTTTCACCAAATCAGCAACATCATTTATGAATTTGGCAATAAAGGAGTTAAAATCCTGTAATTTTCTAAACAATTTAGTAGTTTTGATCAGGATTGAGGTTGATAAATAGATTTAAAATAAAATAATTTGAAGAAAATATTTATCAGATGCATTTTTACAGCCCGTTTAATTCATTGGATGCTTTAATCCTGAAAATAATGAAAGGGTAGTAAATTTGTACAGTGTACAAGGGATAAAATAATAAAACTTCTTATAATTAGTAAACTGTGTATTAAACTTTTAAAGATTATGCTCGTCCCTCTCCTAAAACACTAGAAAATGAGAATTGTGTATTAAATTTAGAATTCAGTAAGCTTCAAAACCAAAATCTCTTTTAACAAAAATTCTGGCACTATGTCCATCCATAACAGCAGGTGCAGTCGACAACATATGTTCAATATACAGCTGGGCACATAATAAAAAAAATAATGGAAATGGACATTGAGAACCTATAATCGATCTAAATTTTCCCAGGTCAACTATTTCCATTACTTTTCCTACCGCATGTGGAGACAGGTGACCCCGCTGACCATCAGGCGCATGGTCCAGCGCAGCCTTCATGTAGTCTATACCCATCACTGTGGGTGATACGGACATTTCCGCGCACATCACAAAAAAATAACGACGCTTAAAGCAAGCTCTACAATTAGCCGGCTTGCTAGTGGTGACGAGAGTGGGCAACACAGAGAGCAACGATCCCATTGAAGCAAGTGTTTACAAGTGTGTACAGTCCCAGTCCCGTGGAGGAGCCCCAATTGAGCACTTTTGTTTTGTGTTAAATTATGATTAAAGTTGCTGCACGTATGCGGGTTCCCGGCTCAGAATGAGCGAGTTTAACTTGTACATTAAAGAAGCATTCAGAAAAAACAAAACACTCGTGAAAAAAACAGACACAGAAGAACATAAAAACCCACTGCCAGCTAGCGTTTCAGAAGTGTTATTGCAGGACATAAAGATAAGCAGGTCAAATGTCCAAAGTGAGAGAGAGAGAGGCAGAGATGGGGTTTTACAGCATTTCTCCCTAGTAGTGAAATAGCAGCTTGCGCTGTACCTTTTTTAGTGTCAGTGAAAGACTGTCCAGCAAACTCACAAGCAGTGAATTGTGCACAATTATCTGCTTTAAAGTAGTAGGAGAGTTTTATTTACTCGCCCTTGCCTCCTTCGCCATAGTATTCTACCACGACATAGCGCATTGGAGATAAATGACGCCAGTACTTAATAACCGGTTTCGATATATTACTTAACCGATTTCCAATTGTCTACATCTGCATTGTGGTGCACCAAATAAACAATTAATTTTGACACCCCTAATGTTTCACCCCTAGGTATCATAGATCAGAAGAAACGCATGAAGTGACCAGGCCCTAAAAGTTGTCTAATGGGTTTGGAACAACATAACGAGTTATTAATGATGCCATGTTGATTATTGGGTGAACTATTTCCATAATTATGACATGCTTTATATTAAGTGCTTGAAAACAAACCATTGCATAAAAGTGTTAGATGCATATGTTGTTTAAAAGGGGGTGGTCCACTACGATATCATATTTGAAACTTTAGTTGATGTTGTAGGGATGAAAATTATTATATGCATTTGTTTATATGGCAAAACATGTCTTTTTCACCAAAGAAGGCTCACACAAATTCCAAAGGCACACACTGATAAGATCAAGGCCTGCTGTGTGGACTGTGGGGGTTTTATGATGTAGTCACATGTTGATTGGTCAGTTTGAATGTCTCAGTATTTAAACCTTGGTCACATGGTCAAGAAAGGTACAAAAGAGGTGGTAAACTTTGCTATGTTTTTATCATTTCATGTTTTATTGTTTTATACAGTTATTTGTAACTAATTCAGTTGTAACCATAGAGAATTATTGTCATTAAATCATCTCATTTTCAAGTATTTGTCAATTACCTTTGATTTAATATCAACATTTAATGGCTCCATATTGCAATACAATATGATCACATAACAGCGACGCTCTCCCACATTCAAAGCTATCAATACTGCCCTTATTTCCGTTTTTGGTATAAGATTGCAGAAGGATGGGTTGACTAGAATGTACAGTTTTTTACCATCATACTGATAACTCTTTAGTCATTTGGCAGAACTATAGTTCGGACCGCTGTAGTTAAAAGACCATACCTTACAATGTGCAATGTAGCTGTGTGAACATAAACAACATCTCTGAATGTAAGACCCTCAAAGTTCAATGCAAAGGGAGACATTGGCTATTACAGAGTTTGCTTAGCAAAGACTACAGCGAATGAAGTTTGGGGACTACAAAAAATCCATCCTGGTTAATGATGTCATAAACCCTTCAGGTAACAAGCAAACACCCTGTGCAGCGAAGGGGCGTGGCCAGAAGTGCTGTAATGATTAGGGATGCTCCAATCAGGATTTTTGCCACCGATACCGAGTACAGATTTTTTGTCATGCTGATCGGCCGATACCAATGCCGATTCTGATGCTTCAAGTTTATATAACTGATATGTAAGCTCTCTGATCACCATTAACTTTTTTTCAGATAAAGTAATACTATTGTTGTTGCCGTTGTTATATTTTTGTTACATTTTAACACTATATGTAATAAAACTATTGTTTTAACAGAGTACTAAATAATCACAAATAAGTATTTATTATACAGTGAATATTTTAATATGCTTTTACAATGGGGTTAATGCAGAACACTATGCGCATCAGGATACTGAATTAGAGACAAAAATAATATAAAAAAATTGAGCAGGCTGATGCAACCCACAAGGTTTATTTAAACATTGTCCAGTAGTACAGTGACCGGTGAAGGACAAAATAAACATTTCAACTCCTAAAATGGAGAAGTCTGATTTAACTTAAACATTGTCCAATACAAGCCTGAGCAGGACAAAATAAACCAAAACAAAACAAACAAAAAAATTTTTTAAACTTATATAAATGAACAAATTTGAGTAGTTTGATGCAATTCATTAGAGTTAATTAAATCAATTGTGATCGGTTCGTAAGATCGGCCAAGTTAGCGAGTACCGATCGAGTCATAAAATGTGATTATCGGCCGTTACCGATCTTCGGCCGATCGATCGGAGCATCCCTAGTAATGATTCCACAAATCTCAGCACATTACATTATGTTAGCTGACCAATCTAGAACTAGGAAATTTGACAGTGGTTTTCATGTTAGCTGTATATAATCAAATTAAAATATATGGAAAAATAATGTGACTTTTCACAAAATGAAGCATGAGCACACATTGCTTTGCACCCCATAAACACAATCACGCTTTAAAAATACACTCTGGATCACCCCTTTAATATGTTTGAGATGCAGATTTCTCTGCGTACATCTGACATTTTACAGTTTTACAGAATATAGGTCTGAAACAATGTGAGGATGCGATGACAGAGTTTTTAAATCCTGAATCAACTATTCATTTACAACACATAAAAGGTGAAAGAGATACATCTTCGCAAGAAAAAAAAATATGAAAAAAAAAACTGATTAATCTGAATGCCATTGAAGTTATGAATGAGACAAATACTATGAAGAAGGAAATGAGAAAGCGGGGAAAAGGAGGGAAATCACAGCTGTCATCTTGCTTTGTGTGGCGTAACAGAGGTTGCCAAGGGTCAGGCACATACCCAAGGACCTCCCTCTTCCCTCTGACAAAACAGGCTGCCTCTGATCCTTTAGAAACCCATTCAGGATATTCAGTAGCTTCGGTCTGCTTTCATCATGCGCAATGGGGAAAAGCAGACGTGGAAACAGACGGTGAAGGCAGAAAACAAGAGTGTGCGCATGTGTGTAAGCTAAACGTCCTTGCATAAAGACACAGCTGTGAGAGAGAGAGAGAGCTTTGGGGGAAATGTGTTATTTTATTTTCTCTTGCACTGGTCTGCTCATATGACTGATTGAACTGCCTGTCAATCTGAAAAAAACATACCTAAATAACAAATTCTGCATAGCAAACTAGCTTAAACTCAGATAACTATTATAGTATACTGATTTTTTTTTACATTACTGTCTCTTACTATAATTTTGCTACTATGGTTTTGAAAAAAAATTCAAAACAAATAATAATATACAAAAATAAGGGTCATTTATGACAATTAAGAATTTCGATGATTTTTTGTTAAAAACATTAAGTCTGATTTATAGAATTAAGATATTTTGCATTCGTTCTGACTTTGAGTGGAGTTCAGCACATTTGTTCTTTATTTGCATTATTATAATGTGCTCTACTTTGAAGTTTGTTTGTGATTAATATCTGAAAATGATTGAACTGAAATGCCTAGTTGTAGTCCATAATAATTCATTAGTATGATGTAGGGCCTCCTTTTGCAGCCAATACAGCGTCAACTCATCTTGGGAATGACCGATACAAGTCCTGCACAGTGGCCCGAGGGATTTTGAGCCATTCTTCTTGCAGAATAGTGGCCAGGTCACTTTGGCCCAATCCCAATTCTATTTTTGTACCCCTACCCCTTGGCCCTTACAACCGAAGGTTAAGGGGAAGGGCTTCAAAACTTACCCCTAAGAATTGGGACAGCACTTCAACACCTGCACACATCATCATATGTCATCGCGATCTCTTGCTTCATATGAGATCAGTCGATCACGACTTATGTATCATGATCAGTGATATCATGATTTATAGATTTATAACTTTCTGATTCATTTGCAACATTTAATTGAAACATTTAATTTCAGTTGACCCTTTTGTAGCTCAGCAATAAAACAAAGAAATAAAGGGTTACGTTCAAATCGAAATAATGATCTCTGTCAAAGGCATTTGCCCCAACCACATCCCCATCACTCTTCCTCTCTTTTCAGATGGGATGGTGGGCCAAATCAAAGGTTACAGTGGGCCAACTTTGGCCCGCGGGACCTACTTTGGGCATCTCTGGTCTAGGGGTCGAATCGAGATTGCGATCTTTTTACGATTAATTGCACAGCAAAAATTCCATTGTTAGCTATAGAGAGTGATTTTTTTGGTGTTGTTCAGTGTTAAAACCGGAGTACATTTTAATCCACGAGTGTGAAAGAGCGTATATTTAAGAGGGTTTTTTCAGTGTTAAACTTTTAACCCAATATGCAGTGTATTTCCCACTAGTGATGGAAAGTCCAGTTTTTTTACTCAAACAGGTTCTTTTGGACAAACAGTGACCAAACCAGTATGTTTAACTTAAACTTAAAGCATGTTTTGTTGCATTTTAAAATGCAAAGAGTTGAATGTATTGTTTCTGAAAAGATTAATGAACATTTAAAATATTAAAACTATTTTATAACATATGTGATCACTGTTATCTGTCACACACACCAATTGATAATATCGGCTTGTTAAGTGGTAATGTATTGATGATGTATGGTTTCCGGGTTTCTGCTACTCATTTGAAAGGAGAAAATGTTCTTTTATGACCTCTTTTTAGTCCTATCACATATTAAAGTGAATTTTCATATAAAATCATGGTGTACACAACAGTCTCTGGGCTTTCTGCATCACAATTACCAAAATTGTAGCAATTTATAAAAAATGTATCACTTTCTGCCCATCGGATATTAGGCATGGATATGTATATGTATTGCGATCGTGATTTTCGAAAGTATTACATTGCTTTGTAAACGTTTATTATTACCATTTGATGAGTCACCCCATACAGTCTGATGGGGACCCAGAAGCCCCTTCGCGTGAAGTCACACTTAACAAGCGGATAGGAAAAAAGGTAATATAGTAACACTTTGAAGGGGAACACACACTCCAGTTCGATGTAAGAATAAACTCTTACTTTGTTAAAATGAACTCAGAGTAATGTACAAATGTCACACTTTAGAAAGTGTTATTTTAACTCCAAAATGGAGGGAGTCATATGTACACCCAAGAAGTGTTAAAGGGCCACGAAACCCCCTGGCTCCGCTGGGTGTTTTCACACCTACAGTCTGGAAAAGCTCAGGAAAGTGGGTGTGTCCATCTCTGTTTAGGTGGGAGTGTAAGGGGAGGGAATGAGGGAAGGTTTTGCATAAAGATGGGAGTTTCCTTTTGTTCACGCGGTCATTTTCAAACAAACGACGCACACACAGATGCAGGGGGAGAAAAGAAGTGACTGTTAACATGGACATCAGTCATCTAATTATTAGCCAAATTATTATTTTGTTGACTTTAGCGGCAGTTTGGCACTTATACTTTAATCCAGGAACATTTCCTGCATGTCTCCCGTGACAAACGAGGTGTGAGAAACTACTAAGAGTGTTGTTTTAATGGAGTGTTTGATACCGCGCGGCGTAAGGGAGAAATAAAACCCTCCGCAGACTATCCTGTCACAAAATGCGGCGAAAATTCCACACAAGCAAATTGTTTGACTGCAGTGTTTACTGTGTTTAACGTACTGCAAACTCGGTAACAGTTAATCGTTTTGACAAAGGTCTGTCTTTAAACACTGAAAGAGTTACGAACTCTACGAGCTACTATCTAACTACGAACTAACTTTGTCATCTGAATAAACAAGCAAAGAGCACTGATGGCTTACCATATCTGTAGACCAGGACAATAAACATAAACTGGAGCGGCGTCTGTTTTAAACCATTTCCAGATGCGGAAAGCTCTCATAGTGGGAAATGAAGACTAAACCTGCAGCACATAAACACAACACTGGTGACCTGCGTCTCCTTCCACTTGTTTTGGAAGCACAACGTGGCATCCCTGCCGTCTGGACACTGCAACACAGACACACACAGTCTTTGAAGCTCTCGTGCATATTAATGAGTTGCACCGCATACACAATAGAGCGCGCTGATTGGCTTGAACAAAGGCTATCACATGAATTAATGCCAGACACTCAGAGACGTCAGAGTATTCTGGCCGGGACAGGCGTCCACTGTGCACGCTGGAGCACATGCATAGATCTCATAGGCGTGACGCAGCCTCAAAAATTATTTTCAAACCGGAAGAACGAATTTGCTCGAAATAATGCAAAAACAACCAATTTTCACTCTTTCGCAAAATATATGTGTCCTAACAGTGTTTATGGCAGCGTGGGACACATATACGACTGTCAACAGCTCAAAAATGTGTTTTGGTGTTTCGTGGCCCATTAAGTTCAACTCAAATTGAGTTAAATGTACATTGATTTTTTTGCTGTGTGTGCAGCTCTACTAGAGTGCATGACAGAGTGTGTGAGAGATCACGTGATGTGTGTTTTCAGCGGTATAGTGTGGAAGGAGGGCTGTTTAGAAATGCTAGATGAAACACCAGTGTGGATGTGGTTCATTTTTGTTTTTTCATTATAAAACTAAGATGTACTAGTGTAAACGGGGCCTGTTTTTATTTCTCGCAAGGGTTGCTACTGCAACGGGGGCAGGGCGGAGGATTGTGATGTTTATTGGCCATCGATGATGGATGATGGCATCGTCTATCAACCCAATCTACTGTCTATCAGCATCAACTTGTGAAGTTTAGTTATGTACACTAGACATTTGTCAAGCATGTATACTGTCAAGCATGTATACTGTAAAAATCTACACACAGCACTTCCTAAAAGCGGACTCAGTCAAGTATATCAAGCAACAGCACTAAATCATAATTATTTTATTGGCATTGCTAACAAGCAATGAACATCTTGCCTGCCTGAGTTGCGTTTCACTGCCTTATTCCCTGACCTTCATTCAACTCTTACTTTATAACTCAATCACTTTATTATCTCACTTTATCATCTTACATAAAAATTAAACGGCCGCCCCTGGAGTCACCTCTTCTGTCCTTTTCAACTAACCATTAACCGAATTACCTCAGCATGGCTCAATTTGTCTCAAACCAATCTTCTGTATTCAGCAAGGGCGAATGAATTAGATCAATTTTCGACGCCATCATTCCATCCTCGAGAACACCATTAGCCAGAAACAGCAGGCACACGATGAGTGCAGGAGACGATAAGAACAAACACTTGCTGTTGATGGATCCAGCTCAGAAAGGAGGCAATTCAGGGTTTTCTATTCTGAACGCTCCTTGTTAGCAGAATAATAAGTTGGTGTAATTGAGCCATTCATTATCCCTGATGTTTTTACGGGAGCGCAAATTTGCACACACACTCGCTTTCTGTGGACGTTTGAGATGCTACAAGCAACGAAGAGGAAGAAGGCTGTTGTTGGGGGGGATTCTGTCTGCCCGGTGACTCTAGCTTCAATGCTAAATGGCCAACATGGATTTTACTGAGAAAGTAGCTGTGCTTTATTAGCTTTAGGAAGGCTGAAAAACAGCGTAGATTTGTTCGGCGCCAACATTTTTGAAAATATTGTATAATTTGCTCTGCCTCAGAAATTACTTTTGTCCAAAATGGTTATGTAAATGTTAGCTTTAACGTAGAGGGGGGGTTGTCTTCCAAGCGTTTTTTTTTTTTTTTTGTCAGGGAATCAAGGTTGTCTGGTTTAAAAAATTTAGAGGGGCTTAAGACACATGTTAGTGGATTGTTTGTGAATGTGTGAATTATGAATAACCAAGTTATGACTTCATTCGTTCATTCATTTTCTTTTTTCGACATAGTCCCTTTACTAATCTGGGGTCGGCACCACCGCCAACTTATCAAGCATATGTTTTACACAGCGGATGAGCTTCCATCACTGGGAAACATCCATACAACCTAATTCACACACATACACTATGGACAATTTAGCTTACCCAATTCACCTATACCACATTTTTGGACTTGTGGGAAAAACCGGAGGAAACCTACGCCAACACGGGAAGAACACGCAAACTTCACACAGAAATGCCAACTGACACAGCCACAGCTTGAACCAGCGACCTTCTTGCTGTTAGGCAAGTTATAACTTGTGTATATTAAATGTTCCCCCAATGAATAACAACAGGGGCTTCCAAATTAAGTTGCTTTAAAATCTGATATCATGATTTATAGACAAAAAGAATGACGGTTTCAAGAAGGTCTAATCTAAGGGAAAAAACTATTAATGTTTACCAAGAAAACAGTTCCAGGGTTAAATTTAAGACTTTGTAAGACATTAAGACCATTATGAATGACATTTTTACACTCATAAAGGGCTAAAGGCTAAGGTATTTTTCAAATGGCCCAGATGAAAAAGATTTTTATTTCCCCTATATTTTTTTTTAATTTAATACATTTAATAATACATTAATAATAATAAAAATGTAAATGTTTTAGATTTTATTTCTTAGCAAAATATTTTTAATGTTGTTTAAAAACAAGCAAGCTCTACTTTTATCCATAAGCTTTTTTTTTTTTTAAATAAACTTTAAAATACAAAAAAAATGAACAAAAGTTTTAAAAGTTTTAAAAACTATAACAAACTAAATCTATGCACAGCAATCTGTCCAGGTAAATACATACTTTATACAAATGTTATAGTAAGGAAAATATTTAAACCATTATGATAAATACAGTTAAAAATTACCTTTTTAAGTAAAAAGTTTAAAGAGATGGATTGTTGGTTTGTATGGATTTTGGCCAGATGGGGTAGCAATACCTGAACAAAGGAAAATTAAGACCTGTCTAAAAAAGATTTAAGACCTACAACACAATTTATCAGTAAATGTAACACTTTTTAAGGCCTAAAATTTGGATTTTGAGATTCAAGACATTAAGACTTTTTAAGACCCCGCAGAAACCCTGAGCTCTAAAGTTCCTCATTTTAAATGCTAAAAGAGGTCCTCTGAAAGAGCTAGACAGAAATTATTACTTTTCTATTTTGAGCAGACCTTTGGATGACATTAAAAATGGAACCCTTCAAATTATGCCTTCTCTCCGAACGAGTGACCTATTTAGATCCTCATTTTTTTGCCTTTGAAGTTAATCAGTGGAGCTTACGTATTCTATTTAATTTACAACCCTATAACGATTCATCAGTGCACGTTACTTAAAACATGGGCTGGGTAAATGCTGAAGAAATGACATGCCTAATATAACCTGCCCTCGCAATTTATTAAAGTACTTTCCTTTTCATCTGGCATCATCAAAAAAACTGCTAATTAGTCATAAACAAGCACTCGCCTTTCCAAACATAGGGTCAAAAATTAAACAATTAATAAATGGCGGACAATGTTAACTCATTAAAGGCATCACGTATCGCATAACAATTTGAAGATGAGCCACTGAGAAGCTCTGAACACTCACTCTCCTTTTTTCCATCAGATCAATGATGTAGAAGTCATATTTGCATAAAACAACAAACTTTTTCAGAACAAGCACATTTTCAATTACTTAATTGTATAAAATAGATTATAATTATCAGAGATATCTGATATATCATATCAGAGATTTACATATTGGTCTGAATAAAAAATATGTTGACTAAGCAGGGACTAATAGAGTTTGGTTTACTTGTCAGTGTTGCCTTTGGCCCGCTTTTCGTTTACAGTTGAAATTTTAAAGATCTCTATCTTCAAGCAGACACATGAGGACCATCTTGACACCATCAAACAGGATTGATGGGATCAGGTTGTAAAACTATTATCACATCAGTGTTTTCAAAATTGGCAAAAAGTTTGATTGCAAAATGGCAATGGGGATGAAGAAACAACTTGTGGAAGTGTTGAAGATGCTGACCATAACCACGTAGGCTAAGAGAAGATACGCATTTCAGACATATGTGATATGTATTTTAGATTTGCAAAAAATGTAGGCCAAGGCAAGTGTTTCTAATGAGCCTGGGCTTTCTAAATATCTTATGTTGGATGCATGCTTGAGCTTTGAAAAACGAAAATCTGTATAGACTAACTTTGTCTGCTGCTGTAACCAGATTACATTATCAGTTAAAGCTGAAACATTCCTTTATATTATTGACCTCTGTAGACTTAACTCTGACAATGATATTGAAATAGACAGTCAATAAACTAACTTGAATAATTAAGCTAACTATTAACTTGAGCTTATACAAAAATTAAACTCATTTCATAACTGATGAAGTTCAAACAGTTACTGAACTCAAAAATCAATACTGAACTGCTATTGTGAAGATAGAGAACTGAACTATATTGTGAAGTTTGCTGCATATGCTTGTAATGAGGCAACAAACACATGTAGACTGCTGAGTATAAGTGTTGGTCACACTTTATTTTGATGGTCCATTTGTTGAATTTGAGTTACATTGCAACTAATTCTCATTAGATTATAAGTAGACTGTTAGGTTGGAGTTAGGGTTGGGGTTAGGGGTAGGGTTAGTATAAGTTGACATGTACTTGCAAAATTTTTATTGTCAGTTAAATGTCTGTTGAATGTCAGTATCAACAGATATTAAGCAGACAGTCTACTAATACTCAAATGGACCATCGAAATAAAGTGTTACCTAAGTGTTTAATGTACGTTTATGCATTGTGTCATATCGCTCAGCTCTTACTGTTAATTTTCTGTTGTGGAAGAATAGCAATACACTTTATTAAACGCATCGGTTTGTGCAGAGGATGATATTAACTTCTCGCAATGTTTTCATAGAGGTTACAGCTTCAAAATACAATTGTCGGTCCCTTTTGTCAAATACAATTATAATTTAGCCTATATTTTATCCAAAAACAACCATGGAGAATTTTTTGTTTTTGTTTTTGGTGGGTTAAAGATAGCTAGCTAAAACCAGTTAAACAGATTTAACAAGGCATGTACTCATCCATTCATTTTCTTTTCGGCCCACGCAAACATGGGGAGAACATGCAAACTCCACACAGAAATGCCAACTGACCCAGCCAGGGCTCGAACCTGCGACCTTCTTGCTGTGAGGTGATCGTGCTACTCACTGCACCGGCATGTAATCAATTTGTCAAAATATTTTTTCAAATAAAGTATCACTATTTTTGCACGTTTACATCATGCTGTGTGTATGTTGGCGTGAGAGCAGACACTAAGCTGTGGAAGTGTCAGAGCAAAAATTATTAATATACATGACCATTCCAAATACGGTCAATAATGACCTTCTAGGTGTAATTCCTCTGTTAATGAGGCATATAAAAGTGTTTCTGGAGAACTTTCCTAAGCCAAATACCTACTACAGTATGTAGATATCAGAGAACAACTGAACCAATGCACTATATGGCACCTATAAGATGCCAAGAAGTTTTTTTCAACCAATGCTCATTCTGATTGTACCCCTATATTCATTTCTGGAAAGCGCCAAACACGTCCCAGGAGGTACTTTTTTTAGCAGTTTTTGTTTTTGCCGTTTTAAGTTTTGAGGTCTCAAATTTCTCTCATGAGTGCCATTCTTGCCTGCTCTTCTCGCGTAAATCCACCAGAGGCTGCTGTTGATTAACTGACTGACTGACAGACCGACAACACCACCCACCTCCCTCCCTGAACCCAACCGATAGTGTTTTCAAAAGCACCGATTGACCAGCACCCACCCACTTTAAATGCAACCGTCAGTGTTTTCAAAAGCAATCCAGAAAAAGAAGCCCTCTCCTGATTTTTACCACGTTTTCAGATTATACCACATTCTCACCCTGTTATTTACATGTTTATTACATTTTTTTGTCTTACCTGCTTTCTGGAACTGTTCTTCACCAGACTCGAACACTACTCTGCATCTCAAGTCCACCGACATGCTGCGAGCCACTGGACAAACTTAAAACAGCAGGAAAGCCGTCCACATGGAGGTAAGTGGTCAGCTGGTAGCGTGAAAAGAAATGGCGTCGTACCGCCCTGTAATGTTACTTTTAAAGAAATGCGTAATTCTGGCTACATAATTCGCGATCTCCAGAATTGTATATAGGGCTATGTTTTTTAGAGTGAGCCTATGTTGTTTTTTTCATAACTTTTTCATGAAAATGTGAAATAAAATAGTCTCCAAGTAAATCAAATGGCATATTTAAAAGATACAGCCTTTTGTCTTTTAGTACCTTAATCCAACAAGAAAACTAGCTTGCTAATGCAAAACTATTTTATGCTTGCCAGGGTATTGCTGTGGATGGACTAATATTTTATGTGCCAGTATGACATTAATGCCACCAACAAAGGTGTCTTACTGCTGGTGCACTAAAATAAAACAAGTAATATGAAATCCAAAAAAAAAAAAATGTGTTTATAGCACATCCAAAACAACAATTTCTAAAAGCCGTACCAGCATATAAGGTTTCATAGCAAGGTAATGTATCTTTCACCTCCCTGGAGATTGCAGTGTCACTGAGCTCTTAAAGCATGGCATGAGTCTGCTAGACAAAGGCAACAGTCGATAGTCTCTATTGCACTACGGCAGGCTGATTACCCTGACAATGCAATAATGCCTGCCTATCATGATCGCAGTCAGTCCACAAATCAACCTCAATGGGCCACACTGACAGGAATGACTGATTACAAGGTAAACACTTCACCCACTCAATTTCAGTCACAAGCAAATCAAATCAACTTGAAATTACTGATTTGTGAGTGATTTGGTTTTCAGCGAGCAGTTCGGTTACATTAAATTAAAGCCAGCCCTTACATCACCACTACACCTACAGTATTTAGAAGATCTGACTAGTCCAGGGGTTCTCAATGTCTACATTAAAAGGTCCAAATCTGAATTTTTATTAAGGTAAAATCTCTGGAACAATTGATATTACATAGCTTGTTTGTATCACATGTAGAATAATATATTTATTTAAATAAAGTGGCATTTGCCTTCAAAACACATTAAATACAAAGCAAATATGGCAAAAGCACAAATGTAAGTTAGTTTTTTGTACAAAACACAACAAAAGGTAGGCCAATAGTATCTTTATGCAGCCATGATGATGAAAGCTGAGATTATTATGTGCATATATTATTACGGTGTAATGTCTCCGCCTTTTGGAACTCTTTTGTTGTGCTAGGTACCCTTTCGAAAGAGTACCCAAAAAGTGGTATAGTACAGTTTGTTTTTTGGTGCCCTGTGACAATCGAAACAGCCATTAAAGTATACTGAACCGTACCGTACCGTACCACTCAGTGGAAACAGGCCATTATTATGCTACCTACAGTTGAAGTCAGAATTATTAACTCTCTTGAATTATTAGCCCCCCTTTATTTTTTTAACACAAGAAGATTTTAACAAATTTCTAAATATAATAGTTTTAATAACTAATTTCTACCAATTTTGCCATGATGACAGTAAATAATATTTCACTAGATATTTTTCAAGATACTAGTATTTACCTTAAAGTGACATTTAAAGGCTTGACTAGGTTAATTAGTCAAGTCAGGGTAATTAGTCAAGTCATAAGAGTGGTATGTTGTATAGACAACGTTAAGAGGGCTAGTGCTTAAGGGGGATAATTATATTGATCTTAAAATGTTTTTTATTTTATTTTATTTATTTTTAATAAAACTGCTTTTATTTAGCCGAAAATAACAAATCAGACTTTCTCCAAAAGAAAAATATTATAAGAGATACTGAGAGAAATGTCTTGCTCTTTTAACCTTCCCTGTCGTGTTCGGGTCAAATCTGACCGATTTACAACTTAAAACACTCATAATTATTGTGTTTTACATCTGATTGCCTCAAGGCCTTATAATACCCTCCACTCGGTGCACTTGAACATATAAAAGTGATGATCACCTCTTTCTCTGAATTTTGAGTGTTTTAAATCAACCTTGTTACACCTGTGGTGTTCCCGGTCAAAAGTGACCGCCTTAGGAAATGAATGGGTATGCAGACTATATTCATCCATCAGACAGAAAACATCCCCATACACACTACCCCGACTCATCTCTTTTACGTGCTTGTGTGCCAATCCTCCAGCCTGATCTCACAAGGAAACATACAGTAACTATTTTTCGTTTTGTCAGTTTGGTGGTAGTAGTAATTCGTACAAGGACAGTCGTACACAAAATTTACAATTTTTAAAAGGAGGCGTGGCATCCAACCCTACCTCTAAACTCAACCATCATTGCGGATAAGCAAATCGTACTAAATTGTATGAATTCATACACATTAGCCACTAAATCAATAAGTTATGAATTGCCATGAGATAGCATTGGATCCTCCAACATTAATCAACTTCCTGATAAAACAATGTATCATATCTTCACTCAGACTAGACAGGTGTCTGTTTTGTGAACCCATCTGTGTGTCTTTCTTTGTTTCTTT
The DNA here is from genome assembly GCA_903798035.1 of Danio albolineatus. Classification (NCBI taxonomy): domain Eukaryota; kingdom Metazoa; phylum Chordata; class Actinopteri; order Cypriniformes; family Danionidae; genus Danio; species Danio albolineatus. The sequence continues at coordinate 31,170 of CAIGQQ010032599.1, forward strand.
CTTTGTTTCTTTCTTTCTTTCTTTCTTTCTTTCTTTCTTTCTTTCTTTCTTTCTTTCTTTCTCTTCGTTCATCTCTGGGTGTAGCAGGAGCTCTTTTAGCTTAGCTTAGCATCAATTATTTTTTTGGATTAGACCATTAGCATCTCGCTCAAAAATGACCAAAGTATTAGTACTAATATAGACCAACTAAAGGACTAAATGAAAATTAGAGCACTCAATACACAGGAAAATATACCGTTTTGTTTGTGCTTTGCTGGTTGATAAATCCTTGAGGAACAGTTTTGTACCTTTGTAAAAAAAAATCTCATATAAAAGGTACAAAAGTGTTGAACAGCTCCTTCTTTATTACAGTATCTATGAAAATAAACATGACTGGAAAGGCAAAGTGATTTTTATGAATAATTTTCATATTAAAACAAGAATCATCATTTAAAAGTATATGTTTAAAGATAC
>CAIGQQ010032603.1:9865-34566 GCA_903798035.1 Danio albolineatus
TATATATATTTTTTTATATATATATATATATATACACACACAGTGATATAAAAATTCCTTACTGTAAAATGGCCTGTAGGAAATCAGCGCACAGCCCAAACCAAAGCAGACGGAGTAAAAATGATAATATTTATCTGCAGGGAAATCAGTTATATTAAAATTAAATTATATTTTCATTTATTTAATTTTTATTCATTTCATTTGATTTAACAAGGTTTCAAACAGTAAACAGTAACTTACAGTGGTTGTAAAAATCCAACACACCCTATAAATACAAATAATTCTGCATTAGATCTTCCTTAGCGTAATTGTACAAGGAGGAAAAATAAATTAAAGCTTACCATTTGATTTCTACCGTGGTTCACTCTTGACACGTCTAACGCTCAAGTGCTTTTGTCTTCAGATATGGCACCGTTGAATGCTGGCATGACAATAAAAAATATTTTCACTTTCAGATTGATTGGCAAAACCAGTTTGAGGTTTGTATTACTGTCAGTCACATGATGTTGTGAAAGCCACTTGAAAGAAATCCCCAGTAAAGCAACAATAAGTACAACGATAGACAGGTATTGTCACATCCTTCCTTCTGTGTGTGTTTGTTTTTGTCATGTGACCTCCACCATGTGTTATTTTGTTCCAGTTCCCGCCACTAGTTATGTCACCTTTACCTGCGTTCATCCCTTGTCTATCATCAGTGTCATTATGTTCCTGTGTATTTATAGTCCCTGTGTTTAGTCGTTCGTCGTCTGGTATTCTGTCTGTCTAGTTGATGGCTGTGGTCAACCCATGTTCTTCCTGTGTTCATGCATGCAAGTTATTGTTAATAAATATATGTGTTTGACAAACCCAGGCGTAACAGGTAGTGTCCAATTAAGGGGATTTCAATCAGTGGTTAAACAGTGGTTCTCAAACTGTGGTACGTGTACCACTAGTGGTACGCAGGCTTCTTTCTAGTGGTACGCGGAGGAATCCCTGAATAAAGTAAAAAAATTAACACACTTTAAACCCGTATGATAACACTGATGTAAATTGATTTTAAGGGCTAAACCTTTTATTTTATGTTCAATTTTCTAATGTTTATTATGTAGTCATTTGAAGCTAATAATGAATCATATTTGTAACAGTTGTTGGAGGCATATCTCGCACTTTTGTTGACAGGTATGGTTTAATCACTTGCTTTTTCTGACACACAAAACCTACTCTACACTGTCAGAAAAAAGGGTACGGTTGGGGTCCATTTGTGACACTTGGGGTACAAATGGTGAAGTTGTACCCTCAACGGTTCAAAGTAGCACCCTAAGATACTTATATGTACCATTTAAGGGTAAAAAAGGTACAAATATGTTCCCAACTGTCAAAGGGTCCATGTTTGGGCCATTTAAGGCACAAACAAAGGTACAATCACTTGTGTGAAAAAAGGAGCAAGTCAACGTGTCTGAAATGGTCATTCATTTATATCATGAGTTGTTGGTTATTTGGAAGAAATGGAACAAAAAACTCTACATTAACAATTAAACGATTTAATTATATAAAACGTGGCCTTATAATTAATATTATAAATTAATATTTTTGATTTTAGAAATAAATCCCTATAAATGTGAAGTGAAATGGCTTATTATACACAGACCTGTCTTTGATTATCATATTTAAAAAAACTACTACAATGAACATACATGTATAAAGTACAAGATGTATACAATAGGAAATAAAGGTAACCAGATTGGTAAAGAAAGACAGAGTACAAGGGTAGCATTAATAAATAAATGAATTAATCAATAAAACAATTGTAAAATGTAAAAAAATAATAATACTGCCAAAACAAAACACCTGATAACAAATATAGATTTAAAAGACCAAAAACTGGCCGTTAGATATACACAAGATGTATTAAATATCATGTTTTAACTACAATGGGGAAATTGAATCCAGCGGCAGATCCGAGATGAACTGGCCGAAGTAAAGCTGCTGTCGGCGGGGGAGAGAATCACGCAGCTCCCGCTGACAGAGTCCGCATTCACTGAAGAACATCGTCAAAGACGCGCTATCTTTGTGTATAAACTACAGGTTTGAGTTTAAAACAACTACATTCTCGCCTGAAATACTCTTAAAACTACATTTTGTGACACATTAGATGATATATTTTTTGCGGGTCTGCCGCGGAATATTATCCATTAACATTGGCTTAGCATAGCAGCCAGCAATTTTGAATTCGTGTTGTCCAATAGGATTTCTGCCGCGCGGCGCTTTCATGAAGCGAGCAGGTGCGACGGTTATTTTGCTTTAATTTAGCTGTTCCGCAGCTGTTCTGACGGTCTCGACGGAGGATCTTCTTGAAGGACTCAGAGAAGGTGGAATACGCTTGTGAAGACGGAGCACAGACATTTGCAGGTACGTTTAATGTTAAATAACTTATTGTGAATATCCGACGGGTCATTTTCAATTCATGTTTAACGTTACTTTGCATTGTGTATGTAGTTATACCTGCCGTCGAGTTACATGGCGCGTGAAGGCGACCGTTTTGTAATTGAAGATATGATTTTTCACATAACATGACCGTGAAAGAGCTCGAGACGCTGACAAAACAGCGGTGAAACGTCAAGAGAAACAGTTCAAACACTTTTAGTTTTGTTTGGATAATGTCGTTCCTTAGTGTTGGTAAGCTAAAGTTTATGCTAACGTCCATGTTCGCTCAGTACAGGCGTGAATGGCTGTCTCCTTTATGTCTGAAACAATATAACGTTAATTTATGCATATCACTCGACCCATGTTGATTCATACCAGTTTTATTTTCCAACGTTACATATTTAAATAACATTTAACGTTATAAAGGCATGTCCAAGAGAGTCCTAATCAGACGTGTCAGATCGAGGTGCAGGTCATTTAACAATATCAAACCTTTGAGTTGCTTATTCAAAAGTTTATTTTTTATTTTTTTGCTGTTAACCTCAAGCTCACACCCATTATGATTTTTTTTTCTTTAAGAAAATGAAGTGGACGAAGAACCAATAGAGTGTAATAATGTAAGTACAATCTTTCATTACATTCAGTATTTTGGGTAAAAATATTCATCACTATGTTAATAAAAAAAAAAAATATATATATATATATATATATATATATATATACACTTTTTTTTTAGGAATTCATTATGCAATCTTAAATTTAATCTTAAATTTAATCTTAATCTCAGTCTTAATTAAGGATGCATCTTCTTTTGAGGGTAATGCGACTGCTCTGCTTATCCAGTAAAATAAGGTTTGTGACCCTTTATAAAAAATACTCTTGTCAGTGAGATAACACATTTTAAATCAGTTCTCAGTTTAAGATAAAAGTTTAATGTCAGTATAAGCCAAACTGTAGGATCAAATGACTATTATAAATGTTATGACTATTGTAAAAATCTTTTAATTTTCAAGCTTTGTGGTAAACACATATGTACTTTCAAGCTTACAACTGTTTGTACAGTGATAACTAAAGGTAAATGGCAGCAAAGAATATTAGATAATGTTTTTGGTTAAAGTGAATCACTAATTTCCTTGTTGTTTATTTTCAGCCGTGGTGAACCTGCCTGAATGCATTCATCAACCATCTCCAACCAAGTCAGAGCTTTGAGGACAGCTTTACCAGTATTGTGCTAAAGGTGCCTATGCTTGATTAAGAAAAAAGGCATCTCCATTGGCCAAAGTCTACAAAAAAGCAAGAGAAGAGAAGTTTGCAGATGATCTAACAGGTATTCACATAAAACATAATAATAATTTTGCTAGATCAAACCCTTCTTTCTTGGATGAGATCATTTAGCGCTTTTTCAAGCTGCATCTAGCAAGTTCAAACTCCCAGGCCTCATATACAAACCCTTTATATAGAGAACATTCCTCAATTTAAAAAAAAAAAAAATGTAATTCATAAAAATACAAATAGTTCCTGTTGTTAAAAAACAGGTCCTTTTATATTATTAAATTATTGAAGAGTACTTCATTATTTGCTTTTATTTTATTTTAGGGTGTCACGGTGGCGCAGTGGGTAGCACGATCGCCTCACAGCAAGAAGGTCGCTGGTTCGAGCCCCGGCTGGGTCAGTTGGCATTTCTGTGTGGAGTTTGCATGTTCTCCCCGTGGTCGCATGGGTTTCCTCCAGGTGCTCCGGTTTCCCCCACAAGTCCAAAGAAATACCGTACAGGTAAATTTGGTAGGCTAAATTGTCTGTAGTGTATGAGTGTGAATGAGAGGTTATGGATGTTTCCCAGTGATAGGTTGCAGCTGTAAGGGCATCCGCTGCATCAAACATATGCTGGTTAAGTTGGCGGTTCATTCTGCTGTGGCGACCCCGGAGTAATAATGGTACTAAGCCGAAAAGAAAATGAATGAATGATTTTATTTTGCAATAGATTCTGACTTTGGTGCAGCTCTAATTCTGCTCCCTCATATCTTTGAAGAGAAAGTTGAATGCTTACAGTAATTACACTGGGAGAGGTTTGGGAACTGTTGGTTAAACACTTAATATACACTGATAGATATTATGCAGTTCTGACAGATTTTGTTTATTGATGTGCTTTTTTTCTTTTCACAGTGGGATGATGATGCTCCATACCAAACTCTACAGATGGTAGAAAGTCCTCTGCAAAGTGTAGGAGAATAGGAGTTAAAAGCCATTATTGCATCCTCCGCTGTTTACTGTATTTTCAGCTTGGCTTATCCACGCTACTTAAAGAATGCAAAGGATGAACATCAGCAACTCCCCAGGATAAAGCAACAATTTGAATTTGAACATCAGCAACAATGTGAAGATGGAGATCCAAAATGACAAGAAAAACAACTCGGTGCAGCTGTCAGAGAGAACTGGTATTGCTGGGTCTGCGTCAAACAGCAATGCTTGGATCTTTGCGTTTCCTTTGGTGCATGCGTTTCTAGTCTGTGCATCAGTATTTTAAGACTAGCAGCTATAAACATTTCAATAACATTGCCCAAATCAACTGAGAAGCACAAGAGGAAACAATGCGAAAAATTTTCTCTGCCCAACATCCTTGATTGACACATTCAGTGTTTCAAATTGGACTGTTGATGTGTGCATATGTGACTGCTAATGGAAAAGAAATGACTCTTTCCTAATGAAATACATTTAAAATGTCAATTCTGAACTTGTTTCTTTGTGTCACTGTTTTTTGTGTGGCAAGTTTTTAATACTGGTGTATGATTCATATTTCCATACACATACAGTAAGAGTTGACTTTGAATGGGGTGTTGTAAAGCAAGACAGATGGACGTTCTCACTTGAAACATACTCTGCTGATAAACTGTTTCTTAAATGTTTTAAAATCAAATTTTTAAATCAAATGTGTAATATTGTTTGGTCAAATGTGTTTTTGAAATCTACAGTTATAAAGGGTATAAGTGACACTTAATGAAATGTTCCAATGTACAGAAAAAGATTGCTTTGAGATTCTTGATGCTTTTATAAAATTTAGAAAGCAGTGCAGTAGCAAAAATATACTTCATGAGGTCTAGTGCTGTTTTAGAAAAATTACTTTGTTACATTGGGAAAAATGCTGTGTAATGGCATGTACTGATGTTAAAAAAAAAACATTTTAATATTAAGCTGTTTTGCTGTGTCAAATGTTTAAGCAACTATTTTTTTTTTTAAGTTTATGCATCTGGTATGACATTGTGATAGCTTAACTTTCATCCTTTGAAAAGGTGACAATGTAATTGTTTTGAATCTTTAAATGTGTGTTTGTGATAAATGTTAAAGGCATAAAGTTACAATTATCGTGCAGTTTGTACTCCTTGGAAAAGATTGCTTTTTGTTCTTTTAAAATTATGTAATGTTTAAACATTCATCCTGTGAAAATTATGTTGATATTGTTTAATAAACGTGATAATTGAAATTTAATGTGCTGTGTATGGAGTACAAATCTGAAAATAAAGGGTACAAAATTTGTCCCTGTGGAACAGAAATTGTACCTTTTTTAAAGGTACATTATTGTACCATAGCCCAAGTAAGGTACAAATTAGTCAGCAGAGGTACATATTTGACCCATGAAGGTACATACGGCTGGGGTACAAATATGTACCCATGTGAAAGGGTACAACGGGTGTACCCTTGAGGGTACTGCCCCAGTGACAAGCCATTGTACCCCTTAAGGTACAAATTTTGCACATTTTTTCTAACAGTGTAACGTGCAGTAAGCAGATCTAATTTAAGTATGTAAATTCAATTCTTTATTTATTAGATATTCAAAATAATAGTTAATGTTTACATTTTAAAGACATATAATTAAGTCATATATACATGTAACATATTTATGAATATAATGACATATAGCCTATATTTATGAGGTCCAAGGAGCTTGATGAATAGGCTACTTTATGATAAAACTTTTTAGTTTTCTTTTTACAATATACAGTGCAATTTTAGTTAACTTTAAAAGCACATTTTAATTCAAATGTTGCATTTTATTTATTTTTTTACCTTAATGCACAGTATAGTGTTCATGTTCAAATTAAACAAATAATAAATATTCATAATAAGAATTAATCAGCCTCATTTTTCAATTGTGCAGAGCTGTAGCAGCTTAATCAGACCTACTACGCTACTGAATTTTAATACAATTATAGTGGTACTTGGAGAGACAATTTTTTTCTGAGGTGGTACTTGGTGAAAAAAGTTTGAGAACCACTGCTGTAGAAAATGCATCATGTTTAAAAAAATTATTATTATACTCATATACAGTATGTAACAATAAGTGAATTTAATGTCATCACTTAATAAATTAGACTATTTTTTTTCCATAAATAAATTAAGCATTATTTTATCAATATTTTCCATTTTTATTTACCTAACTCATTTGGAAAAGGAAATCTGTTGACATTATTAAATATTATAGCATTGCATTATATATTTGTACACTCTCAGAAATAAAGGTACGCAAACTGTCACTGGGGTGGTACCTTTTCAAAAGGTACACATTTGTACTCAAAGAGTCCATATGAATACCTCAAGGGTACATATTAGTACCTAAAAAGTACAAAAGTGTTCCTCTTAATTTTTAGGTACTAATATTTACTTTTGAGGTACCAATATGGACCCTTTGAGTACAAATTGTTTGATAGGTTCTATTTTTCTTGATCTTTTAATGACTTGTAGCTTTTAGTAAAGATCTAAATAAACAGTACTGTACACTCTCAGAAAAAAATGGTACAATGTTGTACCAAAGAAGGTACAAACCCTTGTCACTGGGGCAGTACCTTTTTATGGGACAGAATTGTACCTTAAGAAACAAATTTGTATCTTTTAAGGTCATGATTTTTACCATGGGAAACCAAAATGTACCTTTTTAAAAACCTGCAGATACAATATTGTATACTTTGTGAAAGGCACTACCACAGTGCCAAGACACTTTACCTTAACAGTGTCAAAAATGCTTACCAAACATTTATTAAAATGCCTTAAATGTTTAGTTTACAATACCTGTAGTTTTATGTTTTACCAGTTGTTTTGTATTATTGTATTAAAATTTTTAGTTTATAAGTATCTTTAAACATTTACTTTTAAATGATGATTCTTGTTTTAACATGGAAATTATTCATAAAAATCACTTTGCCTCTCCAGTCATATTTATTTTCATAGATACTGTAATAAAGAAGGAGTTGTTCAACACTTTTGTGAACACTTGAACACTTCATTTCAGTTGTACCATAAAAGGCACAGAACAGTATCATAAGAGGTCTTTTCAGTACCATATAAGGTACAATTTTTACAAAGGTATAAAACTGTTCCTCAAGGAACATTATTTGTACCATCGTGTACCTTTTTTTCTGAGAGTGTAGTGTTGAAGAGTTTTTACTAGTAAACTGTGGTGTATAGTAGTAAAATAAAGCATATACTGTAGATTTTCAATCACAACATATGTTAACATTTGTTATTCTGACCTAGTTGCATTTTTCTTTTGATAATTCTGCTCATATTTAGTTAGTTGACAAGCCTTGAAAGACACATGAAAAATACTATAGTAATTTATATGAAAATTGAACTATATTGCAGTGGTTCTCCAACTGTGGTATGTGTACCAGTAGTGGTACGCAGGCTTACTTCTAGTGGTACGCGGAGGAATCGCTGAATAATTAAAGTTAAAAAATGAACACACTTTTAACCCTTTGATGTGTACGATAACACAGATGTGATCAGTGATTTTATTAGGCTAAACCTTTTATTTTATTTGAAATTTTCTTATGTTTGTTATGTATTCTTTCATTTGAAGCTATTTTTTCTCCCCTATATTTGTGGTTGTTAGGGGCGTATCCCCCTAATCATTACAATTTATTTAAAAAATATCCATCATTAGGGTGGCGCAGTGGGTAACACGATCATCTCACAGCAAGAAGGTCGCCGGTTCGAGGCTTGGCTTGGTCAGTTGGCATTTCTGGGTGGGTTTCCTCCTGGTGCTCCGGTCATGTGATAGGTGAATTGGGTAAGCTAAATTGTCCATAGTGTATGAGTGTGAATGAGTGTGTACAGATGTTTCCCAGTGATGGATTGCGGCTGGAAGGGCATCCGCTGCGTAAAACATATGCTGGACAAATTGACGGTTCATTCCGCTGTGGCGACCCCTGATTAATAAAGGGACTAAGCCGAAAATGAATGAATAAATATCCATCATCCACCAGCAGATGGAGGCATTGAGCAACATTTTGCGGTGAGTTTGGCATTCAGTCCCTGAACCATCTGTGCATCCTGTGTTGCCTTCGTGTACAAATACAAAGCACTGTGGGTAATGTATTCCAACTCAAATCACACCCTAGCTCAAAACCTGCTCGCAAACCTACATTACCCACAACACCCTGGTGACAAAATCACTTCGTATTCCTGCCAGATGATCTCAGAGAGCAAACCGAGTTCCCCCTCCTAATCTCAGGAATGACACCCGAAGTAGAGGAAATCATGGTCAAACATGGAGTATGAGTTTGTAAAATGTGTATGTTATTTAACAAAGACAAAACAGCGCATTCAGTAGACGTGTGCGCTTTATACGTTCGATGAACTTGATGACTGAGAATGAGGAATTAACGGGCTCGGTCCGTTATCGCCTGTAATAGACTGAGCCGGAGGACAAACATGTCCGGGGATGAAGACGGTTGTCCCGGGGCGCAGCTGGTCACCGAGGCCGGGCCGAATTGGCTCCGGGCGGAGATCGAGCGCCTCACCCGGGAGCTGAGCGAGACGAGCCGGGAGAAGATCCAAGCGGCGGAGTACGGACTGGTGGTGCTGGAGGAAAACCAGCAGATGAAACAGCGCTTCGAAGAGCTGGAGAGCGAGTATGAGACCGTCAGACAGGAGCTCGACCAGCTCCGAGAGGTGAGAGGGTTGATCAAATGTAACAAACTGGAATGTTACTGTATTGCGGATTGGGGTTTTCAGTGTAACGGTTTGTTGTTAAACGCAGCGGCGCACAAAAGGAAAGTGTATCGGTCTCCACCCATTGTTACATTGGCACTCTTTTGTATCTACTTTCATTGTTATTTTCAATGTTCTTCACAAAATACTGAAAGAGTTGTAAGCTGGACAAATTCAGTAAGAAGTGCTGATAAATCTGCCGATGTTTAGAGATAATCGCTATCTGTTGGTTGAGAAGTGTTGTCAGGCCACATGAGAAAATACTATGGTGATTAATAGTAAATACCTTATTGTCTTTGAACCATGTTAAAGTAAAGTTCTAAAGAATTAATCTGTTGCTTCAGTAGGATATACAGCAACAACCCTGTGCTGTATTACTAACTATAGTGAGTTGACTGCAATGCTTTAGATTTTACCACAGTAAACGGTAGTAATAGCATAATATAGCCTACTTTATACATTTTCTATCACAACGTGTGACAACATTTGTTATTCTGACCAAGTAGCATTATCTTTTAATAAATCTGCTGATATTTTGAGATATATTAAGCTGATATTTTGGGTCGTTTGGTTTGTTGACACGCATTGTCAGCCCACAAGAAAAAATACTACAGTCATTAAATACTTTATTTGTGTATTTTAACCATATTATACTTATTTTCTTGAATTAATCTGTTGCTATCATAGGAATTAAACAAACAAGCGAGTAGGCCTACTGTAGTATTAACATTGAGGTAAAGTTTGTGTTACATACATACTTTACAACATTTCATTATTTATTTGTCTGTGAACAATGTTGCTTTGCTAGTCGTTGGTTGCTAATATGATTTCCCTATTTAGAAGTTTCAAATAATACTTTTTGAAATTACATTATTGAGGAAAAAGTCCAAATGTGTGTATATATATAACCAACTTTACCACAATATTTCATTGTTCTTCTCAATGTTCTTCCCAAAATGCAGAAAGAGTTGTAGGTAGGACCAATTCAGCAAGAAGAATCTGCCAATATTTTGAGATAATTGTTATCGTTTTGCGTGATAACATTGTTAGGCCACATGAAAAAAAATCTTACAGTTAATACTTTAATGTGTTTTATCCATATTATAGTAAATTTCTTGAATTAAACTGTTGCTATAGTAGGATCCACATAAACAACTCAAAACTGTAGTATTAACTGTAGTAAGCTGATAAACTGCAATATACTTTAGATTTTACTACAGTAAACTGTGGGTTATAGGAGTCTAAATACCCTAAAGATTTTCAATCACAACATATGTGAACATTTGTTAATCTGCTCATATTTTGAAATAATAGTCGGTTGATTGACAAGCATTGTTAGCCCACATGAAAGCCCACTATAGTAATTTATATTAAATACTTAAGTGTATTTGAACTATATTATAGTAAAGTTTTAATGAACTAATCTGTTGCTTTAGTGGTAACTACAGTGAGCTGACTGCAATACTTCAGATTTTACCACTGTAAACCATGGTGAATAGTAGTATAATATAGCCTACCCTATACACTTTCAATCACAACGTGTGATAACATTTGTTATTTTGACGAAGTAGCATTTTCTTTTTTTAAATCTGCTAATGGGGCGACGCAGTGGCGCAGGTAGTGCTGTCGCCTCACAGCACGAAGGTCGCTGGTTCGAGCCTCGGCTGGGCCAGTTGGCGTTTCTGTGTGGAGTTTGCATGTTCTCCCTGTGTTCGTGTGGGTTTCCCCCCACAGTTCAAAGACATTCAGTTGAGGTGAATTGGGTACGCTAAATTGTATGAGCATGAATGAGTGTGTGTGGATGTTTCCCAGAGATGGGTTGCAGCTGGAAAGACATCCGCTGCATAAAACGTGCTGGATAAGATGGCGGTTCATGAAATGTTCACCACAAAACTAGCAATATGAGCTAACAAAATCAATATATATTCATAATATTTTTTTTACTGATGGATATTTCTTACAATCTGTCCCAAAGATAAACAGCCTAATAACTGAATCAATATGCATTATATGTTTTATTTTTTACTAGATCCACACTATCTGCACTGTCATAATATTCAAGTCTGCGCTGGTTTTATTAATAAAATGACTCATGTTCAATAATCTGTCTCCTAATCTGATTCCCTGCACCGACCTACAGGAGTCTTTTTAGTAGCTCGCAACGATAAACCAAACATTTCCAAAAAGAAAGAGTTTAATAGTTTCCAGCTGAAGCCCCTCATCGACACCTCCAGGATATGAGCTCAGTCTGGTCCAAAGACACGAGGAGCTTTTTTTAGCCTGATTTCTTCCCAGATCTTCTTACTACATGACGAAGACGGCGTCCCTTATTTAGAGCCGTGCAGAAAAGATTACGGTAGACGGAAGCATGTACAGCATCGAGACGAGCTGGAAATAAACTATAATTCGAACAGTCTGGATTAAAGTCTGAGCGTTGCTGCATGTTTGTGTCGGCAGGAAGTTGTCGGAGAAAAGAAGCTGTGCATTCAAAAGTTGAAAACAGGAATCTGAAAGAAGCCTATTTAGGTTTGAAACAATTCATATGCAAACAACATCCCAGACGAGGGTTATTTCAAGACGTCATTTCAAAAGGGGGAAAAAGGCTCTTTTGGTTTCACATCAACAACTCATTTGTTTTTATGGTTTCATTTTCAGATCAGTGCATGAATAATCCATTTATCACATTTGATTTTATACTAGAAAGCTGAATTAACTATACTGAGGCATGAAACTAATGATTAGACATATTTATAAGTCTCCTCTAAAAGTAAAATGAATATCCTGCTATTTTCATAGACAACAGGCAGGATTTCCTGCGGTCTTTTTTTAGGTTATTGTAACGAAAGCAAACACAGATTGCTCAAATAAACTTACATTCTGCATTAAGTTTGCATTATCAGATTTTTTTTTATTTTTATAGGTCCCCTGGAGAGTAATATAATATATAATGCTGATATAGGGCGCCACGGTGGCGTAGTGGGTAGCACGTTCGCCTCACAGCAAGAAAGTCGCTGGTTCGAGCCTCTGCTGGGTCAGCTGGCATTTCTGTGTGGAGTTTGCATGTTCTCCCCGTGGTTGTGTGGGTTTCCTCCGGGTGCTCCGGTTTCCCCCACAAGTCCAAAGACATGTGGCATAGGAGAATTGGGTTGGTTAAAATTGTCCATAGTGTATGAGTGTGTATGGATGTTTCCCAGAGATGGGTTGCGGCTGGAAGGGCAAATGCTGCGTGAAACAAATGCTGGATAAGTTGGCGGTTCATTCCGCTGTGGCGACCCCGGATTAATAAAGGGACTAAGCCGAAAAGAAAATGAATGAATGAATGAATAATGCTGATATATCTAGCCCTATATTATATGTCTTATAACTGAAAGAATATGCGTTATGAATATATTCTTAAAAGTGCAAATATTTAGCATATTTATACATCTTAAAGTAGTTTAAAGTATAAACATTTTGCCAATCAATCCATATGACATCATAAAACCAGTCTAAACAGTTATTACAATATCATTTATGTAGTTTAGTCCTAAAAATTCAGAAAAAAAACTGTAAATATTACTCTATCACTCCATTAAATATCATTTCAGTATTACTCCTGAACAAATAGTATAGTAATTCATAAATACTATAGTGTTTTTAAACTATACTATAGTAAAGTGTATTGCTCTGTACATATAGAATTATCTATAGCAGTGTTTCTCAACTGGTGGGTCGCGACCCAAAAGTGGGTTGCAGGAACATTATTAGTGGGTCGCGGAGTGTGTGGTCAAAAAAAAAAAACATTATAATTTTTTTAAATTTATTTTGCTAATACCAGACTTTTATTTTGAAATGCACGCGCGACAACAGTTCAGTTTAGTTCATGGGAAATGAACCTTTCCTTACCCTAACCACTGTTTACAGTATTTGTCGTTTTTACTTTGTAATATTTCTATAATTTGATACATTTTGTTAAATGACAGTAATCAAATATTGTTTATTTAAAAGTCTTGGTGATGTTCTTATGATTTATCTGTCACTACTTGTGTATGTTAACAAATAAATACAAATTAATTATAATTCCTAAAATTATGATATAAAAATTTGGGTCGCGGCTTGATGACCATGCAAAAATGTGGGTCCCATGGCCAAACCAGTTGAGAACCACTGATCTATAGCATACTATAGCACTTTATTATTGAATGCTATACCATACTGTAATAACTATAGTGAAATAACATTCAGTAACCGCTGGCTTGCATGGGTCTGGACCTGTGGAGCTGCACATCAATGGATTTGCTCTTCAGTGTTTGGACTTTCAGCAGTGAAAATTAAACCACACTGAACTGAACTAAATTAAACTTAAACTCTAAAAACTGGACCAACACAGTTTTGATTTACTATAATCGTCTATGTGAAGCTGCTTTGACACAATCTACATTATAAAAGTGCTATAGAAATAAAGGTGAATTGAACTGAACTCATAAACAATAATAACAAATGTGGTATATTTTAGATTTTACTACTGTAAAACATGGTGTATTTAGTATAATCAAAGATTATCATTATTCAATGGGATTTTGGTATAATACATCCAATAGTTGTAGAAAACTGGATAGTTTTTGGTTTGTTTATATTACCATAGTTGTGGTACTGGTATAGCAACTATAAAATGACCATAACAGATAAATGCAAGAATTTTACTGTAATGTGGATTAAAACACTATAGTATGTGAACTGAAAAAGCTTGTCAAGCAACCAATAGAGGTCATCTCAAAATTTTGAAGGTTTAATCAATGGAAAATGTTACTTGGTCAGAATAAAAAATATTTCCTTTGTTGTGATTTAAAATATACAAATATATGGTATATTATACTACAATAAACCTTCACCAATAAATGCTTCTTTTTTCAAATTTTAAGAGATTTGTGTGTGTTGAGCATAAGTTAGGACAATATTAGCACCTGTCAGCTTTAATTGTGGTGAAAAATGGGTCATTTTGAGCTTTTGTCAGCTAATTTCTTCGTCCGGGTTTAAAATAGTTTTTGAATAGCGATTATAATAATTGCATAGCGCAAATCTGCTAGTGGAGTGACTTGTCAGTTTCTCATTATTATTCATAGCTGAATTTTCTTGTCCTATGAGAAGACCCTGCTTCTTAATTAATCATGAGAGCATGTGCATTCCGAAGGCAAGGCAGACCTGCCAGGCTGGTAGATCCAATTACATCCGTGCACATCACAAGGTCGTATGTGTTTGTTTCCATGATCTACGTGGTTTGTTGCATGTTTTCCCTTGCGATGCTGTCAGGGCCGATACAGAAAAGCTGTTGGTTTGCAGCAAGCATTTTTGTCGAGAGAGCTGTACGAGAATTGGCGGACTTTGTCTTTTATCAGTTGAGTTTGTTACAGTCTATGGTTTGTTACCGTTCAGACACATCGCCTATATCCATGCTGCTGTTCACACACATTTAAAATCCTCTAGATTACTCGCAGGCCTGGTTGAAATAGACAGGGCAAGAGACCTGCTGCACTGCTCTCCACTGTGTCTGCATTCATGCATTCAAGTCCTCCTCATTTATAGTGTTTATATTAACATGATTATTTTTATAATGAAATAACAAATTGTGGTTATGTGTATATCAAATTACAAGTAACGAATGTAGCAGGACATTAAATTACTGTTTATTTGCATTTTAACTTTGTAATTTATAAGACCATGTGTCTCCTCACGGTTTGTGTCTAATTTTGTGAGCCCACTGACAACAGTTGTTCGCTCCCCTCTTTTCCCCCTGGACTGCTGGCCACGCCCACTCCCCTCATTTTTTGGAAACATTTCTGAGGTAGACTTAAACCGAAAGAGTGGGGTTTCATGGCCCTTTAAAGTACACAAAATCAAAACTAACTATATTGATTTTGTTAGCTCACATTGCTAGTTTTGTGATGCATGAACAATTCATCCGTGCATCTCATTAAGAAAAAAAATTGTCCTTGTAATTTAAAATTAAAATCTGAAAATGCACTTGTTTGTTTTCAGTTTCATTCTCAGGTTAGGGGTCTGTTCTTCGTACCTCGCTTAAATGATCTAAGATAATTTGACAGATCCTGGATCTTTTGATCTTGATAACTGATCTCTGGCTAATTTGGTTCTTCAAACAAGTTCGCTAATCAGATTAAAATGTCTGGATAAACTGATCTGAGATCGCTGCGTGTGTTGTGAAGGACACATCTATTGATCCTCAATCCTGATCAGCAATCCAACAATTTGCTGAAGGCACAGCAGCGTAATGACATCATCTGAATAATATTTAATTATCCATGTGTGCAAAATGACAAAAAATGTATAGTTACTGGTTTGTTGTTGACTGCAGGCTTTACACTCTCATGTATCACAAGTATTTTAGCAATTAATTTAGTTTTACATTTCGAGCAGATTTTCTTCATTATAGTAGCCTAGGCATATTCAAGTTTTAATCAGCGTAAGGAATAACTGGCTGTTTCAATTAATTTAGCATCAAAAAGTCTTTTGATATCGGTAAAGGTCTCTGCAACGGCCACGGCGAGGGGTATGCGAACGTGTGCGTTTGAAGGAGACATATAAATCAGCCTTTAGTTTCAACTTTTCTTTTTCTGCAAGTCTTAGCACATGATGTAACATCAGAAGAGTCAAACTTTAAATAGGAGAATTATCAAAGCTTATTTCTCACATTTTTGAGTGAGATGCTAATGTTCAATTCCAATTCAATGTTCACTGCTAAGCTAAGCTAAAAGTGCTCCCGCCAGACTCAGAGATCTGCTGAATGGATGCAAGAATGGTACACTGGATAAATCATTCATTGGAGTTATCACATTTTTTTAAGATAACTTGTTGCAGACAATTTATATGAGCTGACTTTATTCAAATTACGTTGAATATTACTACATTTAAATTGTTTGTTTAAATTCAGCTTATATAAATTGTTTGCACCCAGTTATCTAAAAAAAATTAATAAATAAAAAAATCCAGTGATTAATTTTTTCAGTGTAAAACTCCACAGTTTAACTATGTCCAGAAAAGTGCAGTGTTTCTTTAAAGCAAGAGCACATGAGCGGGCAGGTGTAGCGCTGAAGGCTCAGACGCACTGGATCAGACGCAGGCTGAGGTGAAAAGAGGAGACGACTTAATCTCATCTAAGCACATCAGATCTGCTCTCTCACCTGTTTCAGCCTCTGCTCACTCATTCTCAAAAACACTCTCTAAGCATTGGCAGATTAGCGCTCTTATGCAAGATGACTATCAGATCTGTTTCTGGGTTAAATCAATATGACCATAGAAAGGAAAGTTTGCCAAAACTGTGGGGTTTTTTTTTTCTTACACTTATGTAGGGGCGGCTGGTGGCTCAGTTGTTAGCTCTGTCGCCTCACAGCAAGAAGGTCGATGGTTCGAGTCCTGGTTGGCCAGTTGGCATTTCTGTGTGGAGTTTGCATGTTCTCCCCACTGAAGTGGGTTTCTCTGTGTGATCCAGTTTTCCCCACAGTCCAATGACAGGCGCTATAGGTGAACTAAATTGGCTGTAGTGAATGATTGTATGTGTGGGAATGTGAATGTATATAGGTGTTTCCCAGTACTGGATTGCAGCTGGAAGGGTATCCGCTGCATAAAACATATAGTTGTTGGTTCATGTAGTGACCTTTGATAAATAAGGGACTAAGCCGAAGGAAAGTGAATGAATTTAAATGTAGTAAGTGCTTTTTTTTTATGCAGGAATGCAGAGATATGGAGTTAATTTTATAGTTGTTACCCAAATTTTCACTGTGGCTCTTGTCTAAAGCTTAATTTCTTTATGAATATTTGATATATAAATTTTATATTTGTATATTGGAAAATATATAACTGAAAATATATCCGAACTGTAAATTTTTTTGGCAATTTATAATTATGTGTTAAGCTTAAACTTGATTTTTGTTTTGGTGCACATACTTATACTTTTTCCAAAATTTTATTAATTTATATTCATTTAAAGATGACAAAATATCAAATTTGGTGTAATAGCACTGATTTTTATTCACAATAAAAGAACAAAGTGACGTTTTCTTATAAAATACTTTAAATTACAAGATTTTAATATGAAATTTGGAAGAAAATGTTATCAGATCTTTTAATATTAAAACAAACATTAATATTTTCCTCAAACCCATACATAATAAAATCTTAAAACTTGAGAAACTTGATTTTCAGTATTTGAATTTTATACCTGTATTGCTAAAAAAATCCACATTTTAATGCCTAATTTGTTGGCCATTTTGGGGGGTTTGTCCTTAAGTAATTCTAAAGACACCAAAGTCATCCATCAAATAAACTGTGCCAATAGTTTACGCAGCTGCTCAAATTTCACTTCAAGTTAGAGTTTGTGTCCTAACCAAGATGAAACGCATAAAAAGTTGTCAGCTGTGCAGGGTTGAAAGCGCGACAGAAGGCAGAATGCAGTGTTTTTCAGTGTGGTGGGTCTGCAGCTGTGCAGAACTCCTTCACCATTGAGTACTCTTCATACTGCCTCATGTGCTTTACAGGCCTTGTGACTATTTAAAGAAGCAGAAGTGTAAATATTTGAGGTTTCCTAAGCCTGGCCAGTGAAAAACAGTGCTTTTCTAAACGGAGCATGCTTTTGATGGAGATATGCAGCTTTACCTGAATCGAGTTCCGCAGTGTTAATGCACATTTCTGTCTGATGAAAAGGTGAATGAGGGCAGTTTATAAGGCACGGTTCACACTTGGGCCAAATCCTATACTCTTTGCCCTTCCTTTTACCCCTACCGCTCATTTTGCGGAAGGGTTTGGGGTGTCCCAATTCTCTTTAGCTTGAAGGCTCAGGGCCAAGGGGAAGGGCTAAATAGCGCTTAAAACAAGGATTTTCCAGGATCACACTCTAAGGAGTGCGAAAATTTCCTAAAATACACTGTCTTCAATGGCAACATGGCTGCATACGCGAGTCAGGAGATGGACAAATGAGTATTTTTTGGCATAATTAAGAATGTTTACAACAAACAAGCATATGTTTTAACACTTTCATAACATCGTTCATGTTTAACGGTCATGCTTTAAAAAAAACAATTAAAAAACCCTGCTAAATATCTATAATCCATAATATTAACCTCTGTTTAGTAATCTCACAACATACTTTTACATCAGTCACTCGAATATCCTGTTGCAAAAGTCTGGTGGCTGGAAACAATTCCTTGTGTTTACATACATGAATATGGCCTCGGTGTAAATGCACAATACAGTAATGAGCTTATTGCCACTTTATATCGTCATGATAACATGATATTGTTACCTTCAGTGATTTCCTAAAGATAAATATCAGAAAATAATGCAACTGGAATAACTGTTGATCACTTGCCATCGTCAATCTCGTATGAATTATGAGCTTGCGACAATATATGATGACGTGTGCAGGTGTTGTGGTGTAGTCCCATTTCTTAGGGCTCAATTTTGAAACACTTCCCCTTCACACTCTGTTTCAATGGGCAAGGGGAAGGGGTAGGGGTTGGGGTACAAAAAAAAAAGAATTTGGCATAGCGCTGCTCAATCTCGTTCTCACTTTAAAAAACAATATATTAAGTGCATGCCTTGCTGCAAACGCCATGTCACAGTACTGATAATTATGTGAAACTGAGCTTTGCAGAGGAACAAATGCTGGAAAGGGGTCGGGATATGATGCAATAATCATTTTATCTTGATTAATGTTTTTCATAATCGTTGGAAGCTGTAATCGAAGCTGAATTTTGAATGACTGCACATCTCTAGTTCACACAGAATGTGCTTTTCCTTTCCAATGTGCTACTTTTCTATTGTTTGATGTAAACGTGTGCTTGATGGACTTGTAACCGTTATTCTCGCGTCATGCATTTTTCAGTTTAGACGCTGTGTCACGTTAAAAGAACTTTAACTTTCACACGCAGTGCTGCTCACCACTGTTAGTTCCAAAACAGTGGACCAATCAGAAGAACTCAGAGGCATTCTTCCTCTGAATAAGCGTGCTTTAGCTGCTTGTACATTAAGGTAGCGTTAAAAAAAAAATAAACACTTGCGAAAAAACTCTACACAGAGGAACGTAACCTACTGCCAGCTAACGTTTCAGAACTGTTATTGCAGAGCAACACAAACAGCGCGTAAGGCATGAGGCATGCACCGTGGGTCACCGAGATCACTCGATGCAGATTCATAATCCAGCCTTTATGCTGTGCTTCTTTCACAGCACAAACACTGTGTCAAAAATGATCCAAACAGTTGGGTTTGTCCATAATTGACCCAGTGCTAGGTCAGAGCAACCCAGCATTTTTTTAGAGTGTATTTAATTCATTGATTTGTGGTGCTTGTAAGGGTGATAAAGGTTAAGAGTCCAATTTGTGATACTGACTAATTGATGTATTTGACATTACCTTTAATCAGGGAAAAAAGTCTTATTTGTTTTCTGAATGATGTCAACACACAGTTAGATCAACCTGAAGGCTAACATTTATGGGTCGAAAGAAAAAAAACGTTTTTCTCGCATCAAAATAATAAGTGCAATGCAGCTTAATTTATTTCCATACAGTAGAATGTGTCCTTTTTTTCTTAACCAACAATGGTGTTTAGAAAAATCCTACATTTTAGCAATGATTTAACAGTTTATACGCGAACAAATTCTATTCTATTTGATGACATTTTAAAATACTTTTTTTCACAATACAGCTCCAAAATACTAATAATCTGTCATTTTAATGTTTGTACTGTGCCATAATCCTTTAAACCACTAGGATTTACCTGTTTGTCACTAAAGTACATGTTTAAATATGCGCTTGACTGCAGTTTGTAGGTAAAATGAACATTATGGTGCAGTATGATGGCAACAACTTTTGTTCCTTTTCACACAAATGATGTTTACTGGGGCATATTGTCAACAAATAAATGATTACTTTGGGCCGTTCTTTGCACAACACCAAATACCACATGACAATGTAAAGATTTCTGGCATTTGTAATTGAGCTTATTTGCCTCACATATCTGTTTCCTTATTGACTTTTCCGTCATGGTCAGTATACTCTGCAGCTCACTTTGTACAGTCTGGCGAAGCACAGTTCTACATTTCTAGAATTTATTTATTTATTTTTTAAATGTAAAATGTCAAGTTTAAAAATGTATACAGCGCCCTCTAGTGGATTTGTCATCTGAAACATGCACCAAAAATGTAGTCTAATGCATGTATTTTCAATGAGCCAGGGCTAGTTTTCATAAATATATACACATTTTACACTGAAAGATGAAGGAATATTATTAGTCTGTCTTATAAAAAGCTGTTTATTTCCTCCATGTAATTTCCTCTTTTTTTTCTGTACATTTTTCTTTGTTGCCAAGTAACGTTTGGCTGATGAAATGAAGAATTAATCATGCACACTTTTAGGAACTAGAAGATATTTTTAAACCGTTTGCTCATCTTTATTGCATCTGCCGTTTGAAACAATATGCAAACCTTAATCAGATTTAAAGCAAACCAGTGTCAGACTACAACAGATTTCATGTGCTCAAATCATCACTCGAGAAAAGTCGAATCAAAGTCAGCTGAAATCAGTTTACAAAAACCAGGCTCCTATGTGGAAAACTGCTCCTGAAACGGTCGAGTGTTCGCTCGCACAGAGCAAAGCTTGTCTGCTTTCTCAATCAGCTGTTGTTGGCAAGCTGTTTTTGTTGTTAGAGAAGATCAGTCGTGACGTCAGGTAGGCCGATGTGTAAGGATAATTCACCATGGATTCCCTCTGGAATTTCTTTTTTTTGTGTGACGGTATTAGATTTATGAGTAAGATGAAGTCTGTGGTTACACTCATAAAAATAAAGCTTCTTTATAGGCATCAATGGTTTCAGGAAGAACCTTTAACATCTGTGGAACCTTTTTACTACACAAAAGGCTCTTTGTGTTATTTAGATAATGAAAATGTTTTTCACACTATGCAAAAAATGGTTTTCATTAATGCTGCGTTTACACCGTGTGGTTCAAGTAAACCAATTCTGATTTTTGTGGCGCAGATCAGATATGGTCCATGTATGTGTAAGCAGAAAAAAAATCACATGGATTTCGATTTACTCAGATCTTGTTCAAATGTGGAAATGTGTTCAGTATGAATCGAATACATACCCTCATGTCTGCAGTTTAAGCAGGTAGATTGAAGTTTGAGTTTTGATCGAATGACGGAAACTCTGGGCGTACTCACACTGTTGCCTTGAACCAGGCCGAAGCACGCTTGTCTCCCCTCCCATGTCCCCCGACGGCCCGCACTCTCATTATATTCGGGCCTGAGCACGCTTACGCCACCAACGATTTGCTGTTCGGTTTAAGAAAAGTGCTCTCGCTCCACACAGTGGACATGTCTATATATGATTATATCGTTTTAGTCGTTTGATATGCAGTGACATTTCACCGAACAGATCAGCCACTTTTGACGCTCATAAACAATCATAAAGTCCTCGTGTTGCAGGAATTAGGAGGTTTGCTGAAGGTGCAGCTGTCGTTCAGCGAGGGGTTTGCGTCCTTTAATCTACAACAATTTGCGTTCATTAAACAGTAAAGTCTAGTTTATACTCTGTGCGTCCGCTAGTTCACTTGAGTGCGCGCGGCAATTATGACGTCATCACGGAGTTTCCGGATGTTTGCTTTGGGTGTGCGCGACATGATTTCGGCTGGCGGAGCGCATGGTATTTTTTGAGACTCGAGCGAACAGTGCGTGCGGCGCCGCGTCTGATTTGAGTTGTATATGAATCACTTTGAAGAGATTTTGTCTGAAACAGGTACGAATGTAAAGATATCTTTATGATCCGTGATCATAGAGATAACCAGATGATCAATAATTCTTGGCTAGAAATTGCAACAGCAGTAAGAAAGGAGGAAAGTTTTTGTTAAAAGGTTTAGAAAAACCTGAGGGATGAGTTTATTAAAGCCAAAAGAGGCCAATGGAGACATGGGTACACAATTACTGGATATGTTTTTCCACCATTCATAGGTTTAACACTGATGTGTATATTACAATTTAATTTAAAACAATTTAATAGTTACAAAACTATAATGAAGTAACAAATTATTTCTTTGATAACTGGACAGGAATATTTGAACCAATCGGTTTACAACATAATGCCGTTTTTCTAGGCTTTATGGTGATAATGGTCAGGAATGTTGGATTATAATAAAAAAACATCTGTATTATTTAGTAAGTGTACTTTTTTGCTTTTATTCTTGCCATAATAAAAAAATATATTTGTGAGGAACCCATGTTCTGTTGTCATTAATACTTTAATACACTTTAATAGGTAAAACTGTCCGAGATATGAACAAAAGCAAGTGATGCATCAAAGTTAGATTAAAAAAAACTTGAATGGTTACAAAAATCTTTATAATCATTAAAATTATTTATAAAAATAATAAAATAAGTAGTTTAATAAACATCAGTAATATTAATGTTATGACGTAGTTGCTGAAACTTTCTACTTCTCTGTTTATCTGTTTGACTTTACGGTCAGTTTCATTTGACCGCCCCCTGTCGTTTTAAAGAATATCTCAACGGCGAACGCGGCAAGTATAAAAGCCTCATCCGTTTTGCGAGGTGCGTGCGATGCGACGCCAGGCGAAAGTATAAATCCAGCTTAAGAATGATTTAACAAATCCATATGAAACAGTCCCCAAAAGTCACGTCTCTTCTTCAGTTGCGCTTTGCACTCACTTTACAAGCGTACCGTGCCAAAACCAAAGTCAAAGTGAACCGCGCTCAGGCACACCTCTTCCAACCGGGCCAGGGCCAGCCAACTGTACCGTGCCTGAGCCAGATTCAGCGCACTCACACTTCTCAAACGATCCGGGAAATGGGCCTGGGCACGGTTCGGATAGCATAGTGTGAGTACGCCCTCTGATGCTTTTATTTTAGAACTGAGGGACGAATGTTTGTAGTCCCAAACCTTAAATCTCATTTACAAGAACAAGAAAAGCTTTTATATTGTAATGTAGCATTTAAAGCATGTTGATAAGAGAGAAAGAGCAAGCGCAACACCTGCCGTGTAAACAATGTTTAACTATTGCATGCGTCACATGCATAAAAAAATCATGCAATGAACACACTCAAAAAATGACATTTGCTGTTTGTTCAAAACTATAACTATAAACTATAACAAATCAACTTTTCAAAAATAAAATAAAAGAATTAAACCCTGTAAACAGATTAAATATATGACTGAAGAAAAGAGCACACTTTTATAGTCACAGCTGTCAGTCAACGCCCGCTTTTATTTACAGATCTTTGCATGTGCAGCGTAAATGCAGACATTTTTTCCTATAAATGATGTAAGCGAGTCATCAAAACAGAACACATAATAGTCACGTAATTGAATTGACCATCAAGATCTGGATTGTAAATTACAACTGGTGCAAAACACTGTACGTATTATGACAAAACCCCCCTCTTTCTGTCACATCACACCCATACTACAACAGCTTTGCTGGCTTCCCATCTATTTCAGAATTAATTATAAAATACTTCTCACTTTTAAAGGCAACCACAATCTTGCTCCTCCATACCTTACTAGTCTTGTTATATCGCCACACCTTCTCGAACACTCAAGTCTTCTCTATTCACCTCATGGTTCCCCGTCCGCCTTGTCACCATGGGGAGCAGAGGCTTCAGCCACTTTTTTTTTTGGTTCATTCTGTCGTATTTCTTTAGCTCTTTAGTTTATGAGTTTGTCTAAATTCTTGTCTTGTTTAAACTGTATGTATTGCATTACCTAGACCTTCAGGATTTGTGTACATGCCTGGCCAATCAATTTTTAAAAAAAATCTTTCTTCTTAATTCTAGTACAGATATTATATTACTCATGAACTGAAAATCGCCCCATTCTTAAGAACCCACGAGCTGGAAAGTGCTGAGTGATTCTCCTCCAGGTTGCAGGAAAAGGAACTGAACAGCTGTGTTGAGGATTTGCTGTCTGTAAAGGTTTACGCAGGTCAGAAGTCTTGAAGACTAAAATCAAAGCTTAATCTTGCTCCTGAAGTGTCTCTGCAGCCTTATTTTACTACAGAAGTGGCATGGATAAATTTGAGCAAGGACTTTTCTCAGTACTAGATATTCGCAGTAAGCTTCTGCTGCAACGCTGGCTTTGTTTAAGCAGAGCGCTTCTCAGATATACTTGGAATCAGTTTATGCTGCACAGAAATCTTGTGTCATCTTTGTTAATCTTTTGATTTACTAATAATCTCAAAAATGGACCTTTTGATAATTAATAGTATATATTATAGTAATAATAGTATATATATATATATATATATATATGTCTATATT
>CAIGQQ010032605.1:9407-22308 GCA_903798035.1 Danio albolineatus
ATATATATATATGTATGTATGTATGTATGTATGTATGTATGTATGTATGTATGTATGTATGTATGTATGTATGTATGCATGTATACACACACACACACTATATTTACAAAAATTATATTCTTATGATTTGCTCATATATAATAATGAATTAAAAGCAATGTAATTTATAGTAATCAAGTGATAAATACATACAAAAGAAATATAATAATAATCACAAATAAAATTTTAAAATACAAATTTATCAAATATATAATACTATAAATAAAAATATACACAGATTGTTTAAAACAAATAGTAATCATGATTAATCACATTCAAAATAAAGCGTTTTTTTACATAATATGTAGTATGTTTATGTGATACACACACATACATAAACAAAACTATTCGAAACTAATTTGTTACATAGGGATTTTAAAAAATTATATGAATATAATACAGATTTGTAATATTAAAATACAAATGTTCTCAAATCTATGTATGCATGTGTGCATTTCTATATACATAACAAATATACATATTCCACACACATATATTATATCAAAACAAACTTTTATTTTGTGATTAATTGCAATTAATCTTTGCACAGCACTAATTACTTCTGAAATAATTTCTGCTCACCCTCCAAACCTCTCTGCACGGGTGTTCCACTCACACACCAGCGATTAACAGATGTGAGTCTCAAAGCCATCTCAGCAGCCTGAACGAAAAAAACATAACATGACATTGTGCTCCCTTGGATTAAGTAGCATGCAAACAGTGATGTGATCACCTTGGCTGTGGTGCACTCCACCATCTGAGCTTCATCCAGACAGACCCGCCACCACTCCACGGCCACTAGAGGGCTCGGTATGGCCATGTAGCGCTTCTGGTTGCGGAATCGACGGCCATCTTTACTATTGCTGTGAGGAATATCCACATAATTGAGTTCAGTGCGAAGAACGTCGTAAGTGGTGATGACCACGTCCTGCTCGGCCAGAATGTGAGGCTGGATAAAACCGTGTCTCTTCACACCCTGATACACCTAAAAACAAGAAGAACGAAGGTTAAACGCATGCTTGGATAACCAGTGGTGTGAAGTAACAACTTACAAATATTCAAATGACTGTACTATTACTTTTCCTTTTCTCCTTTATTATCCTTCAACCACTAGTAACTACCTTTTTGATCTTGTCTATGGGGATTGGCGGAGTATAAAAATCAGTCCTGTGATTCATATCAATCAAATCGCACATATAAAGTAAATCGTATCATATTGAACAACCTATGTCTTGAGGTTGTTCAATATGATCCGATTTACCTTATATGTGTTTATTTACATAAACACATATGGACTTCACTGTGGACCTTTGACCTGCAGGCATGAGGTAACTTTTACTCTCTTCTCGGCTGTTACAGCGATACTTCTGGATACAGACATGAGCGCGTGTACGCAGAGCGAGTTTTCTCCTCCGCGTCTATCTTTGATCAGCTGTGCTTGTCGCATCTGTTAATCAGTGGTGGAAAGAGTACTGAAAATTTATACTATTATACTATTATATTATAAAAGTACCATTACTTGCCCAAAAATATAGTGCAAGTAGAGTAGAAGTATCTGTAGTAAATATTACTCAAAGTATGAGTAAAATGTAGACCTTTTAAAAGTACTCATGAGTAGTGAGTATTACACTGTAGAAAAGTTGATGCGTTTACAGAATGTTACGTTTACACATCCCTGCACAAACAACGTGGCGTATTCTTCCTATTTTCGTTCGTTCCTTCCAACCTTCCTTCAAGTATTTGTTTGTTCTCTCCTTCCTTCATTCATTCGTTTGTTCCCTCCTTCCTTCGTTCACTCGTTCGTTCATATTTTTGTTCTTTCCTACATTAGGTCCTTTTGTTCATTCATTCGCTTGTTCCTTCCTTCCTTCCTTAGTTTGTTCAGTCCTTCCTTGAATTCTTCCTTCATTCGTTTGGTCCTTCCTTCTTTCCTCCCTTCATTTGTTCGCTCATTCTTTCTTTCATATGTTTGTTTCTACCTTCATTAGGTCCTTTGTTCATTCGTTCCTTCCTTCCTTAGTTTGTTCAGTCCTTCCTTGAATCCTTCCTTCATTTATTTGGTTCTTTGATCCCTCCTTCCATTCCTTGTTTGGTCCTTCCTTTTATTTGGCCCTTCCTTCCATTCTTCATTCGTTCCATTTAGTGATTGTTTAAGGCTGTTTGGTGATTTCAGTCATCATACAGTCGACATCCATAATCTTCAGTGACATGCAGTCTATAAACAGTCTCTGGATCATTGCGTGTAAAGATTTTGGACATCTTCTTGGACATTTTTAATGTTTCCAAAAGATTTGCTGCATTTATAAAGCGCCCATGTCTTGAGTTTGTTCAGTATGATGCGATTTACTTTCTATGTGTGATTTAATTGGACAGGAATCACAGGACTGATTTTTTTACTTTAGACAATGACCATAGACAAGAAAGAAATAAAGTAGTGACTGCAGGTTGAAGGAAAGTACCGATACTGCACTAAACATGTACTCAAGGAAAAGTAAAAGTCCACATTCTTAAAACTACTCAGTAAATAACATTTCCTGAGAAAAACTACTCAATTACAGTAGTTTGAGTATTTGTAATTAGTTACTTTAGACCACTGCTGTAAATTAGTGTCACTCTTCGATGAACAGCTCCAGAGCTTTAGAGCTAATCGCAGCCCTTTCTGTTGAGCGCATGACCAATCATAGGGGTGTAAGAACTCGCTCGACAGGGTTCAGAAAGCGTGCGGGATATCAACATTTGTTTATTTGCTATAAGAACTGCTGTGCTGTGAAGTAAAATATAAAATTGTGTATGGAAAGCATTGTCAATGCACCGAGATATCGAATTGAACTGAAGCAATGGCATGATAATCGTAACCAAACCGAACTGAGGCCCTGTTTACACTAGTGCGTTTTCGTTTTAAAACGCACAAGTTTTGCTACGGTTACGCCATCCGTCCACACTACGCCGGAGTTTTCGAGGTGCGAAAACGGAGCGTTTTGAAAACGCTGGAGAGGCCATTTTCATTCTAAAACGCTGCTGCTGCGTCTCAGTGTGGATGGAGGGAAACGGATACCTTTGAAAACGGAGGCGTGGCTGATGAGATCCGATATGTGATTGGGGCTTTGGGTCATTGCGTATCCTTTCCTTATTCGTCAAGCGCACATGACTAAAACGTCACCGGCAGACGGCAGACCAGCCTTCACTGTAAACACTGTATTTTCGATAGCCATAGATGTTTTATATTCATTTGTTACTTTAAGTAACAACTCAACCTCGTCGTCTGTCCTCAAAAAGACCTCTCTTGCTTTCTTTACCATCGCGTTCATCGTTCCACCAGCGTTTGTTGACTAACAATAACCAAACGCCGAGCGAGACACATGCTTCCTGTTTATACTTAAACGCGCATGCCCAGAGTGCGCGAATGGTGCGCGAATGGTCACGTGATATACGTTTCTGGTGGAGGGAGATCTGTTGAGATCCGCTATTGTGGACGCAGATCGTTTTCATGCTAAAACGCCATTTTTAAACTAAAACGCACTAGTATAAACGGGGCCTGAGACCAGTGTAGGTTCACAGCTCTACAAATAAACTTAAACTAAATTGAATTACCAGCACTCTGAGGGAGGACGTGTGAATGTGCCGGTTGATTTCATCCACCCACTGATGACAAATAGAGCTGGGCGAGATGATAAGAGTCGCTCCAGTGGACACCGGTGTCATGGCCACCAGACAGTGAGGACAATAAAACGGCGTCGTTTCCAGATTCTCCTCTTTATAGTTGACACACTCGGCATGCTGCCATAACAGACAGTTCAGACACTGAACCCGAGGCTTGTAGTCCAGCAGGCCCAGCTCTCCACAGATGCACTCAAAGCGGTAATCTGGAGTATTAAACGGGACAACAGACGCTCTGGTTGGCGTTTCGGCTTCAGGTTTTGAGGTTTGTGTAAGATCTGGTTTGTTAGATTCAATATGGACGTCTTCTGTTATTTGCTGTTGGGGTTTGTCTGGTGTTTCTTTATCATCTGTTATGTCTAGGGGTGTTTCCTGCACTGGATTTTCTGGTTCAAGAAGCGAATCGGGATCAGATTTCAGCTCTTCTGTGAGGAGTGGAGGATTCATACTGTCTTCTGATGCTGAGTCGGATGCTGTTGTTGCATAGGAGGTCAGTGAGGAGTCTTTATCCGGCGCAGAAACTCGACGAGATGTTCTCCTGGGAGTGGACTGGTCAACGGATTTCTGGAAAAACAGAATGAAATATGTGAACGCAACAATCAACATATTTAAAGCCTGACTTCTTTTGTTTATAAAATTTTTACAACAAAATCAGAAAAAGGTACAAAGAAGTGTAACACTGCATTACTATTACCATTACATTTTATTACTAAACTGACATTTCCAGGACTTACAAGTAAATTTTCATGACCTAATGTTTCATGTAATGTCTATGTATGCATGTTAAATAATAAGAAAAACGATGCATGTTCAAAGTTATTACAGCATATATCATAAAACAATGCAATAATCTATTTATTTTAAATTATTCTTTATTCATTCATTCATTTTCTTGTCGGCTTAGTCCCTTTATTAACCAGGGGTTGCCACAGCGGAATGAACCGCCAACTTATCCAGCATATGTTTTACGCAGCGGATGCCTTTCCAGCTGCAACCCATCTCTGGGAAAATTATTCTTTATATCTATGTAAAATGTATTTAGATAATGTTCACAGAGCACCAATAATGTGAGAGCATGTGTTTGACCATGAACAGAAAAGAAGCAGACAACTAACCTATATTTAAGCATACAGACATTTCTTAAACTATTTTCCATGACTGTTTTTCCAAAACTTTTCCAGGCCTGGAAAATGCCATGTCAAAATTTCGATGACTTTTCCAGGTTTTTCATGACCGTATGAACCCTGATATTAGTTATGTTATTCATTTATTCATTTCCTTTTCGGCTTAAGCCTGGTTTATTCTTCTCCGTTGAGTGATCGGCGTGACCCACGGTGCATGCCTTGTGCGTTGCCGTGCATTTATACTTCTGCATGCTGTTTTTGTTGCTCTGCATTAACACTTCCGAAAGGCTAGCTGGCAGTAGGTTTTATGTTCCTCTGTGTCGAGTTTCTTCGCTGGTGTTTTGTTTTTTCTGAACGCTACCTTCATGTACAAGTAGCTAAAACTCACTCATTCTGAGGCAAGAACTGGCGGACGTAAAACAATTTTAATCTTAAGGTAAACATAAAACAAAAGTTTCCATCTGGAGCTCCTTCACAGGATTTGACACTTGTAAACACTCATTCCGCGGCTCTCACCTCGCCCACACTCGTCAGCACTACAAAGCAAACCAATCACAGAGCTTGCACTACGCGTCGTTGCGACCTACGCGTCAGCATCAGCCGCGGCCACGGCGGGTGGTATGCGACCGCACCAAGACTGTGCCGGAGCAAACACATGGGCTTGACGCAGAAGTAGAAATCAGCCTTTAGTCCCTAATTAACCAGGGGTCACCTAAGCGGAATGAACCGCCAACTTATCCAGCATATGATTTACACAGAGGATGCCCTTCCAGCTGCAACCCAATACTGGGAAACACCCATACACACTCATTCACATACATACACTAGGGACAATTTCACTTATCCAATTCACCTATAGTGCATATCTTTTGGACTTGTGAGGAAAACCAGAGCACCGGAAACCCACATGAGCACAGGACAAACATGCAAACTCCACACAGAAGTGACAACTGACCCAGCTGAGGCTCGAACCAGCGAATTTTCTGCTGTGAGGTGATCGTTCTACTCCTATTAGTTATGTAAAATTACATTAAAATGTGTGTGAATGAGTGCGTATAGGTGTTTCATAGTGATAGGTTGCATCTGGAAGGGCATCTACTGTATAAAACATACGCTGGATAAGTTGGCAGTTCATTCCACTGTGGCGATTCCTGATGAATAAAGTGACTAAGCCGAAAAGAAAATGAATTCTTACTAGGATAAAGAAACTTACACTTCGTGCAGTGGCAGGCTTCTTCTTCTTCTCTTTGTAGTTCTTCCCCAGTTTGAAGGATCCCGCTAAGCCTCGTCCTTTGATCTGCTCCACAATGTTCTCGCTAATGAGCTTGGTCAAGACTTTCTTGATGTGGTTGCGGTTCTTCAGGGTGTCGTACTTGTACATGGTCCGCAGATAAGCAAAAATGGAATTAATCGACGCTCCTTTTCCAACCTTCATTTCCTTAATAGCAGTTAACAGCATCTCACGAACAGCTGAAGGCAGAGGAAGTGCATTCATTAGCTTCTTTATTAAGTATTTTTGCTAAAAGATGTGTTTTTACTAGGCCTGCGCAATATGTTGTTTGAGTTCAGATTGTTAAAGGGGACCTATTATGCAAAAATTACTTTTACAAGGGGTTTAAACGCAGTTGTATGGCAACAGTCTGTGCAAATAACCAGCTTCTAATGGGAAATATGCATGATGTTTATTACTTATAATCACGCTTGATAAAAACAGCCAGCAGAAACACTTTGATTGACATTCTCCCTTAGTACGCGTCATCAGAGGGGAAAGCCCCGCCCACTAATGACCATCTCTCCCTCATTAGCAAAGGACTTTAGTCTTGTTTTTGAATCTGCCACTATGCTGACACACAGGCATTTGTAGCTCCGCCCTCTTCTGAAAAGAGCACAATCTCATTTGAATTTAAAGCGACAGTCACTAAAATAGCACAATAAGGATCAAAGCCTAAAAGGGTCAGTTTCAAAGAGTTACAAAACACTATCTGTGTAGTGTAAGATTTTAAGTGAACTTAAACTAATTGGGCACAAGAAGTGATAAAGTTTTCCACTTTATATTTTTATACAGTTAAATTATTTATGCAGTGAAGACTATACAGTGCTGTTTGACATTGATTATTGCATTTCTGAACCTCAATGCTCTTACCTTATTAATTTACTTACTTGTTATAAAGTATTTGTTTTCACCTGTGCTTTATTTATTTTATATACATTTTATCCTAATTTTGTATATCTTTCTTCAATGATGTTTAACAGAGCAAGGAATTTTATTAACAGTATAACAGTATTTCCTATAATATTTTTTCTTCTAAAGAAAGTTTTATTTGTTTTATTTTGGCTAGAATAAAAGCAGTTTTAAAATGTTTAAAAGCCATTTTAAGCTCAATATTATAAGCCACCTTAAGCATTATTTTTTTCCCCGATTGTCAACAAAACAAATCACCATTATGAAATGATTCGCCTAATTACCCTAGTTAAGCCTTTAAATGTCACTTAAAGCTAAATACTAGTTTCCTGAAAAATATCTAGTCAAATATTACTTACTGTCATCATGACAAAGATCAAATAAATCAGTTATTAGAAATGAGTAATTAAAACTACTATGTTTAGAAAAGTGTTGAACAAATGTTCTCTCCGTTGAACAGAAATTGGGGAAAAATATACAGTGTGCTAATATTTCTGACTTCAACTGTACATCACAGAAAAACAAAATATCACAATTTCATTTTGTTCCATTATCATGCAGCCCTAGTTTTAACATTTACTCATTTAGCTGACGCTTTTCCTCCAAAACAACTTCATTCATTCATTCATTTTCTTTTCGGCTTAGTCCCTTTATTAATCCGGGGTCGCCACAGCGGAATGAACCGCCAACTTATCCAGCATTTGTTTTACGCAGCGGATGCCCTTCCAGCCACAACCCATCTCTGGGAAACACATCCATACATTCTCATTCGCACACATACACTATGGACAATTTAGCTTACCCAATTCACCTGTACCGCATGTCTTTGGACTGTGCGCCCACGCAACCACGGGGAGAACATGCAAACTCCACACAGAAATTGGTTAAATAATGTTTGGTGGAATTAACCACTTTTTCTTTGGATAAATGATCTTCTCTTTGGGTCTCAAAGGTAAACAAATGCAGAGTTTTGACAATTTTTTTATTTATTTATTTGCAAATAAAAAAATTGTTTGAAATTAAATATGACACCAAATGAGGAAATGCCACAAATGATGATCTGAAATACTCTTTTTCTTGTGTGGTTTTGTAGGCAGAACAGTTTTGAATAGATATGCATATATGCATTATGTAATTTTGACTCATTTGTTCATTTGGTTACCAGGTGTTCATTTAAAGTTTCCAAATGGCTTTTTAGAAACGACGGCTAGACTTTTTTTTTTTTTTTAATAAAAGCATATAGAAGCTACATTTTTGAGAGTACCATCATGAAATTTTAATCAAAACATATTCAGACATTCAGCTTCTTTGTGTTTCCATGCCATAATCCTGATAGTCACATCCATTTTTCCTCTAATGAATTTAATTCAAACTAATCGCAATTCACTTTCACCTTTATTTTACCATGTTTTTCTCTGTTTCTTTACTACTTTGAATTATTTTGACCCTTGGGTACCAAACTAGCCAATGTCTAGTTTCAAATGAAACCAGACTTGTGAACATAGACGACAGGCTTCAAGAGCTACGGGCATTTATATTTGGGCAAGTCGTTTTCCGGAAAATGCTCAAAAATGGGGCACAGGTTAAAAGGTTAAAAAACGGGGGGAGAAAATGTATGGTAGGACTTAATTTGGATTGGATAGTTTTCATTTTTAATGGG
Organism: Danio albolineatus; assembly: GCA_903798035.1. Taxonomy (NCBI): domain Eukaryota; kingdom Metazoa; phylum Chordata; class Actinopteri; order Cypriniformes; family Danionidae; genus Danio; species Danio albolineatus. The sequence continues at coordinate 18,070 of CAIGQQ010032605.1, forward strand.
CTATATGCACAGCAAGTGTTTGAATGCACAGGTAAACATCCGATGAACAGTAAATTCAGGAATGCTGTTGCAGAACCAATCAGTCCAACAGATCGTTGGACTGACTGCATCTCTGTTTAATGTCTATCGTCTTCTTTTATAATATTTATTCTGTGTTGTCACTTGTCACTTTATGTACACTGGAAGCTTCTGTAGCCAAAGCAAATTCCTTGTGTGTGTGAAGCACACTTGGCAATAAAACTGATTCTGATTCTGATCTGACTTTGATACAGATGCCTGTTCAGTCAAATAATGTTGGGTAGAATTAACCATTTTTTACCTGGATAAATGATTCTCTCTTTGGGTCTTGCTTCATGCTTTATGGTTCTTTGTCTCTCCAATGGTGGAGGAGGAACAAAGTAATTCACAGACCGACCCTGTAGGACAGAGACACAGGAGTAAAACTATATTTGAAGTACGAGCAAAGGTGGAATTTCTAGAAAGTAAAACAAATAGGTTATTTATTAGTAAGTATGGTAAAGCTTTACACTTTATGTTATATTCGTTGATTTTATTAGTTAGTTTCATTAGTAAAGAGAATGTTCACCCAAAACTGGAAATTCTGTCATTCTTTATTCACCATTTACTTGTTCCAAACATGTTTGAGTTTATTTCTTCTGTTGAACACTGAAGAAGAAATTTTGAAGAAAGCTGAAAATCTGTAACCATTGACTTCCATAGTATTACTGTATCTACAATTGACGTCAATGGTTACATGATTTCAGGATTTGTTTTCTTCTTTATCTTCTTTTGTGCGACAACAAAATGGAGAACTGTACAAAGGTTTGTAACTACTTGATGGTAATTAAATTTACATTTCTGTGTGAACTCTCTCTTTAACGTGATCTTTTTAATTCAAACATTTATTAATACTTAAATTAAAACAAATGAATCAGTCACATACATAATAAATATTAGCTGCCATGAAAAAATAAAGAGCATTTATTATCATTGTCAAAGGTAAACAAATATATTTACTTATTTTTTTTTTTTAAAAAAAGGAAAAAAAATGCCTCTCAAATAAAAAAATAAATAAAAAATGAAAATTAGGGTAGGACTTAATTTGGATTGGATAGTTTTTAATTTTTAATGAGCTATAGTGTTTTTCAGCCACGGATAAACGTCCAGTAAACGTTAAATTCGACAGCTCCTTTTACAGCATTGATGTTGTAATGCACTTAAAATATAATCAGTTAAATAGAATTAATCATTTATAAAGTTGTAAAAGCGTAAAATGAGGTTAAAAGCCATTTAAATGCAAGTGCCACAAGAAGCAGCAGGCGAGCACTGAAACTACTGTGTTAAAACAAATGTCCACGTTTTAAAGACATGGCACGGAAAAATGGAATTGAATGCAGTGTTTTTTGTCTGGTCTGGTCTGAGACCCACTTTATAATCGCATCTTAAGTGAAGATCATCTATTTTTAAACAAAACAGATCTTCAATGATGCGATTTTATAATGGTATAACAGTTTACTGGAAGTGCTTGAGCTGGCTTAATGATAATTTAAATTCCCTGTGCATTTACCTCATTGTATGATAAATATTTTTGACGACATTTTTACAATATCCCTCATACACAATTAAAAATATTCCTAAAAAATAACAACTGGCCATGTCAGTTGTCATAGTGACTTTAAATATACAGGCAGTCATAAACGTACCACAGGTAAAGTGAGGACCCCGTGCTCAAGGTTTTGCCGAGTGTTACACAGAATCAGGGCCAGTACTTCCACAGTTTTTCCAAGTCCCATCTCATCAGCGAGGATCCCGCCGGGCCAGTCCACTCCAGCCAGAGGAAACTCTCGAATCAGACTGGGATCGAAGTCAAGACAATTAGAGACTGATTACACCTGGTCACTTCATGTGTTTTTTTCTGATTGGATAGCGGTCTGATTGTGAAAAGGACAGGTGTAAATGCCCTCTGAAACATATCCGAGATGTGAATTTGATCGCTCAAACCACTTCAGGAGGTGGTCTAGGACAAACTCCAGATTAAACCGGACAAATCTAAAAGCTTCTGATTGTTGAAACTACATACGTCAATTTTAAGCATCCAAAAATGTAAATAAAATAAAACTCATGAGAGTGTGTTATAGACTACTGACCTTATTGGAATCTGTTTGGCTCAAAACTTCCGGTTTCATTCACTTCCAGTGATATTTAGATGTTAAAAACGGCTCTTTATGCTGCTTGACAATGCAAACTAATATTTTCTTATTATATTATTCTACATTTAATGTATAGTCATGAACACACTTGTTTGTAGAGCGAGTAGTTTGACTGTTTATTATACTGTTGTTTATTATTCCTAGTCATTTCTCCCATAGGCAACTGAATAAGTTTTAAAACAATCGCAAAAATTAGTGCACTTACACACTGCAGAATAAGGTCAATATGGCCGAGTCAGATATAACAGTGCGAATATGCAACAGCAACACCACAGATGGCAGTTTGGGATGTTTGTTTCCTTTAATTCTATATTTTTTCATTTCTTTCTATTTTTGACCGGTCATTAAATGTTAAATTAATTTCAAATGGCAGCTTGAACAACAGAGACACATCATGTACCTGTAGTATCTATGAATGGACATTAGGAAAATAATAGAAAAATACAGTGTTTTGCTCGTTTAGAATGCAAAGTGTTTTGTTTTGACCGAGTAGGTTATACAGAAGTTAATGTAAAGCATTTACAGTTTTTAATGATGTCTTGCACGTATCTATGTGACAAAAATAGATATTTTAGACCAGCGGTTCCCAACGGCGGGTCCCGGCCCCCAAGGGGCCCTCAGTAAACTCTGTAGGGGGTCGCATCATATTATAAAGATTTTATGGCAGTGGACAATTAGGAAAACAGTCATATTTCTTAGTTCATTTTATCTCCTGGCTGACCAAAAAATGGACAAATTTGTGAGTTTCACTGATTCGCCTTCAGCAGGTAATAGTAATGACTAGGGCCACACGGAATATGCGCGCGCAGATTTCCGCAGGTGATTAGCCCATCATTGATTCTGTTTATTTACCTGTTTAAATGATTGTAAATGTATATTCATTCAGTTTTCAAATTAATTTCAGTAATAATATTGACTAATATGAAAATATTCATATGGTTTATTTACAATAAAATACCAATTTCTGTCTTTTAGTGGAGATTTTATATGAGAGACTTGCTTTGTTTACCAAATAAAGTGGATCTAATTGAATTCGCATTGTAAACATTAAATACAAGTTAAAAAGGTATTACTTTTTATTTCATATATTATGGTTTTAGTTATGATACTGCCAAAATCATTCTGCATAAATCAGCAGATTTTTAACAAAATACTCCGCAGAAATAGCAGAAAATATCCACATATTCCGTCTGGCCCTAGTAAGGACCCAAGCATACAGGACCCAGGTGAGGAAGCTCCAAACATTTTGGGTCACAACGCTAGCAATACTGGAAACACGAAATACCAAGATAGTTACCTGAACTATTGTTTTATTCCATTTTCGCGAAGCAAAGAGTCCCTGACCCAGCCACAGTGCATTATCTGCGCCAAAGTTCTAGCTAACAAAAGCATGAGGCCGTCCAAATTAATAAGACATCTGCTGACGACTCATCCCCAAAACCACAAGGTGTACCCAATACAAATGGCCTACTGATGTTTGATGTTATATTTTACATTAGGCTATTATTTGTGGATAAATATATCTAGATATAGTAATAAACATACCATTGGTTAAAAACAACCTTTTGTCATACCAACTGCAAACTTGTGTGAGAAATATCATTAAATAAGGAGGGGCCTTACAATATTTTCCGAGGGGAAAAGGGGGTGTTAGGCAAAAACAAAAAAACGTTTGGAATCAATGTTTTAGATTACATTGGCAGCAATGGCAGAGTCTGTTTTGTGCGCTTGTGATGATGTATTACTGAAACACAAATGAAGCACAAAGCCTCTTATAGCCTACATAAAATCATTTGTGTGCTGAATCAGATACAGTGAATTCAAAATTAGTATTCTTTTCTGAAATATTTCCCAAGTGATGTTTAACAGAGCAAGGGAATTATCACAGTATTTCCTATAATATTTTTTCTAATAATAATAATAATAATAATAATAATAATAATAATAATAATAATAAAAATAAATAAAAAATAAATAAATAAAATAATAATAATAATAATAATAATAATAATAATAATAATAATAATAA
>CAIGQQ010032611.1:0-19642 GCA_903798035.1 Danio albolineatus
TTATTATTATTATTATTATTATTATTATTATTATTATTATTATTATTGTTATTAATTTAATGATACTTAAGTAAATGATAATTATACTTCAACCAATAACAATTATTATTATTATTATTATTATTATTATTATTATTATTATTTATTCATGTGTTTATTTTATTTTTTTACTGTAATGTGACTACAGACTAAATGTAAGTAGTTTTTTTTTTACCTTTTAAATTTTTAGAGGCTAAAAAAAATCCACAAGAATTTACACAACATGAGGCAGAGTCAACAATGCCAGAAACCGATTGCGAAATAAGTCCCAGGTGGTATGTTTGTTTGCAGTTTTTGTTTTTGCAAATCCACCAGAGGCGGCTGTGTACGCTTAGTTTAGATCTCAAATTTCTATATCTTACCACCTTCTCAACCCTGTCGTTGCGGTCAACCCTTTTCAGCGTCTAAAGTCCGCCGACGTACATGGCAAGCTTATTGCCAAACTGGTAACAGTGGAAAAGAAGTCATCATGGAGGTAAACAGTCAGTCAGTAGCGCAAAAATAAACAGCTGTCAGTGGCATCATATCGCCCTTCAGCATTCTTTTTAAAGATGAAATGCAGCCATACGTTGAATATGTTTTTTTTTTCTTTGAACGACCCTCTAAAATGTTATCTAAGAAAGGATTGTCTTAATGTCAATGCAGGAATAAAAGAGCAATCAGAAGAACACAGAAGTGAGACAAATGTGCAAGATTCTGTTTACCGTAGCAATTTAGCATGATACTTGTTTTATTTGCAGTACATGGTGGAGAGGGAGCTTAAAAAAAACAAAACAAAAAAAATCTATATGACTGACATGGGTCTAAGTAAACAATGGCAGAAACTGAAAAAAAAAATGTTTTTTCTTTGAACTATACCTTCTGAATGTTCTAAAATGTTAGCTGAGAAAGGGTATTGTGTTAATGCCTTTGCAGGAATAAAAGATCTTTCCCATTACCCCATGCCTGATCAGGTCCACCTGCCACACCACTGCAGGTAGTGCTGGGAAAAAGGGGCATGACATTCACAAAAACATCCACACACTCACAACCACACAAATACACACTCAGTGCAGATGTGCCAGTGCGTGCTCACACACACATACACACAAATACACGTGGCAAGGTCTTGAGGTCTGGTACCGCAGGGCTGCATTGTTCCGCTTGACTGACGGAGGAATAATGTACGGCGGCACAGAACTCTCTGTACGACCAGCGGACCCGCACAACACAAAGACAGGGGGACAGTGAGGGCAGCAAACTGTTACCCTCACACACACGCACAAACCCAGACACACATACGCGCCGCTCCCCTCTGACCCAAACATTCTGTCACTTTTGACAATGGCGGTTATGCTTGATGAAGCGAAGTGGGTTATAACACTCTTCAACAGTCTTGTAACGCTGAAATGGTCCTGCATGAGAGTAATATGGCATTCGCAGACTGTCGTGACTGTCATATTACATGCTCAGGATGTTGGATAAACTATGTTAGCATATATACTTCAAAAACAACTGCCAGAGGGGACCCATGGATGATTTCCATTTACAGGAATAGTAGCTTACTTTCAGTACTTTTATTAAGTTACTCAGTTGTAAGACCTCAATCTCTATCACTCTTGGCTAGTTTTGAGTGAGACTTGTGAATGTGCAGTAGTTAAAGGTGCAGTAGGTGGTTGTTTTCAGATTTTTTTTTTGTTGTGCTGGTTAAAAGTCTCTTCGCATTCCAATAGTCATAATTGAAGTAAATGATCTACTGTAAATGTATCTATATGTATTTTTATATTCTGGGTAAGGTGCAGTACAATTACAGTATAGTGTCGTCCTCTGTGGAAAGGCAAAGCTGAAAATCTATGGTTAAAGCGCCACCCAGCGGCCAAAAGCTGTTGGCACACTTTATACCGCCGCGGCGGCGGCACCTGCGGCGGTAAAACGGACGTTTTGAACTAGAGACATCTGTAGCTCAAACTGTCAGTCACCAAATGTAAATTTGTACATCTGCCCAGTCGTTCATGCAGATCTGCTGTTTGCGTGTGCACACGTTCACATGCATATGAGAGAGAGCGTGACCGGTAAAAACAAATGCTGAATCAATATTTTAAAATCCTGAATCAATATTGGAGTAACTTTTGCATGCTGGAGGAAGGACGACACCTTGTCAGAAGTATTTCTGTTAGACAGGTAATGTTATGTTTTAAATGTATTTTAGTAATGAAAAGCTGATGTAGTGTAAAAAATGCTGGGTTCCACAAAATTCATTCATGTTGACCCAACACAAATCGAATAACTTAACAATTTTAACAAATTTATGTGAATTAAACATAAAAATATTAAGTTGACCCAATGAAATCTCAAAAATTGTGTTGTTTCAGCTCATTTTAAAAAAGTAGTTTGAACAACCAAAAACACATATTTTTTGAGTGTTTTACGAATGGATTACATGCACGGAAGTGTTGTTCAGCTACTGAAATCTTCCTCCTTTTAATTTCATAAGGGACCTTTCACAGCAGCGATAATGTAGATTTTCATTTAGTTAAACAACAAAACATAAATAGCGCTATTCGGCCTAGCCTGCTTTACTGAGCTGAAGTTGCTATTATATTTACACTGGTTCATTTTTGAACAATGATAACCTGTGACGCGCTCCCTATATTGTTTATCATGCTTCTTTGAATATTCGGTCTGAAGTAGCATGCAATTATGGCTTAGTAATAAATGTAATTCCTGCATGCCGCCATCCAACCACTAAGCATACAGTAGTTGCTTTAGGACAAAGCACATGAGAGAGTGAGACCAGCGGTCCTTGCATGCATGAAATATTGCACATAATGACAAGTTTTGCTTGCTAAATAACTGAAAACATGCTAGATATAATAGTTTTTTGTTCAGAATTGTAGTATTTTAAAGTACTTTTTTTTTTTTAAACTGGCGAATGGCATGATCTAATGGGTCTCTGTCATCTTTAATGAGCGTGTTTATGATATCAGAAGGCGTGGCTTTGGACAGTATGGGTGGGATTGTGTTTCAAAGATTGTATGCTAACCGGTTAGCATTTTGTAAAATCACCTACTGCACCTTTAACCGATTGATATCAATATTGCACAATATAATTTGAGTCAGGGAGATGGTAACTTGAGATCAGCCCAATTAACAAATGAAAGACTGATTTAAAAGGTCAACAGAAATGAATCAGCTCTACTTAGAATCAGACTCCACCATTATCATCTCAGTGGGGGTGATGGTTTCTCCAGCTCTAAATAAATATAAGTGGATTAATGAAGTACAAGAGGATGTTGTTTTTCTCTTTTCTGCACCACTTTACATGCACTTCCAAAACACAAGGACTTGGGTATACTAGAAGAGAGGCTTTCCTTCATAGAGAATTACATGGCACCCACCTCCATCAAATTTTCTACCATCTCCGCCTTTTGACAAAAATCAGTCAAGCAGTCATGCCGATCACAGACCTCAAGTGATGCTCAAACACTAGCCATGTATTTAATTACATTTAATGTTAGCCTTTTATTCCCAGAGATGGGTTGCGTCTGGAAGGGCATCCGCTGCAAACAAGTGCTGGGTAAGTTGGCGGATCATTCCGCTGTGGCGACCCAGGATTAATAAAGGGACTAAGCCGACAAGAAAATGAATGAATGAATGAATGTTAGCCTTTTAAATAGGTGAATGTTTTACTTGATAAGATTAGAAGAATATTGTAAAATGTGTTTTTTTTAAGTGTAAAAATTGTGTGTTACGAATATTATCTCTGCCTCATTTTAAGCAAGGAAAAACCCAGCTAAAACGTATGCTTGCTGATGTAAACCAATGTATACTGTTCATATACGAGATCCTTCACACAGAATGCATTTTTATATTCAATTATGCTACTTTTCTGTTTTTTTTTTTCAGTTCAAAAATGCTTGATGGATGTGCATGAATGTTACGCCCACGTCTTGCATATTTCGCAGTACCTTGCATATTACCAAACAGAAGAACCCTAGCAGGCTTATTCTGAAAACGTAGCTTTATATACATTTCTGGAGATCGCAAATTATGTAGCCAGAGCTATGTATGGCTGCATTTCATCTTTAAAACGAATGCTACAGGGTGGTATGACGCTGTTCCTTTTCTTGTTTACAAGCTGATCGCTTACCTCCCTGTGGACGGCTTTTCTACTGTTACCAGTTTGTCTGTTAGCTTGACATGTATGTCGGCAGACTTACAGGGTTTGAGTCTGGTGAAGAACGGTTCCAAAAACCAGGTAAGACCACACAAAAGCTAAAAAATAGAGTAAGTAAATAACAGGGTGAGAATGCAGTAAAATCTGAAAACGAGGTAAAAATCAAGCAAGGGCTTTTCTTTTACTGGATTGCTTTTTAAAACACTGTGGTTGGGTTTAAGGAAGGGGGTGGGTGGGTCAATTGGTGCTTTTGAAAGCACTAACGGTTGGGTTTAGGGAAGGGGAAGGGTGGGTGTATTGGCTGATTGGTCGGTCAGTAAGTCAGTCAGTCAGTCAACAGCGGCCTCTGATGGATTTACGTGAAAACAGCAGGTGCAAATGGCACTCGCGAGAGAAATGTAAGATCTGAAAAAGTGTATACAGCAGCCTCTGGTGGATTCGCGAAAACAAAAACTGCAAAAAAGGTACCTCCTGGGATGTATTTTGCTCTCTGCTGAAATGTTTAATCGGAACAGACTAGACCAGCAGTTCTCAATCTTGGATTTTTTGACCCCCTTTCTACTTATTTTGCTTGTCTATCTTTTTTAACACACCAGAATTATTTAGCCAGCTTGTTAGATGAGTGCTTCAAGAAGGAATTGTGCTCAGATCAACAAGCTCCCTACATAGTGTTCACAGCTCTCTACCCCCTGTACATGGGATATCGGCTAAACATGAAGTTTACTTTATTGAAAAAAGGTGTGCGCTATACTACTGTTCAATTCTTACAGAAGAGCGAAGAGTTATTTAACCATAATCATGAGATTTGCATATTTCACATCTTGCGTATGTTAACACCCTTTGAATTGCACATGCTTTTGAACTTGAATCACACCAGAATATCCTGTGATAACCACATCACACCTAAAAAAAGCTGCAAAAAGCAGCAAATTAGGTGTTTATTGAGGCAGAGGTCACAATGGGTTGTACCTTAAAATAAAGTGTGACTATACATTCATTTAAATAAAAAAAAAGCTCTTTTAAACTTTTTATTTGAATAGTTCACCAAAATATAAATAAATTGGCATGATTTCCAGATAAAAGTTAAGCAGCACTTTTTTTTTAAATGATATATTTTGTCACTTTTGATAATGATTGTTGCACTTGATTAAGTGAACTGAGTTCTAACACTTGCCACTTCACACATCATGCAACAGAGAAGTTGTGCCGCACATGAATGTGACGTCTGAAGATGTTACTGTCATATTTCATGATCAGGACATGTTGACTAAATATTTTAATACATTGTTTTTGCATCTTTCACATTGGAAGGACAAAATCTAACATGTTGTAATGTGTATTGACAGGTCTGAAATTCAGAACGGTAGTTTGTGTCTGGAAAACAAGCAACGGCAGAGAAATCAGTCGTGCTTCAAATCCTCTTCACAAAACCACATGACTGGACTGCTAATTAGTGTGAATGAACCAAAAACACTTCCGTTTTTTTTCTTTTCCAGTTTTTTTTCCAGCACACAGCACTGTTTGTGTAATGCTGCTACAGTAGGTGCCTCAGAAACAAATATAATGCAAAAACATCTATCTGGCCTCTTTTTATTTATGTTTCTCTCTGAAAGAGCTCTCGAGAACCATCTTTTACTCTTTAGCCTTGATCAGCGAGGTCCTGCAATGCCAAGGAGAACTTAATCAGCAGGTCTTGACACTGTCCACAAATCAGAGTACGAAAACATTTAAGCGAGTTCACAGCTATGAACTGAAGCACCTTTTCTGAGCCCTGCAGGCCAATGGCCGGGAGTATGACAAGTACTGTATGACTACAGTTGTTTTCCTCCTTCTGGCACAAGCTGTTCTCTTGGTTTTCCTCTGGGCAGTTCTGAACTCGACAAAGAACAGCCATCCTCAGCTTCCCCGCTGCTGTGTGGAAGTATATTTCGAGAATGCAGTTTAATTAGCCTACTTTCCGGAGGTTTTAAATATGCTGTTATTTTGAAGCAGCATAAACCTCGAAAGCACACATGCAATGCTTCACTAAGGGTCATGGCGCCACTCGATAACTATGGGGGAAAACATATTGCGCATTATTACATTACAAGCTAATTATTATTACAAACTCAATCAAATGCCAGCAGCATGCATTCATTAAAATATTCCCACTGTGTGTAGAACAAAACCAACCCTGCATACCTATATTACATTATGCTACATTTGCTGTACTAACATAAGGTACTTTTCAGCAATATGGCACAGATTATCTTCCAGAAAAAAATCAGATTTTTGCAAAAAAATGTTTTTACAATGAATGTTTTGATATGTTTTAGGAACTCTAATACATTTTTTGTTCCTGACAAAAGCATATATTTGAAATAAAACTGTAACCAAGTCTTCACTGACACATTTGATACATTAAATTCATAGACTAAATACATTTTGAACAATAGTGTACATAAATAAGTCTCAAATCTATACCCTATATACAGCAATAATAATTAATTAAAATAAAGAATCATTTAATTTTGATAAATTAAACATTTTAGTCTTATGCTTAAAGGCTAACACATTTATTATCACTGTAAAGCCTCATTAATTTGTCAAGTACCACTTTACAATAAGGTTGTATTAAGGCTAGTTAATGCACATCTTACTAACATGGACAAACAATGAACAATACGTTTATTACAGCATTTATTCATATTTGTTAAGGTTAGTTAATGCAAACAAAGTTGTTCATGTAACTCATTAAATCATGTTAGCAAGCATGAATTAAACGTTGAAGTAAATGTTGAACTAAAGGCTGTTCAAGTATTGTCTAATGTTAGTTTATGTTAGGAAATACATAATAAGATTAACTAATAAAACCTTATAGAAAAGTGTGACCGATTGGGGCTTATTTTAGCATTTGCTATACTAAAGCCAATGTCTCATCACATTTATTCTTTTAAAACTTCAGCTATAATACATTAAAAAATAATAATAATAATCACAACAAAACTGAAAAGTGCATATTTTGAGGCATTTTTCAGATAAAACAGCCCTGAGGTGTAGCGAGATCTGCCTTAAGGACATGGGAGTGTTCTCAGGCATGGAGTGTTGATCTGCTGCTAGAGGGAAGAATCTGGACACTGCAGATCTCTTTCCTTCTCTTATCTCAGAAATGGAAGCTCATGCTATAGAAGGATGTGGTTTAGGCCCCAGGAAAATAGAGCGGACATGAGATAAAGAAGTTGTGCGGAAGCCTCGAGAAGTGGAAACAATTAAAAGAGCGGGAAACGAACATCAGTCGGGGGTGTCAAAGTGATTAATACACCTCATCGGCATGAAAGAAAGGTGTGCGTTTTTTACCAAAACATTAGTCACAGTGACATCCTATTGGGTACGTTCCTTTCAATTGGTTCTTTTTAATAAACTGGCTGAACCCATTTCGCAGACCGGACTGAATTAAAGCCAAGTTATCAGTTAAAAGTGAATCAGTTGAAATGACTGAAGTGTACAGACAGATTACGGAGTTAATCTCTCACTCAATTGATTACGTCCGATTTGAAATGAACCAAAAAAAACTCTGAATGGGCCGATTCCAAACAACTTGAGCCGCTCATTTAGAATTACAAAAGATTTTTGCTCATTTTTAAAGTAGATTCATGCTTAATTTATGTATTTTTTAGGTTTTATATGCGCGCTGTTAATTATTACTGTTATTTTCACATTTGTTGGCATATTAGAACTGCAAGTGTAAAGTAACATGGCCGTCTTATAATATAGCTGTGCATTATAAACCTATTTTTATTCTAAACATAAGAACAGTGCACAGACACAATGCAATTAGCGTGGCAGTAACAAATGAAGCAGGGAAACAATTTACACTAATTACGACAAACTATCTAATTTACGTAACATAAATGAAAACATGATAAACAGCACTATTTAACTAAATAACTGTTTAAGTAGAGAAACAGGTGGCCGTACAGAGACATCTGGGAATAGGTTTGAGGGATGACTTAAATAGCTAAATCAAGTTTTAAAACCGAATGATTGAAACAAGCTGTTTGAATGAATCACGAATCACTTGAACATCAATTAAACATGACCAGAGGGTTTTTAATTAACACTCAAGTGGCCACTTAAGACTTCGCTAAAAATTAAAATACATAAATAAGGGAGTAGTATTTTAAATTAAAGTTCAAATGAAACAAATGTAACATTATTGCCATTTAAGCCTAAATTATATTTCTAAATTATGTTTGATTAAATATGAATGCATATAAAGTTAAGGCTAATAACTAATTAGTACTGTATTAACCATGATGACAGTACATACTATTTTACTACTCATCAACCAGTACCAGTGTACAAGTATTCAGCTTAAAGGGTCATTTAAAGGCATAACTACACTTTAAAAAATCCTGGTTGCCATATATACAATTAATAAGGCATACTTTATAAATTAGACATGTATACCACTTATAATTTGTGTGTGTGTGTGTGTGTGTGTGTGTGTGTGTGTGTGTGTGTGTGTGTTAATTTAAAAGGGCCATGTTTGTCATTTTTTCAATCCCACTTATAATGATGTAACATCTGGCCACTAAATCAAACCAGACTTTTGATTTAGTTTTTTTTTTTTGTCACCAATTAATTATTAATATCTGAATGAATCTAACTTAATTATTTTTGTATTTGTATTTTGTAGTGCTGCACAGCACCCTCTTGAATAACTCAAATTTATTTTTGACAGCGCAGAAAGAGCTTGCTTATGATGATTTTGTTCAAGAAACTTTTTTCTTTTTTAAATATTTCCCAAATGATGTTTAACAGAGCAAGGAAATTTTCACAGTCTGTCTGAAAATACTTGTTCTTTTGGAGAAAGTCTTATTTGTTTTATTTCAGCTAGAATAAAAGCAGTTTTTAATTTTTTAAGAACCATTTTAAGGTCAAAATTATTAGCCCCTTTAAGCTATTTGTTTTCCAATTGTCTACAGAACAAACCATCGTTATACAATAACTTGCTTAATTACCCTAACCTGCCTAGTTACCCTAATTAACATTAGCCTTTAAATGTCACTTTAAGCTGTATTGAAGTGTGTTGAAAAGATCTAGTCAAATATTATTTACTGTCATCATGGCAAGGATAAAATAAATCAGTTATTAGAGATGTGTTATTAAAACTATTATGATAAGAAATGTGTTGAAAAAATCTTCTCTCTGTTAAACAGAAATTGGGGGAAAAAAATAACAGGGGGATAATAATCCAGGGGGCTAATGATTCTTACTTCAACTGTATATATCACAGCAGATATGGAATTAAGCTGTGTGTATTCACTTCAAGAATGACCAGACTGCTGACCTGGCCGTACTGTTAGCACTCCTGGCAGACAAGTAAGCAATTGCAGGCTCATAAACAATCTATTATCTTTTGGGCAAGGCATATCAACCATAAAATTCCCCATAACTGTTCCATGGCGGCATTTACATTTTAAGCAATTATTAGCCAGTGTATAGAACTTTATAATAAATCATGCATCCTTACTGTGTGCATTAGGATTTTTGATTTCCAACTCACATAGCCTTCACGTAGATAAACAGCACAGTGACAGACAAGATTGAAGCAGATCTCCCTTACTACAGTAAGAACTTTACCAACTGTCATTTGATATATTTGTTGTGGAGTTAATTCAAGCCTTTCTGCAACGATGAGTCACACACAATGTCATTATATAGTTTGCGTGCACATTTATCTTAGCACTGTTTCTGCATGGTAAATATGAGAAGATACACATTAATATTCACTGCTGTGTACAAAATAAACCTGATTAAAGTCCACAAACCAGAATTGAGAAGTCGTCTTTTATAATTGTATTTACACTATGCGGCTGTGGTGTTAAATTTTGTAGTGATTTCACTGTCTTTATACCAAACATGCACTGTTTTAAAAACTTTTTAAACTTGTTTACTCATTCTTGATCACATTTGATGATGATTGATAATCACAGCAAGCTGAACAAATTATATAACCCCAATTGCTTTGTGCACACCCTGTCTTTTGGATATGATTATGCGCATTACTACGGAGACATGTTAATACGCATCTGTCAATCAATTTGGTGGGTGGGGAAAACTGCATTCCTACATCACATCGCGGTGGGCCTCAAAATGGAAAGGTTTGGATTCTAGTTTAATGTCAGGAAATAAAAAAAAGAAACTTATTGTGTTCTATCACTCCAATATTACTGTGGACACTTATACCTACACACAGTTCTGTCCAAACAGCATCAGATTGACAGTATAAAAGTTTTGATTTTCCACATATCTATGAAATAGGGTGCTTTCATGACTGCCTTTGGTTTGGATTACTCTACGGTTCTATTTACAATTGCTCCAATTGACTTGTTTGGAAAGGTGGTCTCGACAGACTTTTAAATGAACACATGGAGCAGTATGTTTGCGGTGAGAACATGACCTAAACTTGAACAGATCTCATTTGTACATTGTAATGTGATTTGCTTATCTTTCAATGAGGGTTAGGGTTAGGGGTGGGGTTTAGGGGGAACTTTAAAAATTGAACGCTGTTACACAAATGAAATCATATGAATGTGTATGAAATTTGACATATGACATATTTGACATATGACATAAAAATATGACAACACTATTTATGTTTTCTTGTGAAATTGGGTTAAAAAAAATTTAAACCAAAAAAAAAAGCTACACTGTAAAAAGAAAAACCTATAATTTTATAATTTATTTCCGGCAGCTGGGGTGACGGAAAACAAACTTAAAATAACAGCCATTAAATTACAGAAATTTTTAGTAAAATAACGGACATTAAATTGCAGAAATTTACCGTAAAATAACGGATATTAAATTACAGAAATTTCCTTAAACTTCAATTTCTGGTAAATTTCTGTAATTTAATATCAACTATTTTTCGGTAAATTTCTGTAATTTAACGGCCGTTATTTTACTTTTTTTTTCTGGCACTCCAGCTGCCGGAAATAAAGCGTAAAATTACAGTTTTTTTTACAGTGTACAACGTGTCAGACCAAAAAACTAACCATACCTGTAGTTTCTCACTATAGAACCATCGTTTCGCACCCATAGTTTTATTGCCAACACTGGAATATACAATATTTGTTTGATGCATTTTCGTTGGTCTCTCCAGGTCTTTGACTCTGCCTGTTTTCAGGAGGTACTGACACCAGCCTTGAGGGTTTTCTGGCTGTTCATTTAAGTGTGCCACAAGGACACTACAGAAGCCTGAAGCTATTGTAGCGTTGATCACTTCTCCAGAGGGACAAGATTACAGGTAAACAAGTAGAATCAGCCCTGCTAAGATTATTCACCTCATCATGTCATTTCCATTGATGCATTTTGCAGATTGTCACATATATAAGTATAGAGTAGCAAAGCACTCATCCCTGTTCATAGAGCATAAGTATTGTACATGACTGATTGTTCAGAAGACAAAAGCTAGAATATGGAGGTCTGGGATGTTTGCATTCTAATTCACAGTTCTCTTGTTGAGTTGAATGGTCTTAGGCACTCAGAATACTTCCCCAGAAGGCACATTTGATAAATAATAAAACATACAGCACATTTCTGTCACGAAGGACTGACTGAAGTTTTGGGATGTTAGTAAGCTTTTAATTTCCGTTTCCCTGTGCCTCGCTTTATCTCTCTTTAACACTTTATTTTCTCAGCATTTCTTTCCACTTCCTCGCCTTTTTTCTTGAAGGCAAGTAATCCTTACACCCTAAATGGAACAGCAGTTTTAATTTGCTGCTATCATTTCTACCAGAGGTCTGTGAATGTTGTATAGCCATCCTCATTTTTTTCAAGGCTTTTTTATTTATTAAAAAAAGCACACTCACACAAATAAATACATATTTGAAAGAAGCCTAAGAAATCCCCAAACCCACAAAAATGCTGAAATATTTATATCTGCTGACTGGAGATTCATTTTCAGAGTAAAACACATAAAAACACTTCGACAGCCTCCATCAAATAAACTGACTTTGTAACTTTTGGATGAGCAAAACTACATGTTTTTAAAGCTAGCTGCTTCATGGACTGTCTGAACTTATCTGTCTGTGTAATTGGGCCAGTTTCAGGTTCACTGGACATGTTTCTTTCTAGGACGGCTTTTATATAAAACATATTGTCATATTTTAACCTTCAAAATGCGTTCAAGTCTGTTTTGACCTAGAAGTATAAACTAAACTAAACTAAACTAAACTAAAAAAATAAAAAAATAAAAATAAAATAAATAAATAAAAATAAAAAAATAAAAATAAATAAAAAAATAAAAAAAAACTTTTTAAGTGCTATATTTTTTGTGTCTTAAATGTATTTATTTTTAAAATTGCGTAATAATTTGTTGTTCTTTTTTGATGTGATTTGAATTTTCCTTCATTTTTAATTCATCAAAAATTTTAATGCTGTAATAACATAGAAAAGTATACAAAAGTACAATAGAGTTAATTTACTTGAGAGTTGATTATTCGGACTTACTGTTAAAAACCAATGAAATAAATTTTTATGATGTATCAAATTCAAGACAAGTGTGTGAGCTACTGTACATGCCAATGGCCAAAGATGTTCATAAAATGTGCATGGCTTTAGATTCTGCATTAAATCTAGCTTTAGATGCTGTAAAATATGGCTTTTAGATGCTGTGCGGATCTGTTGAATGTAATGATGCAACTTTTGATACAGTGCAAACTTTCTAAACACTAAATCAAAGCACATTTAATGAAATTACAGCAGCAATATGTTACATCGAAGTAAACAAATTTAAGACATACTCTGGCTATACTAATCAACACTTAATAGAATTGGAGTCTAACAAGCACAGTGATCCATTAGCATTTTTATATAGTTATTTTATCTTCACATTCCTTACATTATTGCTGTCACTGTAAAACTCACTAATGCTGTCAATTGCTCATGCAATATTTCTTTTCACTCATAACAGTTTGATTTCTTATGTCCAGATGATTAAATCTCCCATCTGTCTCTGTTGTCACAGATGTAGCAGCTCTGAACAGAAAACTGCCATTCAGTACATATCTATAATTTCGGTGGCAATTAAAACAACTCTTTGCTGGAGCTGACAGGAATAAAAAAATGGGTATATGTTCAAAGAAAGTCAACATACTAAGAGAAGAACCAACTAAGAATGCAATGGTGTTGACAGCCTCATTTATTCGCACCCCCTCTCTGTGTTGTTTTAGATTCAAATGAAAGGGGAGATTGTGAAGGAACGTTTCATTTCTGGAAGCTTCTTCACAGTTGTATCCACAGTGACGATGGCATCTGTTTAACCACATCAATTCAAGCTCTAGTGGATCTGCAGCATTCCAACCAAAATCTTTTTGACATATTGTCAACATGAACCAAAATCTTTCAAGCCTCAGCTATTCAGTATTATCCAGGGCTAAAGTAGAACTTTGTTTTGTGGGCAGCCGGTGCAGATCTCAAATGGGTGTTTGCAGGAAAAGTTTTGATATTAGTGATACAGTACATTTGTTTTTTTAAGGAGAGACAAAAGCTGAGCCCAAAATGGCATACTTAAATACTCATTTATGCACGTTAAACTCAAAAGTCTTCTAACTTGACAATATTGTCATTCATCATAAAATATTTTCTTTGTCTTTGAAACTTTCTGTGCACCTTTTACATTCACAAACCAATCTGTTACATGTTACAATAGAACCGATACTGAACTGGCAAAGCAGCATTTGATATTGTGGAACACTGTTTATTATTTTCAAAAGGTAATTTATTCATGTGATGGAAAATGTATAGCTTTTTTATTTATTGTGAATTCCTTTTCATTTAGAAAACACATAATTATTCTGCATAACTGAACTCTTTACCGTCACTTATTATCAGTGGTGTAAAGTAACCAATTACAAATACTAGGGCTGTAACGATACGCGATATGAAACCGAAATCGCGACACTAAGATCCACGATCCTGTGTCGCGATGTGATAAGGAAGAATCGCGACACACCCGTGACTAACTTTTCAATCATGTAACGCCTTCCTGCAAAAGTTGAGCTAGTTGAAGAAGAACGTGAGGAAACATGGCAACTAACCCAGAGATTGCGGAACCTCCCTCTTCATATAGCCTAAGTCAGCAGTATGGCAACATTTCAGCTACCCAGTGGAGATAAAGGATAGCAATTGCGTGATCGACAAGACCCACACAATATGCCGTAAGTGCTTTAAGTCACAGGCAACACAACCAACATACAGATGATACGTAAAGTACACACAGAATACGTAAAGAGGCTGTGATAGATTGGAAGATCAGCATATCAAAAGTTCCCGAGACAACAGACAACGAAACATTGCCAATGCTGTCGAAGCGGCCGGGTTTTTTTTTACCGCATATAAGATGCTTTGCTCACACTGTTAATCTGGCTGCACAGAGAGGGATGGGCGTTCACCAGATGTCCCGACTTTAATATGGGGTTCTCTGAAACTATGAATATTTAACTTTAATTTTATTTAGGCTATTTTATTTACCAAACCAACACAATCTCACGGCAACTTGTGTTTTGGCGCTGAAGCATATAGCGCGCTGGTTTTGAAGCGCATCACCGCAAAGGTTATTCATTAATCATTATTCTTTTTTATCTAGTAGTTAACTGACCAACCAAAACTACATCACAATTAATATACAAATTATACCTAACGAAATTCGTTTCAAAAAGATATTTTTTTCCAAGAAAAATGTATGAATTATATTTTTGTTTGTGCCTGTCCAACTGTGCGGTGAAAATTTGTTCTGCTCCGGGGAAAATAAGAATTTAATAGTTCACAGCAGAAAGGGCTCGGTCCGTGCGGGCTTTCTCCATCTTCTCAATTGTGTTGGGCACAGCTAGGTTCAGTTTGGAGGCATTTTGACGCCAGTGTCCATTCCGTGTCCATGAAATGGAAAGTTAGCGACATGTCAAGTGTCATTTTTGTACTCGACCACATCTGTTGTAAGTGAAAAATACTCGACTGTGGTGGAATTGGGCTGTTGCAGCTCACCACAGATACGTTTGTAGGCTCGTAGAATAGCTGTTTTGGAGAAATATGTACGTCCGGACAATTCATTATAGCTGTCGGGTGTGGTTACGAGGTCTCCGAAAGAAAAAAAAAAGTATTGAAAGACACTATTTTTTTCGCAGAGATTCTTGGTTACTGCATCAGTGCATTTGTTCCACCTCACACTGTCCCTCCTATATTTTGTGCATCGCTTAAATGCATCACTAATTGATGGCTGCACCTGTTCGTCTGACTTCTGCGGTCGATTTTTTTTTTACTGCATTGCCCATTTTGGCAGCCTCATTCTTGTGCGCTTTGTATAAATTAGTCGTGTTTCCTCCACATGCTGCCACATTTGTCAGGCAAAGTTTACATCTCTTAAATGTAAGAGAACTTGATTGAAAAAGAATTTTCAACATGCTCGAATCATCTCCACAATGGAGTTTAGTTCTGTTTGTTTTTCAACAGTATTTTGTTACAAAAAAAACAGAAGTGTTATAGCTTTGTCTATTTATTTATTTTATATTTGGCTATTTATATAGTTAATAATTTGCATGGTTAATCTTGTTCTTTGGTGTTCAGTTTATAAAGATTTTTCAAACGTTATTTGATAAAAAAAATATTGTTTTAAAACAAAATAAAAAATTTCCCACCCCTCACGAAAAAAAATCGTGATACGAATCGAATCGTGGGTCAAAAATCGTGATACGAACCGAATCGTGGGTTTGGTGTATCGTTACAGCCCTAACAAATACGCAGAATACTGTAATTGATTAGGATTCTCAGGAACTGTACTTTACTTTTAAAAATGTGTACTTTTAGTTTTAGTTTTACTTGTAAATATAATTGTATGTGTACTTTTACTGCACTATTTCCTTCAACCTGCAGTCACTATTTTATACGTTTATTTTTTTTTGCTGTCCAGAGTGATTGGCTAAGTAGAATGTCAGTCCTGTGTTTCCCTTCCAATAAAATCTCAGATACAAAAATTGTTTCAGACAGACTGACCTCAACGCAGCGAGGATATAAAGTGTCAAAACATTAAAAGTGTCCGTGAAGAAATCATTACACAACAAATAAATGCTGCACGAGTTTGGTTTTTGCGGCATCACTCATGAGTCATGGCTTGTTAGTCAGAGTAAAAACATTTATACAGCAGCCTAAGCATTAACATATCGTTGTAGCTAGATTTGCGCCCCTTAGGTAACACAGATTTTGCATATAAACACATGAACCTGCTTTCTGTCTGCTTTTATAGGTGCATATATTATTGTAATGTGTTCTCACAATAAATAAATCTTAGTAGATGTAGTAGAAATCTAAAATACTTTATCTACTATACACTCACTGGCCTTTATTAGGTAAACCTGTCTAACTGCTCGTTAATGCAAATTTCTAATCAGCCAATCACATGGCAGTAACTCAATGCATTTAGTCATGTACACATGGTCAAGACGATCTGCTCCAGCTCAAACTGAGCATTAGAATGCGGAAGAAGGGTGATTTAAGTGACTTTGAATGTGGCATGGTTGTTCGTGCCAGATGGGCTGGTCTGAGTATTTCAGAAACTGATGATCTACTGGGATTTCCACACACAACCATCTCTAGGGTTGACAGAAAATGGTCCAAAAAAAAAAGAAAACATCTGTGATGATTCGCGCTTTATCAGATCAGATATCAGATAATCTCTGAGGAATATTTCCAGCACCTTGTTGAATATATGCCATAAAGGATTAAGGCAGTTCTGAAGGCAAAAGTGGGACCAATTTTGTCTAAGTAAGGTGTACCTAATAAAGTGACCATTGAGTGTATACAAAACAAAGGCTTCAGATGATCAGTATCGGCTAATATTTCTGCTCTAGGAACCAGTGATCTCAACAATCCTCACCCTTATGAATGTGGCATGGTTGTTTGTGCCAGATGGGCTAGTCTGCGTATTTCAGAAACTGTTGATCTACTGGGATTTCCACAGACAACCATCTCTAGGGTTGACAGAGAATGGTCCAAAAAAAAAGAAAATATCCAGTGAGTGGCAATTCTGTGGGCACAAATGCCTTGTTGATGCCAGAGGAGAATGGCCAGACTGGTTCGAGCTGATAGAAAGGCAACAGTAAATCAAATAATCCCTCGTTACAACCGAGGTATGCAGAAGAGTATCTCTGAATGCACAACACGTTGAACCTTGAGGTGGATGGGCTACAGCAGCAGAAGACCACACTGAGTGCAACTCCTGTCAGCTAAGAACAGGAAACTGAGGCTACAGTTTGCACAGGCTCACCAAACTTGGACAATAGAAGATTGGAAAAACGTTGCGTGGTCTGATGAGTCTAGATTTCTGCTGCAACATTTGGATGGTAGGATGAGAATTTGGCATCAACAACATAAACGCATGGATTCATCCTGTTTTGTATGAACGGTTCAGGCTGGTGATGATGGTGGAATGGTGTAGGGGATATTTTCTTGGCACACTTTGGGCCCATTAGTACCAACTGAGCATTGTGTCAATGCCACAGCCTACCTGAGTATTGTTGCTGACTATGTCCATCTCTTTTTGACCACAGTGTACTCATCTTCTGATAAAGCGCAAATCATTACAGACTGGTTTCTTGAACATGACAATGAGTTCACTGTACTCAAATGAATTCCACAGTCATCAGATCTCAATTCAACAGAGCACCTTTGGGATGGGGTGGAACTGGAGATTCATTTCATAGATGTGCAGCCGACAAATCAGCAGCAGCTGTCAATTTGGACCAAAACCTCTGAGGAATATTTCCAGCACCTTGTTGAATCTATGCCATAAAGGATTAAGGCAGTTCTGAAGGCAAAAGTGGGACCAATTTTGTCCAAGTAAGGTGAACCTAACAAAGTGGCCGGTGAGTGTAAATAAAACAAAGGCTTCAAATGATCAGTATCGGCTAATATTTCTGCTCTGGGAACCAGTGATCTCAACAATCCTCACGCTTCTAAAGTAGCTAACTATTTTATTTATCAATCCATTCAGCATTACTTATTTTCCTTTTTCCGCCAAAGCTACTACAATATGATCCAGTCATTCATCAAAAAAAGAACGCTAGTGTGAAATGGTTTAATTATGTTGTCTTTTATTTTCAAAATACCCAGTCTAGCACCTTAGAAAGAGACTGAGAAAAATCAATACCTGCCTCACCAGACCTCTAACAGTCAATGACGCACCTTTCAGAAATGAATCCATATTTGTCTCCTGGAGGTACCGTTTGAAGCGGCTTCGGCCTGTTCCAGAAATATCTGTTTATACCAACATTACAGTACATTCATCTGTATAGTTCATTTCCAACCGCTTCGTGCTGCTTTTGAACTCTACATTTCTTAAACAAAGCGACGTTTTACCAGCTAAAGCTAAAAGTGATCAAAATAAAAGGAAAGGCATCTCAAGGACAGCGCATTCTCGTCTCCTGAAAGAGCTCCAAGCGGAAATTAAAAGCACAACAAACAAACAAACAAAAGAGCACATTTAGTTCCAATGAAAGAAACTATGTATCCTGACCTATTTTACTAGGACTTTGGAAAGACAGTTTTGCCTGAACAAGACGACAGGTGACAACGCAGCATGTGAAGATATAGTTTCCACCTGCGCGCTGCCTGTTAAAGCATGCTGAGCGCTGGAAACTGTAAGCTCAAAGAACGCTATAAGACAGGAGTTTTGACCTTTCTGAGTCTAATTTACACTTTCACATACACACATGCAAATACACACACTCCCAAGGTTGCTCCCTCTGCAGGTTACTGTCAAAGCAATCTCTTCCTTTGCCATTTAGTGGCAGGTGGCCGTACTCGGGTCCACGGGGACACTCATTGTTTTCTCAAAGAGCAACGGCACAATAGGTGTGACAGGCCTCCACTGCCCGACTATCTCCAGCCTCTTCCTCTGCAATGACTGCTAAGAGTTTTTTTTTTCCTTATCAGATTCTGATCTCACCATGGAACAAAACCCCTTAAAGGTCAAATGCGGGCGTCTTTGAGCTGCAGTATGTTTGCTTTCTTCTCTTTGTGATTTCCTGATTTCTTTTTTTTTCATCCATTGATCATAAAGTTGACCTTCCAAAGGACACACTCACTACAGGCCGACTGGATCGCCAGTGCCTTTTTAAAACAGCATTTGTCTTCTTGATTCATTTTATTATTTTTTTTTATAATGTAGTGTCACAAATGAGTTTGAAATGCATAGAATATGTATGTTTGGTTCAATTAGTTCAATGATTTAGAGCTCAAGAAATATTTCTTATTATCATTATCTTTGAGGTGCATAGAAGTTGTGGTGCTTGATTATTATTATTGTTTTGTGGTAACTGATTTTTGACGAATATTTTAGAAGTTAAAATGAAAAATATAGAGAACAATACAAAAATAATAAAAAATAAAATAAAAATAAAAAATAATATA
>CAIGQQ010032617.1:0-15900 GCA_903798035.1 Danio albolineatus
GGACATATTTTTGAGCTCAGAGTTGAATTTACTCAAAAAAAAAAAAAATTCTTCAATCGCATGTTTGGAACTGTTTGTTCAATGAAAGTAAAAAATTCAGTTGAGGAGACTTTAAAATTTTGTTTTCTCCATATCTTCAAAAAATTTAA
This sequence comes from Danio albolineatus, assembly GCA_903798035.1. NCBI lineage: Eukaryota > Metazoa > Chordata > Actinopteri > Cypriniformes > Danionidae > Danio > Danio albolineatus. The sequence continues at coordinate 150 of CAIGQQ010032617.1, forward strand.
AGCAACTTAAAAACTCAAAACTTAAAAATTTAAAGCAACCGCATGCAAAGATATTTTGAGTTTATTAAGCTTCAGTGTTTGAAGTTGTGCCAAATTATTCCATAAAGTAACCTTGACTTAAACCAGCCTTTTTGGTGAACTTAAATTAATTTGGCACAACTTCAACCCCTGAAGCTCAATAAACTCAAAATTTCTTTGCAGCCGGTTGCTATAAAATGTAAGTTAACTCAACTTTTAATTTTTTTACAGTGTAGGACCCAAATCCCAGTAATTTTGAGGCCCACTGCAACATGACGTAGGAGTGCAGTTTTCACCACCCATCGAACTGACTGACAGGTGCCATGTCTCCATAATAACACGCCACAGAACATTTTTTGCAAAGAAACTGGGATAAAACATGTTACAACTCTCTGTGATCATCTGCACCTCATTCATTCATTCATTCATTTTCTTTTCAGCTTAGTCCCTTTTTTAATCTGGGGTCGCCACAGCAGAATGAACCACCATCTGCACCTCAATAATTATTTTTATAAGTTTAAAACTTTTTTAAAACTGAGGATGTTTGTAATAAAGAGAGTAAAATCACATGTTATTCTTAACTGCTATAATCACCACGGCCACAAGGTGTCAGTAAATAGGCATTTATGCGTGTGTGTGGCATTTGTGTGTGACTCATCATTTCAGAAAGGCTTGAATAAACTCCACCACAAATACATGAAATAAACTTACTTGGTATTTTTGACTAATGAGATCATCAGAGCTTCATCAGAGTCTGTCACTGATGGATGTTTATCTGATGTAACGCAGGAGAAGTAGGCGCACGTCAGAGCGGTGGGCAGGGAGAAACAGCTCATTTGGATTTAAAGCCACAGGCTATAAAAACACCTACTTTGTCCTCAGGCATCAAAATGTGCATATTCCACATTACATTTAATAAATTATCTGATGGGCATTTTGAGCTGAAACTTTACAGACACTAAAGTCTTATCTTACATCTTGTAAAAGAGGAAAAATAGATGCCCTATATATATAAAAAAATTACTTTACAGTTTAAAGTACAGTATATTTTGGTTTTAGTCTACCCGTTCCAAGCGAGCCTCGAATCGGCGATTTGGAAAGTAAAACCACATGTGAGGCGAATGCCCTAATGAGGGCGCTATTTACATTGTTACTCCACTTAAGTAAGTTAGTGTAAGAGTAAAGTAAGTGTAAAGTAAGTTACACTTCAAGAACTGTATTCTTCCAGAGTGAGTAAAAGGGCTCGCAAAATCACCCTGGACGCCTCGCACCCAGCACACTTCCTGTTTGAACTGTTACCGTCTGGACGGCGCTACAGAGCACCGAGCACAAAAACTGCCAGACACAGGAAAAGTTTCTTTCCTCAGGCCATCTACCTCATAAACAGTTAAATATTTTCCTATTGTGCAATAAACGTGCAATACTTTCTCATACGCACTTGTACACAGCACCTTATAACAATATACAATGCAATACTTCTTACGCATCTGTACACAGCACCTTATAACCTGTATATTTATAGCAAATCTGTACATACATTTCAACATCCAGATCGTTGGACTGACTGCATCTCTGTTTAACTTGGCAATAAAACTGATTCTGATTCTGATCTGATCAGCGGTTATGCCAGCGCCTGCATCCGCACTGCACACGGACTGCACATGGACTGCATCTGGGCCATAGCTTTACTTTAAAACAGGTGTTACTAGCTGACCTCCGTAACGGCAGCACGCTATGATCGACAGAACCGCCGATGTAAATTCATCCGTCATTCGTCTGTATTGTATAATGGAGGTGAGTAATGGTTAAACAAAAGACTACCTGAGGCTCAAATTTAACGTCATCTATTTATACAAAAGCTCAAAAGCAAAAGGCTATTTTGTTTTGCTAACATCCTCCTGATTAACAACCATGTAATAAGTTAGCTAAAGTATAGCCAAGATAATATCATAGGCATACAGGCTATTAGCTGAGGCTAATGTAATGGAGAAAAGACAGCTGGATAGTGAAAATATCCCCCTCTCGTTTTTGCAGTCATTTATTCAGAATATGTAATGTTAATCGAAGCTATACAAACATGTACATAAAGGCTAGCTATGGAAGTCAGTGGCTATCAGTGTGTCCTACATTCTTCGAAATATTTTAATATTTTGTTCAAAAGACTCACACAAAAATAATAGACTGAAAAGGGATAGTTCACCCAAAAATTAACATTTCCTCACCCTCAAGTGTTTCCAAATCATTGTTTCTTTATTTTGTTGAACACTAAAGAATTACAGATTAAAGCAGATATTTTAAAGAAAGCTGTAAACCTGAAATCATTGATTTCCAGAGGTGGAAAAACAGATACAATGAAAGTCAATGGTTACAGGTTTCTGCTTTCATCAAAATATTATTTTGTGTTCAACAGAAGAAAAAAGTCAAGGTTTGGAACAAGTACAAGGCGAGGAAATAATGACAGGATTTTCAGTTTTGATTGAATTGTCCTTTTAAGGGTGAGTATATGGTGAATTTAGGGTGAAATATCCTCTAATATTTTTTATTTATTAAAGTACAATTATTATTATCATTTAATAAAAAGAGCCATTTTTTCCACTTGAGCCCCTGCCCCTTAAAAGGTCTCTGCACGTCCCTGCACAAGATGGCATCAAACAATACAAAAACAGTGACCTGACAGACAAAATATAAATGTGAACATATTCACTGACACCCAAGATGATTCATAATACCCAGATGAGGCTGTGTTATTGGTTGTTTGTTTTCTCGTAATAACAGAATGTTCTAATTGACCAATCATAATCAAGTATTCCAAACAGCTGTGGGTAACACTTTATTTTGATGGTCCATTTGAGTGTTAGTAGACTGTCTGCTTAAAATCTGTTGATACTGACATTCAACAGACATTTAACTGACTATAAGAAACTTTGCAAGTACGTGTCATCTTACACTAATCCTACCCCTAACCCCAACCTAACAGTTTACTTATAATCTAATGAGAATTAGTTGCAATGTCACTTAAATTCAACAAATGGACCATCAAAATAAAGTGTGACCCAGCTGTGCAATAAGTTGACATGACTTAATTTTTATAACTATGCACATAGTTAATAATTTTAAGGCAATGGGTTTTCTCACTTTTTATGTAAAGTCGACTAAGGACAGCATAGCAACAGAAAACGAAGAAGGGGTGACAAGATCGGTCAACATTCATAAAATGGGACACCCAAAGCGCACTACACTGTAAAAAATGCCCTTAGTTTTCACGGTTAAAGAATGTAAAAGAGTGAAGGTAAAAAAACTGCAAATTATAAAACATGAAATTTCAGTTAAATTAACAGCTAAATATAGTTAATGTAAATACAGAAAAAATGGAACTTTTTACATTATTGGTTTGCTAAAATTAGATTTTACCGAAACAACCGTTAAAACAACACTAAAGTTTGATGAACCACCAAAAAGTAATTCACTGTATTTTCTACAGATGCATACTGTTAACGGTAGATTTCTGGCAACCACAGCTGCCAGTTTTTTACCGTAAATTTTACGGGATTTCTTTTACAGTGTATGTTTTGCTTTTCCAGTAGCCTTATATAAACTTTACTAATGACAGAAGTTGTGACAATGAACAAACTGTGTAATGATATGTAGCCACAATCCACTTGGTTTTTTGTCAAAGAAACCAGAGTAAAGAAACCAGAGTAATGTGAAATCCTGGGTTGCATATAAGAACATGTTGCCACCATAAGTGATTGAACACTTTAAATGCAGAACAGTAGGAAAAAAACACGTTGTTGATCTGTTGTTAGTGAATTTAAATCTCTTACCGAGCTGAAACATGGACATGGTGATGTTGGTGATCAGCTCTAAAAGAGCAGTGATTGGAGAAAAGAGATCCTTCTCACAGGCAAATATATGAACTAACTAGAGGGAAATGTGAAAAGAATACAGAGATTACTCTTAAGACACCAGACATTGAGCAAATGTAGAATACTTATGCTCTGTCAAGCAGACGGTCTCTTTACCTGTCGTGTGAGGTCTAAAGCTGAGGCTTGTGCGTACGCGCTAAACATCTGTCCAATGAGCTCGCAGAGCTGAGTCACCAGTGGTGCAAAATCATGAATTAGAGTCTTCAGTGACTTCTCGAATACAGCACACACCGCCTGAGAGGAGGAGAGAGAAGAGTGAATCATTCACATACTCACACATTCCTCATTTAGAAATCTGATACATGAAAATATATGCAAATTACATATAAGTTCATATTTGGATTTCACAACAAATATGTCTTATATGCAGCATATATTTCCCAATATTCCAAAAATATTAACATACAGTTGAAGACAAAATTATTTAGCCTTTCTGTGATTTCTTTTTTCCTAAACAATGTTCAACAGAGGAAGCAACTTCTCACAGCATTTCCTATAATATTTTTTCTTCTGGAGAAAGTTTTTCATTTAAAAAAACATTTTAAGGTCAATATTATTGTAACAAGGGTTGAGGATCCAAGTGCAGTATTTATTAAACAGAGAATGATCAGGCAAGCAATAGTCGATCACAGGAACAAACGGGTATACACAGATAACCCAAATCGTGGTCAATAACAGGTGAGTGGTCGGTACAGGCAGCAAAGTATCAATAACACGATACAGGAAGACAAGGCGAGGATCAAAACTTGAGGAAACGATCTCGAGGATATCAAGACAAAGAACGCTTAGAAATGTTACACTAACAGATACACAAGACTCAGCCCAGGTGTGTGTGTGCGCTGTTTATATAATCCTTGAATCTGTCCATGAACAATTTCAGCTGTGTGTGTTAGAAATCAGGGGAAAACCGGAACAGGTGTGAGTGTCTGGTGCATGACAGGATTTGTAGTTCATTTGGTGGCAGATTTGTAGTTTTTGTAGTGATTGTAACAATTATTAACCCCCAACAAGCAACATTTTTTTGGATTGTCTACAGAACAAACTATTATTATACAATGACTTGCCTAATTTACCTAGTTAACTTAGTTAAGCCTTTAAATGTCACTTTAAGCTGAATACTAGTATCTTGAAAAATATCTAGTGTAATATTATGGGTAACACTTTATTTTGATGGTCAATTTGAGTATTAATAGACTGTCTACTTAATTGGGGTGATACTGACATTCTACAGACATTTAAGTGACTATAAGAAAGTTTGCAAGTACATGTCAACTTACACTAACCTTACCCCTAACCCCAACCCCAACCCTAACCCTACCCGCGTGAACAGGGTCGCAAGGACTTTTTTTCTTAACTTTGTAACCTTTCGATCAAGTTTCTTCCGTCTGCAAGACTGGCAAACTGCTGAATCTCCACAAATATTTGGTTAACTTATAAAACAAATGTTGTCTGGTTTAGTTATTTTGGTAATGCATAAAAAACAAAAGCAGAATTCTCCTGAGCTCATTAACCCACTGAAGATAGCCACTTTGTGATGGCTTTTAAGGTGTTTAATGAGGTTTGTTGTAACCTTGGGAAGTTTGGACTGAACAGGAGCAAAGGCTACCTGATCAACATTGCATTCCTCGAAGAAAACACTTGCAATCTAGACACAGTTACTTCATGCTTGTGATGCGGTACAATCCGTAAACTCCACTCATTAAAAAAACAGCTTGGTCTTTATACTGTAGAATCGCAACGATATTTAATTATTGATCGTGGGCCACAAATATCGTTATCGTGATAATAATACGATTAATCGTGCAGCCCTAGTGTCTATAGTATATTGTGAATAAATAAAAACTAAGCTCCTTCCAATTTATACTTGAAAATGCACATTATAAGAGCTTGAAGGAAACACAAGTACTGACCTCCACCACTTCAGGATCACTCAGCCACTTGTTGAGGACAGTCTGAATCAGAGGGAAGGCCTGCTGCAGGACAACCACCACCTAAAAACAACCACAACAGCTGAAAAACTTTATATTTACTCATTTAACGGATGCTTTTATCCAAAGGTGACTAACAAATGAGGATAAAAGAAGCGACATAATGTAATTATTTATTTTTTCCTCACTCGGAGAGGATAGAGTGTGTGCTACAGCTGGTTTGTCAAGCCCACTCACCTGTGTGGAGCACACTCAGAATTGCACAGTGTTTTTCAGAAACATGGAGTACTGATAAAGTGTCTGGTGCATACAGAGAGAGTTTGATTCAAAGTTTGATGGTCCTGTTTGATTCAAAGCTGCTTGCTAATGAACAAAACAAACTGATGGGGTTTTCATACCGGGTTGTTGTCGAGTGGCTGCGTTTGGACATGCCTCATCATCTCCAGTCTTTCCCTTTGCTTGTTTAGATCAAACGTGGAGAAGAGATTGGAAAGGAGACCAAGGATGTGGACTACAGGAAGCTTATTAGCAGAGCTCGGCTGCATCAAAGAAAAAAGAAAGAAGGTAGAAATACAGAGTATAGAAAGACAGTTTTGTCTGCTTACTGTTTATACATCAAGTTATGAAGTAATCTCTAATGTATGTGCGTTGAGGGACATTTTGTCCTCTCTATACCTATTTTTGACTGACTGCCTCTGAATATTACATTCAGCTTCAATTATTATTAAAGGGCCATGAAACCTCCCCTCTTTCAGTTCAAGTCTACTTTTTTAAAAAAGGCTCTGAGATGGACGTTGAGCTCTGAGAGCAGAGGGAGAAGGGGGCGTTGCTGGCAGAGCAGGGGAAAAAGAGTGGAGCAAACAACTGTTGTCAGTTGGCTCACAAAATGAGACACAAACCGTGAGGAGTGCCATGATTTTATAGTTTAATAAGTTAAAACGCAAAGAAATAAACAGTAATTTAATGTCCTGCTACATTTGTTATTGGTAATTTCATAAATGCATAACCACAATTTGTAAAGATAATGGTGTTTATATAAACACTATAAATGAGGAGGACTTCTCTCCTCCTCAATCCCTGGGTCTGAATGAAGAAACAAATAGCAGTGCAGCATGTCTCTTTTCCTGCCTATTTCAACAATTAACCCTGCTGGTAATCCAGAGGATTTTAAACATAGGCAAACACAGCAGCACTGATATAGGTGATGTGTCTGACATGCAACAAACGCCGTGGATTATAGAAACAAACACGTATGACCCTTGCTGTGTTGGTGCTTGGTCTCACACAGTCATTGGGTCTCACAGCTTGGTAGGTCTGTGTTGCCTCCAGAAAGCACGTGCTCTCATGAATAATTAAGAAGCAGGGTCTTCTCATAGGATAAGAACACTCCGCTATGAATGTTAATGAGAAACTGACGTGTCATCATTCACTAGCAGATTAGCACTACGTCACTGATTTTAAACAGTGCTTAATTTGTGAATTGTGAGGTCCCGGAACAGATCGCGGTAACAGATCTGGCATGTTACCTGCGGAGGAAAAGTGTCTCGAACAGAAGTAAAAAGGGTTGGGGAGTCTCAGAAGAAAGTGAAGAGCGGGCGGGGGTCCAGTTTTCCCCACAATTAAAGCTGACAGGTGATAACGTTGTCTTAACGGATGCTCAACAAACACACAAATCTGTTAAAATTTCCAAAAAGTAATCCAGGGTGTCTTGAACCTTTAAATAATTAAGTCTAATATTCATTTTTTGTGTGTGATTACTGTGTGTGATTACTGTGTGTTTTGTTAAATAAACATTTGTACGAATTTCGGGTCAGCTCTGTTACATTGCTTATAAAAAGGCATTTCAATCTGTAAAGGGAATTGAGACAAAATGTTTTGATGTAAATGTAGTAGATTAATCATTTGTCAATTCTTTTATTGTGATTCAGTGTCTCTGAATTTCTCATTCATTAAAAAAAACTATAATATGATGAAAAATGAATACATAAAATTATGTTATTAAGTTCGTATTATTCCATAAATGTCTGAGAATATTTATTTAAAAAAAAATAGTAATTTATCTGCATTTTTTTCCGAAATTGACATTTGTTTAGAATAACAAATGCTTTCATTTGCTGTGTCTGAAAAATCTAAATTATTTTACAAAATATATACTTCTTAATTCTTGTGAAGTCATTATTGAATTGCGTTCAATATGACATGAATATAAATTAAATTATTTCACCTATTTTGATTAAAAAAATATCATTGTGTATGTTAAATTAGCCAGAAATATAGAAATATATTAGTTTGATAGCATACGATAAAATGTATATCCTTGTGTTACACAAAATTCAATCACTTAGATTTGAATGATTTAGATTTCTGATATAGATTTCATAGATTTCTAAATCCTATACAAAAACATTAGGTGAAACACTACTGCTAACTTTAATGGCACCCTGATCTGATATGGAAGACGTAGACGAAGGTCAATTTTACAGGGTTTTTGCCACACACAAGTGTTCTTAGGGCTTTATATGATTACAGTTGAACCACTGATGTCCTTTTCTGGACTTTGTACGTCTCGGGATCATTGCTGAGAGCTCTCGGATTTCATCTAAAACAATGGTCTTAAACTTAATTCATGGAGGGCCACAGATCTGCATAGTTTAGCTCCAACCTCCTTTAACTCACACCTGCTTAATAGTCTCTAGTAGTCTTGAACATCTTGATTAGTTGGATCATCTGTATTTGATTAGGGTAGGAACAAAACTGTGCAGAGCCCCCAGAAATTAAGACCTATGAGCTAAAATATCTTGTGTTCGGAAGGTGAATGAAGGTCTCAGCGGATTGGAAGGACATGAGGGTGAGTAATTAATAACAAACATTTTCATTTTTGGTGAACTAATCCTATAAAAAGTTTGCATTGAGCATACAGTGATTTGGTTATTGCTCCTCACCGTTTCACTGGCCAGTTTCTCCAGCTGTTGGATGTGAGGGGTGACCAGAGAGAGCAGCTTCCCCAGAATCTCTTCACGGGGCAGGGCCGAGAGCAGGAAACCCAGAGCCTGCATTATCCACATGCACTGAGGACTCTACATACAAGAGTTACAGTCAATCCTACTGTAATAAGCAGATCAAATGCAATACATTTATATGATAATAGATGAAAAATATACGCTGCCCAGCAAAATGCAATGTAATGTAATGTCTGTATTTATATAGCGCATTTATCGTGTATGGCCACACACCCAAAGCGCTTCACAATCAGGGGGGGGGTCCTCCCTACACCATCACCATGTGCAGCATCCACTTGGATGATGCGACGACAGCCACAGGACAACAGTGCCAGTGTGCTCACCACACACCAGCTATTGGTAGAGACAGTGTCAGAGCCAATTCAGTGGATGGGGATGATTGGAGGACATGCTCGGTTAGGGCTGATGGAGGGTATTTGGCCAGGACACCAGGGTTACACCCCTACTCTTTACGAGAAGTGCCATCGGAATTTTAATGACCACAGAGAGTCAGGACCTCGGTTTAACGTCTCATCTAAAAGCACCCGGAGGAAACCCACACCAACACAGGGAGAACATGCAAACTCCACACAGAAATGTCAACTGACCCAGCTGGAATACTTCATTTTGCATTTGGTGTAAACCCAGCATAACTTATAGTATTACCAAAACCAATAAATACACAATCTCTGCACTTACTTTATGGATGTCTTTGACAAGCACCGCCTAAGACCAAAAAAGATCAAAGTGAGTTTTGTACATAAGTATGTTATATTGGTTTGATACAGCTGCTGTGGGTCTACAGCTTTTACAACCTGTGACACGGCCATGATGTCATTGGCGTGAAGGTGGAGGTCATGACGACACTCCCTGCAGATTCTCTTCAGAGCTGAAACACAAGCCACGGACAGATCCGGGTTTGAGAGACCCTGCAGGACCACCGGCAGAACATTGACTAACATGAGTGAATGATCGGACAACCACTCGGCCAACGAGCCTGCAGAAAATGATGACAGCAGAGAGTTCAACCTCACAGTTTGTGCAGACATGAAAATAAATGTTAATTCTAAAGAGTTTTATCCCATCTAAAAAGAAATGATGCCATGATTTACTCATCCGGATGCGTTTATGACTTTTTGCTATGATCACTAGCAGTGTTTCACATGCAGACTGATGGAGAACACACCCTATCATTCACCCGGACTACAAATCCCATCCCGTCCTGCAGTCACACACCTGTTTCAGTTCACCTCCTGATTACACACACACAGCTGTAGTTCACCACTGATTACATGGACTATATACACCATTCACAGACACATCAAATGAACTTTTTAAAGTGGTTTTCCTTGTATTGCTGAGCTGTGTTTTGACTCGTGTTTGTTTATACTGTCTATAATTGTTTTGCTGCCTGTCTCGACCCCCTTATATGACTGCTTGCTCTTGTTTTCTGCCTGACAGCGCAGATAAAGCTGCTTTGGATTCGACCCCTGTTGTTAAGCCTATAATTTTTTGGTGCATTTAGTGCATGCACTTCATACTCCTGCCCAACTTATGCCGCCAAATGCACCAATAAAAATGCACAGCTAAAGAAGAAGGTGACAGTCTCTTGCAGGAAGTTACACAAAACCTTTTTTTTAAAATTGATATTGTATTACAGAACTATGCATCACTTTTCTATAGGAAATGACAGATATAATAACAGGTAAATAATAGGAACACATACTTAGTGCTTTACTGTAAATACATGTTTAGAGTAAACAAATGTTTCAGCTAAATTTAATTGTATTATATAGGATTATATAGTACAATAGGTAACACTTTACAATAAAGTCTTATTAGTAAATGGTAGTTAAAAAATCAATAAGCTAGATTTTTTACAGTTAATATGTTATTCTTTTAAATTAGAACTGAATTTTATTAGTTATTAACTGATTTAATTAAATAATTGTGGCTATGAGTTTAATGTGTTATTAGGCGTTACCTAAAAAATTATCATCACTCAAGATTAATAACAGCTTTTGTAGTTTAAGTCATCGTAAGTTTGGCATGTAATACACCAGATTAAAATATGTAAATGCTAATGTGTGAACCATTAGGATAACCAATTAAGTCTCCAACATTTGTCGATGCTATGACAACATTAAAAATACAAATGTTAATATTCTTAAAAAGCTCTAGTATATTCATTTATTCATTCATTCATTTTCTTTTCGGCTTAGTCCCTTTATTAATCCGGGGTCGCCACAGCGGAATGAACCGCCAACTTATCCAGCATTTGTTTTACGCAGCGGATGCCCTTCCAGCCACAACCCATCTCTGGGAAACACATCCATACATTCTCATTCACACTCATACACTACGGACAATTTAGCTTACCCAATTCACCTGTACCGCATGTCTTTGGACTGTGGGGGAAACCGGAGCACCCGGAGGAAACCCACGCAACCACGGGGAGAACATGCAAACTCCACACAAAAATGCCAACTGGCCCAGCCGGGGATCGAACCAGCGACCTTCTTGCTGTGAGGCGAACGTGCTAACCACTCGGCCACCGTGGCGCCCGCTCTAGTATATAAGTTTAAATAATAAATAATCAGGCTTCCCACTCTTTCGTGGACACCAAATTCAAGGATTTTTTAAATCACTTAAATTGAGCACCTTTGTAATTAATATATAATTCACCTTTGTAATATTTATTTGATCCTAAAGATCTGAGGGACCTGTTAGGTTTCAGTGAGCATGTCTGTGATGTATTGAGGTCCGAGGCCATTTAGAGATTTACAGACAAGTAATAATACTTTAAAATCTATTCTGATGGTAACTGGGAGCCAGTTTAAAGACCTGAGGACAGGCGTGATGTGCTTGGATTTTCTGGTTCTGGTCAGAATTTCTGGCAGCAGCTCATTACAGTTATCCACCCTGCTGGTGATAAAAGCATGAACAAGTCTCTCTAAGTCTTCACTTGAAACAAAGCATCTAATTCTTGCAATTTTTTCGAGATGATAGTATGCTGATTTACTTACTGCTTTGATATGACTGTTGAAAATCATATCTGACTCCAAGATCACACCAAGATTCTTGATCTTATTTTTTGTTGTTTGACTCTTAGAGACCAGGTACATATTCACCTCGAGAACTTCATCTCTGCTCATTACCACTTAACAACTCACTTACACTTAATATTTACATTAAAATGTCATAAAATGTCAGTGATGACATCTTGAATGTGTCATTTTCAAAAACGTAGACCGTTTTAAACAGTCATGTTGAATTCAACACTGGTAATATTCACATGCGGTTTCTGAAATATTGATGAAATGCATTATTTGTCATAGCTCTTGTATATGATTTAAATTGAAGATTTTAAAATTATGATTTTTTTTTCGTTCAGTTTTTGAAAGCAGCACAATACAACTGATGAAATCCCCCCATAAACTTTTAATTCAAGCAATTACAAGGACCTATGTTTGTTTTTAAGTACTTTCCAGGCCTTTAATTCATATTTCTAAAATTCATATATTTACAAGAAGCGTGTAAAGCCTAAAATGATTGGCTGTATTTTGAAGTGAACATGATACTAATATTGTTCATGTTCATTATCACGACATTGAATATTATGGAATATCAGCATATATCCAATACCTATGGTGAACATGATGGTCTCGGCCAGTTGAATGTTGCTTGCTGTGATCAGAGGAATCAATCCGATCAGTCCTGGAATGACGTCCGAGTAGCTGACATCTACAGTCTCAGCGATTGACTGAAAGCCAAACAGCAGAGCCTCTATATCCTCAAGAAAAGAGACGGGACACAGAGGTGTGGTTAAATAGATTGCACAACATTTACAGTTAAAGTCAAAATCCTTAGCCCTCCTGAAATATTAGCCCCCATGTATATTTTGTCATCTTTGCCATGATGACAGCACATAATATTTTACTAGATAATTTTAAAAATACTAATACTCAGCTTAGTGACATTTAAAGGCTTAACTAGATTAATTAGGCAAGTTAGGGTAACTAAGCCAGTCATTGTGTAAGAGTGGTTTGCTCTGTAGACAAATGAAAACAAATATTTCTTAAAGGGGCTAATAATATTGACCTTAAAATTATTTTAAAACATTAAAAACTGCTTTTATTCTTGCCAAAATAAAACAAATAAGACTTTATCCAGAAGAAAAAATATTATAGGAAATACTGTGAGAAATTCTTTGCTCTGTTAAACATCATTTGGAAAATACTTGAAGAAGAAAAGAAAAAATCTAATATTTTGACTTCAACTGTACATTATGCATAGAGCATTTGTAATTTAGGACTGACTTGCCATGAGGACGGGTGTGTTGAGTCCGTCAGCAGTGTGCCTAGTTTGTCGTACAGGTTTCTGAGAAGCTCCGGGCCCAGCAGTTCATACACATACATCAGAGTATCCGAGATGTCAACCCTGAAATCCAATTAAGCCCGCTTGTTATTGTCTCATGATGCAAATGAACAATAAATCAAGATTGAATGGATCTCAAGGTCAAAGTAATAATGACCTATTTACTAAGTTTGGACAGACTCCCTTGAAATTTTGAACAATACCCGTAAATACATTTAATTTCTATGCTAAATATATAGTTTTTTTCCCCCTCAAATGCCTAAATATATTGCTAAATTTACTTAAAGGGGTGATCCAGAGTGTATTTTTAAAGCTTGGTTGTGTTTATGGGGTGCAAAGCAATGTGTGCTCATGCTTCATTTGTGAAAAAGCTTGTGATTTCATTTATCTTACTTTAATTACATGCTACTCAGCTAACATGAAAACGACTGTCGTATTTTCTAGTTCCTCCAAAAGCCAGCCCTCATCAAGAGGCTTCTCGTTCGCTTTTAATTTAATGCACATGAACAGAGATGCAATAAAAACAAAACACTATTGGCTGTTTTTTTTAAAAAGGGGAGGAGCTACTGTGTTACTGTGTTTTAATTGAGATTATGCCAAACATCGAATAGACACTTTTAAAACGTGAGCTGAACCTGTAGGTCCTGAACTGCTCTTTGTCATCTGCGGGCCATGTGGTAAAATCCTCATCTCTTGGAAAACAGGCTTTCTGCAGCAGAACATCCACCAGCTGGAAGTACAGCGGCCTGTAGATCTGGAGGTACAGCGTCTGCCTCTCAGCATCCAGTGATGTTATATCATCCTTATAGAACATAAATAACAACCACAACACCAGTGAGACACTGGTCATTTCATAATCTTGTTGTCCAGGTTTTAGAAATGTTGTGATTTTTAGTCATTCATTCATTCATTCATTTTCTTTTCGGCTTAGTCCCTTTATTAATCCGGGGTCGCCACAGCGGAATGAACCGCCAACTTATCCAGCATTTGTTTTACGCAGCGGATGCCCTTCCAGCCACAACCCATCTCTGGGAAACACATTCATACATTCTATTCACACACATACACTATGGACAATTTAGCTTACCCAATTCACCTGTACCGCATGTCTTTGGACTGTGGGGGAAACCGGAGCACCCGGAGGAAACCCACGCAACCACAGGGAGAACATGCAAACTCCACACAGAAATGCCAACTGGCCTAGCCGGGGATCGAACCAGCGACCTTCTTGCTGTGAGGCGAATGTGCTAACCACTCGGCCACCGTGGCGCCCTGATTTTTAGTCATTTTACTATAATTTTACAAGTTTTCTTTTACTAGTTTAACCCTTGTGTGCTGTTGGGGATGTTTTCATCCACTCTAGGGAGATTTTGAGTCTTAATTTGGCCTCAGCTTTCTCTGTGTTTCAGCAAATGGAAAGATTTTTGGTTATAAATCTTATTTTGACACATATTTTGGGAAAATGCTTTGAAAATGTTCAAAAACTCAACAATAGACTCTGGGCAAATTTACTACGCCTTCATTATGTTAGTGGCTGTTTTTACCCCATTGACCTCCATTATAATGACATGTTTTTATTGCAATCCCATGATATCATATTATTAGGTATTCCTTATTGTTCGTAGTTTTCCTTGTTGGGAAGAGGTACAATATGTAATATTTGCAGCTGATTAGGCATGGGCCAATATAAGATTATGATGGTATGATAACGTTGGATAAAAATATCACGGTTTCACGGTATGACGGTATTGTGTTTAGTGCTCTAAAATATCTTTTTTTTAAATGTCTGACTAATCCCTAATCCCTAAAAAACTAATCCCCCCCACCCCCCATTATACCCAATATATTATATTTTGAAAAACATTTAAAGTGTTTTGGAGCAGTAAATATGACAATGAATCATTGACTTCTGCTGTCTTCATTAGTTTCGATAACACAGTTTTTTTTAACAATTTAAAACAGCATCTTTGGATATCTTTTCTGCTGGAGATACTGTTGTCCTAAAAAAAAAAAAAAAAAAAAATTGACAAAAAAATACACATACTATAGGAACGGTATAGCAGAAAATTTTGGCGGTTTTAAAACCGTGACTTTTTCAAACCGTGGTATACCTTGAAAACGTTTATCGTCCCAAGCCTACAGCTGCTCATCAGTTGTAAAAAAAAAAGCTCAGTTTCAGGCTTTAACATGGAGTTATATAGAGTATAGCGTGTGTGTGTGTGGTCACTTCACAACAGTTGTACCAGTTTACTAGTTTACATTTACATTAACTTGTTAAGTTTCTAAGTGGTTTAAACGTGTATAGAACTGAAACCCTAAAGTAACTACAGTATTAGGATTTTTATTATTAGTCTTTTGCCCTAACACTGATTAAAGTGTAGGGCTAAGAGATTATTATATTATATTATATTATATTATATTATATTATATTATATTATATTATATTATATTATATTATATTATATTATATTATATTATATTATATTATATTATATTATATTAT
>CAIGQQ010032620.1:9088-38112 GCA_903798035.1 Danio albolineatus
ATATATATATATATATATATATATATAAAAAAAACAATGTTGGTGGTAAGTAAAAAGAGACTCGCTCCAGAAATGGCCTCAGATTAGAAAGCTTCTTATGCGCCATACGAAACCACCGCAAAGCAACATATGGACACTGTATGTTGTCATCTCAGGACATCGAACACACTTTTCATGCCAGGGAGTGAATGCTAAAATAGTTGACATTATAAACAGGAAATGAGTTTCTTGTCCGTATTGAATCAGCAGTTTCCTGCAGCAGTTACTAATTTCCTTGAGTGACACAACTGTGAAAACATATTTAGCAGACCTGAGGGCCCAGACACTGCCAGTAGTATGTAAAGCTAGATGGCGTCTAATTTGTAAATTCGTTGTGTTGTTTAGTCACACAAGTCTTACCACCGTGAGCCGATGTATCTCTGTTGAATGGATCAATTATGGTAAACAGCACTAGTAGGGAGCCATTACACTGAAGATGAACTCACCTTGCTGACCGGACATTTTGGGGAACAAGAAGAGTGCAAGAGGACAATAAACTTAAAGCAGGGAGAAATTAATGCATTTTTCCACCTAGAGTTCCAATTTATAGGCTTACGTAGCACAGTGAGCTAGGCATGGGGCGATAACCGTTTTCAAGGTATACCGCAGTTTTGAAAAAAGTCACGGTTTTAAAACCTTCAAAATTGGCTGCTGTACCGTTCCTGAGGCATATGTGTAAGATTTTTATTTATGTTTTCGTAAAGGGTCACGAAACACTAAAACACATTTTTTGGGCTAATGACAGTCATATATGTGTCCCACGCTGCCATAAACACTATGAGGACACGTATAATTCGCTAAAGAGTAAAATTTGGTTGTTATTTCGAGCAAATTCGTTCTTCGGGTTTGAAACGATTTTTTGAAGCTACGTCACGCGGATGAGATCCATGCGTGTATTCCAGAGTGGAGAGTGGACGTCTGTACCGGCCAGTGCATCGTGACGTCTCTGAGTGTGCGCCATTAAGTCATGAGAGAGACTTGGTTCAAACCAATCAGTGTGCTCTATTGTGTATGCGGCGCAACTTCATTA
Organism: Danio albolineatus; assembly: GCA_903798035.1. NCBI lineage: Eukaryota > Metazoa > Chordata > Actinopteri > Cypriniformes > Danionidae > Danio > Danio albolineatus. The sequence continues at coordinate 10,158 of CAIGQQ010032620.1, forward strand.
ATATTCATGATCGCTTCGAAGATTGTTTGTACCTGTTGCAGTGTTCAGACAGCAGAGAGACGCCACGTTGTGTTGCCAAAACAAGTGGAAGAAGTCGTCAGAGTTTATGTTGAGTTTATGTGCTGCAAATTGAGTTTATGTGCTGCAACAAAGGTTTTGTTTTCATTTCCCCGCTATGAGAGCACAGCTGGACTCACGCGACACATGGCAGAAATGCGTTTGTAAGGAACTTTTTTTTTTCACCGAGAGCTCTCCGCATCTGGAAATGGTGAAATACGGATTTGCCGCTCATCTCCTTTTAAAAAAATACACAGCTGAAGATTGTCCTGTCTTTGGTAAGTAAGTTCTTTGCTTGTTTATTCTGATGGAAAAGTTAGTTAGTTTTGTCAACAGTACTGTTTTCAGTGTTCACGGGGGCATGCAAGATATGTTCCTGGATTAAAGTGAAAGTGCCAAACTGCTGTTAAAGTCGACAAATTAATAATTTGGCAAATAATTTGATTACTGACGTCAATGTAAACACAGTCACTGTCTTTCTCCTCTGCGTCTGTGTATTTGTTGCACCTCTGTGAAAATCAGCGCGTGCACAAATGGAAACTCCAATTTTTATGCAAAACCTTCCCTCTTTCCCTCCCCCGACACTCCCACCTAAACCGAGCTGGACACACCCACTTTCCTGAGCTTTTCCAAACTAGAGGTGTGAAAACACCCCGCTGAGACAGGGGGGTTTCGTTGCCCTTTAAGGACAACAGTATTTCCGGCAAAAAAAATATCCAAAGATGCCACGTTAAGATTTAAAGAAATCTGTGTTTTTGAAACTATCTAAGACAGCAGAAGTCAAAGATTCATTTGAATTATTTAGCCTGACATGTTTATTGTTCCAAAATATTCAAAATGTTTCTCAAAAAACACAAAATATTTTATTTTAACTCAGACATTTAAAAGAATATATTTTAGAGCAGTAATCATAATACTGTAAAAACCGTGATATTTTTATCCAACGTTATCATACCCATGCCTACAGTGAGCAACGAGATAACAGAAAATCATACAGAAACGAAAATATTATGGGCATCATAATTCTGAATGGGCTGAATATGTTAAATTAATTACTGTACGCTTTGTGTATCAGATTTTTTTCTTGCACACAACAAGGATAAGCTACAACCAGGTTTTCCACTCTAAGCCCAATATCAAATTCCCTGACTTTCACAGACCAAAAAGCTGACTTTTCAAGACCTATAATGAAAGGGAAAAAGAAGCTGCTGTTATTTAGTCACTATGAGAAAAGCAATAGATTATTTACGAAATCTGAGGTTTGTTATCCAAAGTATTTACTGTTCGCGTGGTTGCTAAATGACGTTGTCGCTAAACATCATTTGATAGCTCAAAACTTCCATTTAGCTTTTCTGTTATATACTTTTTAACGCCCAGTGTTTGAAGAAGTGGTCATTTTAAAGCCAAAGCTCCAAAATGAAATATTATCCTGGTGTAACCCCGCCGGTCCTTCACCACCCAACCCTCTCCGAGCTGGGATCGAACTCTCCGTTTGCAAGTCGGTTGCTCTAAAAAGGAGGCTAAAGACCATGGCCTCTAGCATCTGTTGCTAGGCAACCTTTTCGGGTTCAGAGGAGTGAGGTTTCACTTACACAGCACTTTACTAGCTGGCCTCTTCTTCACTCACCCCCCTAAACCTCACTCCCACCCGGGTCACGGCACCAACGTAATCCGCCAGTCCCTCACTGCATAACCCGCTCCAAGCTGAGATTGAACCTGCAACTTTCAGAATGGGAATCGGTTCCAGTATATGTTTTATGCAGCAGATGCCTTTCCAGCCGCAACCCAGTACTGGGAAACACCCATACACACTCATTTACACATACACTCATTCAACTACGGCCAATTTTGTTAATTTAATTCACCTATACCGCATGTCTTTGGACTGTCAGGGAAACCGGAGCACCTGAAAGGAAGCCCACGCCAACATGGGGTGAAAATGCAAATTCCACAAAGCCGGGACTTAAAGCAGTGACCTTCTTGCTGTGAGACGACAGTGCTAACCACTGAGCCACCCATATAGTAAAACTTTTAGGGGCTAATTCAGGTATCTGTAAAATGTTGATTTTGGACCATCATACAGTATCACTTTGCTCTCTCTTTAGACGTCCGGATGGGAATCTGAACAAGGATGTTTACACAGAAGGTTTCCCTTTACCATATTTGGCAAACAGCCTGAATAAATTACAGAGGGCTGTTATAAATAAGTTGCAGTGGACCACTGACTCATTATTTATTCATAACTGTAAGCTTCAGGCCCTCGACCAGCCAGTTTCTCCTCAGCTTAAGCTCTCTGTGACGCTGGATCAGAGCCCAGGGTCAGAATCGTTCATTGAGACAGAGACTAACTCAACAAGTAGATCGCTGTTAGATTTGTTTATTACTCTCTTCTTGACTAAAAAAACCCAACATATAACTCTCTGTCAGCAATGATATAAAAGCTATGGAAGTCTAGATAAACAATATTAGGGGCCATTTACACAGAAGAACACAGTGCCTTTGCATCTTAATTTTTTTTTTTTTTTTAAGTCATAATAATTAAATAATCCTGACTTGCTACTGTAGACAGAAGCTTGCAGTGTTTGCCTCGCCTCTCAATTCTTCTGATTGGTCCACTGCTTTGTAACTGACATTGATGAGTGGTGCTACGTACAAGTTGGAATTATTTTAACTTGATACGACATTTTCAAGTGTGTGGCACTGCAAAAGACATCAAACATATATTTACATTACATCTGTGTGAATGGCCGCATATTTAGAGTCAAAAATCCATCTCAGAGTGTTGAATACAGACATGAACACACGAAGAAGATGGAGGACACATTAATTCATTCATTCATTTTCTTTTCGGTTTAGTCCCTTTATTAATCTGGGGTCGACACAGCGGAATGAACCATCAACTATTCCAGCATATGTTTTACGCAGCGGATGACCTTCCAGCTGCAAGCCATCTCTGGGAAACATCCATACACACTCATAAACACTCATACACTACGAACAATTTAGCCTACCCAATTCACCTGTACCACATGTCTTTGGACTTGTGGGGGTAACCAGAGCACCCGGAGGAAACCCACGCAACCACGGGGAGAACATGCAAACTCCACACAGAAATGCCAACTGTCCCAGCCGAGGCTCGAACCAGGGACCTTCTTGCTGTGAGGCAACAGCACTACCTACTGCGCCACCGTGTCGCCCCATAAAATGTTCAGTGCTGTGCAATTTTTTTTTTACATTACTTAAACATCTATGACTTTTTTGTTTGAAGAATTTTAAATTCTAAATGATGGATAGTAAAGCCCAAAGTGTCTTTTTTCCAAAGATACCTGAACTGTGAATGTAGACCAATTTATTCAGCAACTGTTACTGTTTTAGTTGGGGAAAGTGTAGTGCCACTGACAGCAAGTACAAGAAGGATACAGACAAATCTCATTTTTGCAAGATATCTTCATCAAATTTAAATTTACATTAACTCATGAGATATTTGGCTTTGAAGGCATTTTTCTAGGTTATTACAGGACAGATTTCATGTGTTTGCATATGAAAAAACCATTGAACACATTACTAGATGCACAGTGCACTGGTGTCAAACTCAGTTCCTGAAGGGCCGCAGCTCTGCACAGTTTAGTTCCAACCCTAATTAAACACACCTGATCAAGCTAATTGAGTCCTTCAGGTTTGTTTGAAACTTACAAGTAAGTGTGTATACGCAGAGTTGAAACTAAAATGTGCGGGAACTGAGTTTGACATCCCTGAGATAGTAAATAGTAAAGAGCAAAGTGTCTTCAATGATACTATGATACTATGATACTACTTTGTGTTTGTAGCTCACTGGGTTCAAGAACTGTTACCATTTTAAGTTAAGTAGGTGTAAATGCCATAAGTGGGATGCAGGCTAACAGGTCAAAACTTCTCTGCAAGCAATCATACAGGTGCGGATACATCTGTACCAGCTCTGCTACTCGACCGCCCCAGTGTGTTCATATGCTAACTTGATGTTCTTGTGTTGGATGCTGTTCTGACCTCTATGTATATGAGATAAGAAACCACTGAACACACTAATGGTAGCTAAAATGTGTAAGCCAAAACGAACTCCACCTAAATGTGCTTTGGTGAGCTGTTTTGAACTACCAAAACGACCGTGAATTAACTTTGTGTTGAGAAGATTATGTAACTTCATTCTTGCATTTCATTTGAAGTATACCAGAGTCTTTACAAGCGGGGCGACGTTTTGCAATTTTTCCACTTTGTTACCCATTATCCAAAGAGTTTATTTCAGGGCAACAACAATGCCGGTATTGTGTATCGAAAAGTGGAAATGATATTAAACTTTTGTGGACTGACCTAAATTCACCGCAGTGTGGACGGGGCATAACTTAGAACAGACCATCTGCTAAACATAGGCTTGAGATGAAAGCTGGAAAAGATTATTATGTGCATATGTGAGGAGCTGCATATACTAAAATTAACCAAACATTCCAGCTGGGCTTCAGAGAGGGGACACTTTACAATGAGTCAGTTTGGGGCCAACACTAAAAGTGCAGTCCTGTAGTTTAAAACTTTGCTGATCTGTGAGGTTTCGGCTGTATAAAGCAGCTCAGAATACACAAAGATGCTGCTTTATTTTTGACTGCATTGTGATATTATTTTATTTTATGATTATTCTTTGATAATCCAGAAGGAATTTAAGGGTTAGTTGAAGCAAAAATGAAATTTACCTTATCATTTACTCCCTCTCATGTCGTTTTAAACCTTTATGAGTTTCTTTCTTTGGTTGAATACAAAGAAGATATTTTGAAGAATGCTGGTTGCTGGGCCCATAGACTTCCATAGTCACAAAATAATTAGTATGGAAGTCAATGGGTCCCAACAAACTATGCTTTTCAAAATATTCTCTTTTGTGTTCAACCAAAGAAATAAGCTCCTCAAGATTTAAAACCATATCAAGGAGAGTAAATAATGAAGTAATTTTCTATTTTTTTTTTGGTGACAAAATGTAAAAAGTGATGGAATAAAATCAGCTACAGTATGTATACATTACTTTTCTTTTTTTGGATTTTGGGAAAATGTGACCTCTGTGTGTTTCTGAGTTTTTTTTCCTAAAATAATTGTAAATTTCTACACTACCTGACACAAGTCTTGCCGGCGATCCCAATTGTATTTTTCTGAGGAATCACCTGTTGAACTGCATCCCAATCATCAGAAAAGGGCAATTCTTCAGCTGGAGCGCTCCTTCTCATACTTCAGCCTCCATATCAAAGTTCCTCAAAGTAAAGAAGGTCAAAGTGCTCCAGGATTGGCCTGTCCAGTCACCAGAAATGAACATTATTGAGCATGTATGCAGTACAATGGAGGAGACATTGAAGATGAATCCAAAGAATCTTGATGAACTCTGGGAGTCCTGCAAAATTGCTTTCTTTGCCGTTCCAGATGACTTTATTAATAAGTTATTTAAGTGATTGCAGAGATGTATGGATGCAGTCCTCCAAGCTCATGAGAGTCATACACAATAATAAGTCTTTTTCCACTACAGCATGACTTTATATGCTGTACATTATTTCTGTTAAGTGACAAGACTTGTCTAAGCAAAGTCAGACCTTACTGTCCTAATTAAATAATTCTAAATCAAGGCATGATCATGTCTTATTTCGGTAAAATAAGCGTAATCTTCATATAAGCCACTTCTCATACCAAATGATCAACTAGAAGTCATTATTTGTTGTTCCTAATACTTAGATAGGCGACAAGGCTTTTGTTAGGTAGTGTACATGCCACAGAACAGTTATAAATACAGGGCTTAAAATTGCAACTGTTTTGGTTGCATATGCGTCTGAAATTGAATCTATGCAACCTCAAAATACATTTGGGAGCATTTGTGCGAGTGCATAAAATTGTTGCGTGCGACCGGTTTTCCATCTTTGTACTTGAAAGGCAGCGCTCAGGAACTGTTTAAAACTGTTGTCATGTCAACTTGCTGCAGTAAACAAAGACTGCAATGCTTGCCCCGCCTTCACGCACTTTTTATTCGCGAATGGATTGGTTAAAATCAGCTGTCAATCACTCAGTCAACGCCTTCTGCCTTCAGATGACAGGAGAGCTACAACCGCGAAAATGTAAAGCGCTGAAGACGAGAATGACAACAACACCATCAGATTTTGTTTTAGAAAACACCTAAAGCAAAAAATAATGGCACATCTAATTACTGATAATGTGGTGAATGTTAATCCACAATCAACATTTGTCAAAGAGCGGATAAAAGACTTCCATTGGCTTCGAGTCTGCTATGAAAATAACTAAAGCGTTTACTGTAAAGTCTGTGGGACGGAATTTTCAGGTAACTGTCTGTCACATCTACACATTTTAAGCACGAAATGTTCTGTTTACTCCTTCATTTAATCGCTAGATGCTGTCAGACGTGCAACTAAAAGAAAAAGTTAACACCACGTACACCATCGCAAAAGGGCTTGCATGGACTAAGATTAAACTAATATTGCAGCTCATGAAAAGACCCGTATTGCTATTTAAATGACGTATACAAATAATAAGGTATATATCAGAAGCAACTGTGCAATATCAGACATCACCCGTGAGAACACAGCACGTTAAAGCCTAGTTTATACTCGACGCGTCCGCTAGTTCGCTTAAGTGCGCACGGCAAATATGACAACAAATATTTCCAGATGTTCGTTTTGGGTCCGAGATATGAACATCAAAGTTTGATAAAAAAAAATCTTGAATGGTTACAAAAATCTTTATAATCATTAAAATTATTTATAAAAATTATAAAAATAACTAGTTTAATAAACATCATAATGATATGACGTAGTTCCTTAAACTTTCTACTTCTCTGTTTATCTGTCTGACTTGGTAAGTTTCATTTGACTGCCCCCTGTCGTTTTAAAGAATATCACAACGGCGAACGCGGCGAGTATAAAAGCCTCGTCCGTTTCGCAAAATGCCAGGCGAAAGTATAAATCCAGCTTAACCAGATTCATTCATGTCAATAGTGTGTGCAGGGCCGGTGAGCGGTCCGTCCATGTATCTATTGGTCACTCAATTATGTTATAAAAATGTATTTTTTTGTGATAACAGGATTTCGTTGAGAAATATTTTCCTAAGCAATAAATCTGTTTATATAAAACTTATCAACGCTGCTCATAATTGGTGGGTGCGCCTAAATTTTATCTGGTGCGCCTACATTTTTAAAGTTAGGAGCACCAGTGTTACCAAACAAAAAGGTTAATGTCGAGCCCCGAGATATATATAGTCATACAAGTGCAAACGAGCAAAGCTCTACAACATGTCAGATGGGAAATCCACACAAAAAGTTGTACTTTCTAAAGCGTCAAATTGCCAACCACAAAGGATGACTCACTTCAAACAACAGGGGCTTCCGCTGAGAGCAAACAGCCTTGCAATCTGATAAGGGTGCTGTCATAGTATGTGCCTTAATAACACAGGCCTCAAGTGCAAAAGATTACAATGCAGCTGAAGCACACAAACTTGTCAACTCTCCCTGCAACCCCTGACACTTGTTCTGGGGAAATAAACAGCACCAGCAAGACCAGCTCTAAAAAGAGAAATGAGCAGAGAGCAGATAGAAATTAAGTCAAGATAAGAGGCAAGCTGACGACTAGTCAAAAGAACCATCCAGAAACCGTCAAAGCTTCACACACAATCAGCTTCGGCAGAGCACAAGGTTGTACATTTTTAATAAAACTGTCATCAGAGCATAATTAAAAGCCTCCCTGGCCAAGAGCTGCTTGATTAGTTCATTAAAACTGACTCAAACATATCTAATAAAACCCACAATCTATTAACTAACAAATTTTGTCCCGTCGTTGCTGCTTAACAAAATCGTACCTGGAAGCTGTTAAGGTTAAACAGAACTTATAGTGGATATAGTTTAGCTGTGGATAGTGGTTATTAAAATGTTCTGAAGGGTTGTTAAAGTGTATGGTTCTTAAAACGCCACTTTTGGGCTTTCTAGGGTTAGTTTTCATGCAGAATATTAGTTTGTTTTGGTAAGTCTAACTATTTGCTAACGCATTTGGAGTGGTGGTCCTTCTGTTGACGTCAACCCGAGGGATATAGAACTATAGACTATAGAACACACAAGACAGGTTACTCATATTGTTTTGAATATGGGAAAGTGCAACTGTCACCCCACCTTCTAGTACAGGAGCCAATAAATAGCAGTCTCCTTCTATTTCCCCTCTCCTGCAACACTAGTGTGCAACTTAAGCAAACTGATACTAAAGTTGTTTTACGTTTGGATTTTGTAGTTCGGCCCTAAATAAATATTTGTTGTGGTTTTTAAGTTCATTTGATTGACCATATATAAATCAGTTGATATTAACCAAGCGGCAACCTCCCGCTCTCCCTCGGGAAGCCAATACGGAAGTAACTAAAACTTGCAATTCATCGAAAATTCGGCTAGTCCTGGCTGTCCTGGCTCCATAATAGAGCAAATCTCCAATGAGCCCACTGGTGAAATGGCCAACTTTACAGCAGAAAAAAAGGTGTTTACAGCCTGGTACAAAGAACGATTTTGGTTCATATAGCTTATATTACCCTTCATGACAACTGTGAGGGGGGTGAATTTTTTTCTAACTCATCCGTTTCCTTTATATTAAGCTAAATTAAGTTTGCATAATTAAGGGCGTGGCCACTTGAGTGACAGCTAGTCCCGCTGGTCGCCGTCACGTCACCTCAGCTGATTCCGCCTGATTCATCGTATTTTTGTGTTTTATATGGCTTTACACAGTCAGTTGCCTTTTGGAATGATTTCCTACCATTATCAGATAATATGGCATGCTGTGTGCACTTAATTGTGCTCACAAACCATTCACGTGGCCTCTGTTTCCCAGGTGAGTGAAATTATATACTTATACCATCTCTATAAATGTAATTGCTTTATTTAGGATAATTTATGATTTATAATGTTCTTCAGAACTCTAATGCACTCCAGAATCTGACAGATTGATCAGCTGTAGTCTATAAAATCATCATCTGAAGCGTTGTCATACAGTGTTCTGCCTGGATTTCCTCAAAAGCCCTGCATTTACTAACACAGACTGTATCTGAAGTATTTGGATGTAATCCGCACTTTCTTCCTGTTGAAAAAAGTGGCTTGATGTATTACAGCAGTATTTTCAACAGACTAAACACTTTATTGATATAGTGTACAACGAAGCACGTGTGGTCAGAACACAAACGAGTCGCAGGTAATGAAATATTATGTGTTTCTCCCATAAGTAAGCCCTTAGCTAAATCCCAGCATGCGTCCTGTAGCTCAGCTCACGCTCCGCCCACGCTCCGCCTCTTTGCCCTTGTTTGGTATGCCTCGGTTGGTGCGATGACGCACGAACAAAATGGCGACGGTTGGCCACGCCTACTAGTAGCTTCTTTTGTGTTCATCAGAAACCTATGGGTGACGGCACGGATACTACGTCCATATTTTTTACAGTCTATGATATTAACTCATGTAAACACCTTCATCATATTACGGTCTTATTCAGATTAAGGCAAATCATTCGATTACTGATGTCAATGTAAACGTAGTCCCAAGCCCCAACCCTAGAAAAAAGCTTTCCACAGGTAAGTAGTAAGCTAATGTAATGTTATTTGCATAATGCAAATCTTGCACTCATGCTAACAAACAAATGATCAAAAGAAATATATTAATGCAATTCAGTTTAACTATATAAAATATGAACCGATGTTTGCTTTAGACTAATTATATTGTTCAATCAAAATGATTAAAGAAAATGTTGTCAAATAAAAGATTTTTCTAGAGTCATCCACCATAATTTTGTGGATACCAATAGTATCGGTTCAGGCACCGTTTAGACACTGGTATCGTTTTAAAAGTATCGATTTAGCACCGGTATCGAAATAACCCCAAACGATTCCCAACCCTACAGGTGAGTGCAGAAACTACATTGAAAATACTGAGGTAAAATAAAATGAAGATCCCTTTTTTGAATGGGATGACAGTTCACCGGAAGCGCTTGGGCTGGCAGACTGAAAATTAAAAGTCTGTGTGCATATTAAATTCAATTCATCTTTATTTCTATAGCGCTTTTACAATGTAGATTGTGTCAAAGCAGCTTCACATAGAATATTATAGTAGATTGAAACTGTGTTAGTCCAGTTTTCAGAGTTTAAGTTCAGTTTAGTTCAGTTCAGTGTGGTTTAATATTCACTGCTGAAAGTCCAAACACTGAAGCTCCACAAGCCCCAAACCAAGCAAGCCAGTGGCGAGGATCAAACTTCACCAATTGACGAAAGTGAAGGAAAAAAAAAAAAAAAAAAAACTAGAGAGAAACCAGGCTCAGTTGGGCACAACCATTTCTCCTTCGGCCAAGCTTCTTGTGTATATCCATACAGGGCTCAACAATAAGGACTGCCCGATGGCCCGATAGACAAAATCGTTACTGGCCCGATCAGGCCAGTGCTGCCTTGTCACTAAATTTTAATTTGCCTGCGACTATTTGTCAATTGCATGCATTTATAGTCTTAAAATCAAGAAATAGTTTGTGCTTTCAAGTATTTGAATGCTACCTTCTCTGTGAAGTTGTAAATACCATATTGCTTTTTTGGTTCCTCTTATCTGATTGGATGTTGTGAGCACATTATGTTTTTCCATAACCCGTAACACAGCGAAAGAGACGACAACATGACGGCAACATCAAACTATGAGGCTAAAAGAAAATGTCAGTTTTGTGATGTTTTGCTGTCATTTTTAAGTCAGCCAGGTTTTGTTTTGAAATAAAATACCTGCACATTTTCCTTAACATTTTTAGAAATGATTTTTGACAAATTATTTAAAAATATGTGGCTGAGAAATAGCAATTGACTTCCTTTTTTTTAGTGGGGCCAGTGAAAAATTTTGGCAGGGCAAGTAAAAAATCTGAACCACTGGTCCAATCGAGCCAGTAGAAAAAATCCTTAATGTTGAACCCTGCATATATCCCATTCAGTTTGTTGTAGTACATCAAAAAATCTAAAATAAAAGTCTCTGCAACTTCCAATTCTCGCAGACTTTAAGGTGTTCTGGTTGCTAGAGTGTTGATAGGGAGATTTCCAAGACAGACGCAATATGGGCAGATACAGACAAATAATGGCATTGAGCAGCATTTAAGGTGCTCGGAATGGTTGCTAGGACACTGCAAGAAACATATTAAAATTATTAATATCTAATTTCCTCCAAGAATCTGACATCCTTCTTAAATACGCTTCTGCAAACAGATACACACATGGCACGCTAATGACAAGCTCTTTGTGCAATGAAAAAAAAATTCTAACAAAATTACAGCGCTATTTGACTCCATGGCTTGCACTTTCCCTCCGTGCCCAGCCGAACTTGAGCCATTAGTAGGTTTCAGAGTGATAAAGCAAAGATAGGATCTGTCCAAACAAGATTAAGAACAGTAATCAAACAGGCCCTGGGTGCCTTAAACAAACTCTGGAGGAGTCTCAAATGGCCGTTATTTAAAGCGCTTGGAGTTGGATGCTGCCAACAGCAGCCTACAAGAGAAGCCGTGAGGAGAGGGTCATACATCACAGGGCAATCAACACAGAAACAGCACTGATCATACTAAAAATACCACTAATCAATTCAATTTATACTGCGCTATAGCCTAATAAAATTCTTCAGGAGTGAATTGTAAGGCGCTGCTGGCTTACATAAGCATGGAGAGAACTGAGCAACTGATTTCTTATTAGCAGACATTTCCTGTTTCTTAATGAGGTATGGGTGGCATTTCCTTACTCGGATACATTTGTTTCTGGTTGGTTTTTATTCAGCATAAGTTTGTAAATCTACTAGTGTAATTAAAATGTGTTCTGGGTGGCGAATACATGGTTACTTACTGGTCTAAGTCAAATCATGAACTGAGTTAAGATGCATCTGTTTTAATCTAGTCATCATAAACTCATCGGCCAATTTATTAGGTACACCTGTCTAACGGCTCGTTAACGAAAATTTCCAATCAGCCAATCACATGGCAGCAACTCAACGCATTTAGGCATGTAAACATGGTCGAGACGATCTGCTGCAGTTCAAAGTGAGCATCAGAATGGGGAAGAAAGGTGATTTAAGTGACTTTGAAAGTGGTATGGCTGTTGTTTCTGCATACATTTTAAAGACTTTACACAAGTGACATATTTTAAGAATTAATTTATGCAAATTACACATCTGTTTAATTTGCATTGTTGTATATTGAATTTTTTTACCAAGAATTGACAAAAATAATAAATATGCCTAATAACGAACACTTATAATTATTCAAAAATTACAGCAGAAGAGACGAATTGCACCATTTAAACTGTACACTTATTTATCAGTTTATTTTGAAATTATTAGTAACATCTAGGGCTCTATTTTAATAATCTAGGTACAAAGTCTAAAGCGCATGGCTCAAAAGCATTAAGAGCATATCTGAATCCACTTAAAAATACGGTTTGCATGGTGGCACATGGTCTAACAGGGTTTTGCTTATTCTCTTAATGATTCATGGGTGTGTTTTGAGCATAACGTGCATTAAACCAATCAGAGTCTCATCTCCCATTCCCTTTAAGAGGCAGTTGCGTGGCGCCATGGGGCATTCACGATTTACATGGCGGACTTTATAAGTGGAAAAACTGAATGCTTCACTAGATAGAAGACAGTTAAACAGACCATCTGCAGCGCGAGGATAAAGAACGAGCCTCCTCCATGCTGCCTCTTTACTTTCTCTTTACTTTACTTTTACTCCTTTACTTTTGTTGAGTGAGGAAACGGTGGAAACTCGCTCCACTGAAGACATCCATCAGCCTACATATTTAATTTGGTTAGTTAAGCACACAGATTTGTTCCAAAAATATTTCAAAATTCAGTTCTAATTTCCAGCAAAGGATTAAATGAACCTTAATAACAAAGTGTGGTCAATAAACTGAATTATATCCAAAATATGTCCTATTCTTATGCCCCATATGGATATACATCTTCAAAACCCGACAGATGGACAAATCTAAACCCGTAGTGTGTGTGAATGAGAATGTATGGATGTGTTTCCCAGAGATGGGTTGTGGCTGGAAGGGCATCCGCTGCGTAAAACAAATGCTGGATAAGTTGGCGGTTCATTCCGCTGTGGCGACCCCGGATTAATAAAGGGACTAAGCCGAAAAGAAAATGAATGAATGAAATGCAAATGGTCATGAATAAACTGAAAAAACGTCCCCTGAGGTGAAGAAGGGGCAGTGTTTTTTTTTATATTTAAGTAGAAAATAATAATTTTTGTAACATTTTAATCCTTTAATTATTTTCATTTGTGTTGCTGTACATCCTGTGTGTATTAAGCAATGTGTAAACGTTTGGACTTTCACAGGCGCACAACTAACACGCTCTGCACTGGAATTTAGACCAGCTTTTAGTCAGTCAATGGCACAGCCTATTTTAGTTACTTAAAATAGCAACATGCCAACAAAGCGCATTAACACACATCCTTTTTCAGAATGGCACACCCTTCAGTCCACAAAGTTGCACAAATGGATTTGCTATTTAAACATTGTGGCGCAAAATGTAAAAATTAGGGTTGCGTTGGTCTGTAAATAGCAATAAATCATGCCAAACATGATGTCTTGTGCCTTGTTGCACTGGGTATATGATAGGGCCCCTAACGTAGATTTCAACACAAAGAAGTCCAACTATTGCAACACAACTGCAATCCACTGCATTTTACAATGACTTTAATAATAAAAAAGGAACTAGTACATCTAACGTACTGTTTACATCAGGAGCCCAAGTACTGTGTGAGAAATGTGAAGCAGAAACTGAATCACATGCTTTTTAACCTTATGAGAGCATCACCTGACTGGTTAAAGTCCCTACAGGATTATGCCAAAATATGTCTGCAGTCTGACTGCTGAGAATTAAGAAAGACTAACAGAAAGCTGCATTCTACAACAAGAGCGCGATACTTCCTCATCTGGTAAACCACAGTGGTCTGTGGTGTTTCTGTGCACAAATGAAAAGAAGGATTTCCACATAATAAAAAAGTTAAACACACACAAACAAACAAAGTCACAAACTAAAAATAAAAAAACACTTTGCCTGAACACTTTCATTAGCAGTGACTAATCAGAAGTCTTTAACATGCACAGAACCTTCACCAGATCACAGAGCATAATCAGGACAAAAAGCATTCAACGATCAATCTGTGAATTATTCATGCAGAAAACCTCAAACGTTTGCTCCTTAGCACTGTAATTTGCAGAAAATAACACTTCAAGAACTACATATTAAAACACCAAACGTCTTAAAGAAACAGCATTTAATAGGCCAGCATAAACTCCTTTAAACCCTGAACGCCCTGCAAGGTCTCCATGTGGAAACACACAGATAGAAACACAAGGGACCAATCATGTAAAATTAGATATTTACTGTTGGTAAACACCTCATTGAGTTTGTGTCAGCCGAGCTGTGCCGGTGTTCCCCAATGCTGGGGGCAATGAGGCAAATCGATACATCCTGTCTTTTGATAAATAGCCCAATCGACTGAATGACAGTAAACCCATCAGCTTTCGCTGCACATTAACACATCCAGGCAACAGCTGAGCAGCAGGAGTGAGCCAATCAACTCAACTCTCCATGACAGACAAGACTGACCCGGTGCGGCGATCCTGACTTTCCACAAGGGCAAAATACCATTGATTCTGTGAAATCATGGCCAGTTTACTGCACATCATTACAAGGCATATTTCCAGTGCACTCCTATTTTCTAAATAAATAAATTACCTGCCCAAATGAACTGCACCAAGAGGAAAAACGAACTCTAGTGCGATTCAACAGAACTAAATAAGGCAGGTGTGAAAGCACCCTTAAATGTCCTGAGAGTCACACAGAATTTTGGCTAGTTAACAAACAGCTACAGTTGCACAATTAATCCCACCCAGCCCTATTCTGTAGCAATGTTTCTTTCGACACCATTTTAGTGTAGTGTATTTATATACGAGTATGAAAACACTCAGAAATAAGCTGGAGCAGCTTGCTTGAGTGTATGTGGCTCTAACAGACGTGCCCAGCAGGGCCAGTGATGTTTCCAGCACGTGCGAGGGGTGGCATTCTGGCAGATATTCGACAGCACCAGTGATGAGACGAGCTCCGCAACATATGGCAACAGTGCTGCTCATGCCACAGTGGAGATATCATTAATGAGTGCAGCTCCTCTAGGAATAAAGACGCTGCTTCTAGGAAATGTGCTTCTGAAATGAGGCTGCTCGTATACATGACTCTGTGAGAAACTGGCTCCTTTGATTTTTACTGCCTGCATGGAACCGACTGACCTTCTCACTGATGACTGAGCATATAGTGCATTAAAGCACCAATTTCTGATGCTCGATATTTATGTTTCGCATTTTAGCAATGGAGATAAGCGCAATATCCTGGGAAAGCCAATTAATGTCCGAGGACTCCATTGGCCAATATCTTTACCTATTAGGGCATGGGCGATACTGGGAAAATATCTAACAATATTTCTTGCGATATACTGTAACATTTCTAGAGAGTTGTCATTTCTAAAATGTGAAATGAATAAATGTGGTTGCCTTTCACATTTTAGATGTGCTATTTTTGAGACTATTGATCATGAGATTCTCCAAGATAGGCTTGAAAAATGATGTTGGTATTGCTGGAACTGCATTGAAACGTTATCAAAGGCATCATATCGATCAAAAGTACACTGTGGGGTACCACAAGGCTCAGTACTTGGTCCCTTGCTTTTTACATTATATAGACCGTTTTGATGTATGTAAACAAAAACAACGGTCCCAACGTACTTCCTGTTTTACATTTTTAATTTCTAAAGCTTCCAAGTATCCAAAAAGGACCGCTTATTGATAAATAATGTTATGATAGCTGTTTTAGCATTAAGTTATGATTGAATTGCCTCTTGTTATAGTTATTAAATAGTTTGATAACAAGCAGGAAATGTTCATGGGCCAATGACATGACTACGTTAAAAATGGTCTATATGCCAAACCAAGACAATATCATTACAAAAAACATGGAGTTAGTTTCCACAGTTACGATGATATGATCCTGATGATGTCTATATTAATTAAATTCAAAGTGTTTACTGTCATGTACACAGTAAAGGCTGATTTATACTTCTGTGTCAAATGATCGGCATGATCATTCAGTCGTATACTTAAGTATATAGTCGCATAAGTATATACGCATAAGTATATAGTCATACACTTATGCAAGCTGTTTGTGTTGCTCTGCAATAACACTTTAGAAACGCTCGCAGTAGGTTTTTATGTTCCTCTGTGTTGAGTTTCTTTGCGGGTGTTTAGATTTTTCTGAACGCTACCTTATGTACAAGTAGCTAAAACTCGCTTAAAGGTGGGAACCGGTGGACGTGCAACAACTTTAATCATAGGGCAAACACAAAACAAAAGTTTCCAACTGGAGCTCTCCAACAGGACTCGACACTTGTTAACACTCACTCAATCGGGTTTGAGGCTCTCAGTACCGCCCACACTCATTACCGCTACCAAACCAACCAATCACAGAGCTTACGCTATATTTTGTTGCGACGTGTAGTTACATTTTGTGAGAGGTGCGGGTCAGCATTGGTGTCAGCCAGGGCGAGGTCTATGCAGCCACACGAAGGCTGCATCGGACCATAAGCATACGCTTGACGCAAAAGTATAAATCAGATTTAAGGAAATAGGTTCCCTGTACAATGGAATTCTTACTTTGCTGTCCACAATGAACGCCAAGGAAAGTTTAAGATATAAACAATAATCTCCTCACAACACTGATCATTTGCAGGAATTCTCAAAACTAACAAACTGTATAGCTGATATTAAAAATTGGATGGCCAATAACTTTCTATTACAAAATTGTTATAAAATTGAGGTCTTGCTTATTGGACCAAAATACCTCTCGCGAAAAATCCAACAACACTGCCTAACTCTTGATGGATGTTTAGTTCAGTCATCGTCAGTAAAAACATTTAGTTTAGTGAATTTTGACAGCAACCAGTCATTTAAATCCCACATTTAAAGCATCTATAAATGTTTTTTTATTAACTACTTTTTTTATTTATGAGCAATGATCATACATAATGTCATATCTAATTAAGGTAGAAACAAAAAACTGTCACGGTGCAAACATTTAGAATTTAAAACCTCAGAAGTCATTCTGATTATTACTGGCTGTTGTCTTTTTCCTCTTGTCTCTACTCCTGCTATTAGCATTTATTATCAACTCTCTGCTCTAAGGCTGTAGATTCACCTTTAGGCCAATCTAACTAATAGCAGAACAGCACCTACTGAGGAGGCAGGAATAAAGATAGTAAGGCCCCATCTAATTGGTCATATGTGGATAACCTATGCAACACACAAATGCTTACCATAAAAATATCAGTGTTGTTATAAATGTTAGCATGATTGTTAGCATCTGTTATATTGACTAATTACTTGAAAGAAGTCTGCAAGCTAAAAAACAGTGAGAGGAAACACATTTGAACCAACAACTATTCCAACATGTTTTACACACCGGATGCCATTCCAGCCACAACCCAGTACTGGAAAACACCCATACACACTCATTCACACACACACACACTACAGGCAATTTAGTTTTATTCAATTCCCCTATAGCGCATGTCTTTGGACTGTGGGGGAAACCGGAGCACCCGGAGGAAACCCACGCCAACACGGGGAGAACATGCAAACTCCACACAGAAATGCCAACTGGCCCTGCCAGAACTCGAACCAGCAACCTTCTTGCAGTGAGGTGGCAGTGCTAAATCACTGAGCCACCCTTTTCAACCATTGACAATAATAATAATTATAATCCATAATGCTTTAAAATCTATTAAATGCTAAAATTGAGATAAATTAGAATTGAAAATGTACATTGATTATAATATTATTAATTATATTGCCAACCAGAATTACATCTAGACATTAGCATCAACAATAATTATCTACTCTAAGTAACAATATCATTGAGATGCTAAAAAAAATAAGCATGTCGTTGTTCTTTTCCACAGTAATTATCTCACAAGTCAATTTCCTTTGGTTTTTCAGAGCCAGCAGCTCCTATGATGCTTCTCTTGGGTAAACATTCATATCTCCTGGGGGAACATCAAGCCTCTCAAACACTGATTTGCCAGAGGATGCAGTTACTTGTTTTTTGCAACTTACATAATAAATGTTTGTGTGGATGTTCGTAAAAAACGCTTTGAACAAGTCAATTATTATGTGCAACAAGGCTTCCAACACAGAAGGGTAGGAGGATTGCCTTTGTTTAAACATACACAAACAACAGCAGCACATTTGACACTTTCCTCACCGAGTAAGTTAGGCTGGTTAAGTTGTCGGATCTTCATATGAAAAGGATACAGTCTTAGAGCTCCACTCTGTGTGCCGATAGCCAGAATTTTCTGCACGGGGTCGAAAGCCATGGAGGAGGGTTGATAGGGAAAGCCATGTCGCACTGTCTGTGAAGCAAAACACCATTTGCATTTTACTACAAACACAACAATGGAGTTCAGCAAAGGAAAATTCCTACTCAGAAAACAAATGCTGACCAAACACACACATCAAGTTCACTGTTTTTAAAGTCTTTCAAAGTCAAAAGAAGATGCGGAGAAAGTTTAAAGAGCAGATCATATTGATTTTTGGAAAATAAAATGACTATTCAATTTAGTTTGTTCAATTCACCTATAGCGCATGTGTTTGGACTGTGGGGGAAACCAGAGGAAACCTACAGCAACAGGGAGAAAAGATGCAAACTCCACACAGATATGTCAACTGACCATTAGCAAATAATAATAATAATAATAATAATAATAATAATAATAATGGGCGCCACGGTGGCCTAGTGGTTAGCACGTTCACAGCAAGAAGGTCGCTGGTTCAATCCCCGGCTGGGCCAGTTGGCATTTCTGTGTGGAGTTTGCATGTTCTCCCCGTGGTTGCGTGGGTTTCCTCCGGGTGCTCCGGTTTCCCCCACAGTCCAAAGACATGCAGTATAGGTGAATTGGGTAAGCTAAATTGTCCATAGTGTATGTGTGTGAATGAGAATGTATGGATGTGTTTCCCAGAGATGGGTTGTGGCTGGAAGGGCATCCGCTGCGTAAAACAAATGCTGGATAAGTTGGCGGTTCATTCCGCTGTGGCGACCCCGGATTAATAAAGGGACTAAGCCGAAAAGAAAATGAATGAATGAATAATAATAATAATAATAATAATAATAATAATAATTAGTTTTAATAACTTTTCTATTTAAAGTTTGACTCTTCTATAGTAAGATATTGTGATAAAATACAGTATTAGTCCCTTATATTTCAGGGGTCACCACAACGGAATGAACCACCAACTATTATGCTTTACACAGCGGATGGCCTTCCAGTAGCAACCCAGTACTGGGAAACACCCACACACTCTCACATTCACACATGCACTCATAAGTTACGGCCAATTTAGTTTGTTCAATTCACCAATAGCGCATGTGTTTGTACTGTGGGGGACACCAGGTGGAAACCCACAGCAACAAGGAGAGAACATGCAAACTCCACACAGATAAGCCAACTGGCCACCAAACGTCACCATGCGTTCATTGCATGCAGGCATACTGTCTTCTGAGACGCAAATAATTTATTAAATAAGTAAAAGATTCACGCAGCTTCTCCTACAGCAGCAAATTCAGTTATAACAATTGATATTTGGCGCCAGTGATCAGGAGGTGACGATTTTGTTCTCTTTGACTCGTTGGATGGAAAGCTTCTTTATTTGCACGTCTTTTATGCGATATTCCAGTTTTGCACATGAAGTTAATTCACATTTTTGAATGGAAACATAACTACTGACTTCCATAGGAAAACAAACACTGTGTAAATGGTTACAGGTTTTTCAACATTCTTCAAAACAGCTTCTTTTTCGTTCAACAGAAGAAAGAAATTCCAACTGGTTTTGAACAATTGGTGGAGGATTAGTAAATGGTGACGGAGTTATTTTTCTTTAGTGATCTTTCCTTTAAACGTTTTGTGCTTTACAGACATGCTAGATATGTCTGAATAATCCCCAATTGTTTCACACTGAATTATAGTAAATAATGATATTACTGTCCACTTCCTTTAAGGCAAACTTTTTTTTTCCCTTGGACCATTTCATGTCAAACATTCATAAGAAAAGACTCCCTTACTGACGTGGAGCTGAGAAAACATAATATTGGTTAAACATCACACATGCGGAAACACCCTCAGGCATTTCATAATATACTTTGAGTATGTCAATATACCTTGCAGACTGATGGTATTTGCAGTTACATCCAAAATAATATTAACAGGGCTCGAAATTGCAACCGTTTAGGTCGCATAAGCACCCCAAATTTTATCTATGTTTTTTATTATCTTTTTACATTTTTTTTTATTATTTTTATTTCTACCTCAAAATTTATTTGGGAGCATTATTTGGCAGCGATATGTAACATGTAAAGCCTTGCCTCAAGCCCGCCCAAGTATGTGTGGGAAGCACTGTGCATATTTTTATTTGTTTGTTAATTTTGATTAGTATTAATTTCAAATGCAATTAATCTGTTCATTTAAAACTTGTGGTAATGGTGCTCATAATTGGTGAGTGCGACAGAATTTTGGTTGGTGCTCCTAAATCTTTGAAGTCACCAGTGCTACTAAGCGAAAAGGTTCATTTCGAGCACTGCAATAAACCTCATATCTATGAACAAATCTGGAGCAAAACAAAGGAGAAATGACAATCATTTAAAGTGTGGCAAGGCCTGTCTTCTTATTACTGCTTTAGTAATGAGGAAGGGGCTGAGAGTTTCAATTAGGATTTAATTAGATTGAAATTAAAGCATATATTAGGGACGAGTTTTACACCACAGGATGCAGAAGAGCTGAATTTGCCTTTTGACAGCTGAATAACACCTGAATTACTGTGGTGCACTGTAAACTATTATTGCTAATATTATTACTATAAAAAAAAACTTAACTTAAGATTTTTCGAAATATTTTTTACAGAACAGCCCCTTCCCCAACAATGTAATCCCATACATATAGGGAAATACATAAAAAAATAATAATAATGAAATTATAATGAAAAAATAAAAATAAAATAATAAAAATAATAATAATAATAATAATAATAATAATAATAATAATAAATAAATAAATAGAGAAAAGGTACTGCCATCATAATTTCTTTTCAGGGGATACATTTATGCATCAAATTTCATTGTGTTACATTGTAGTTACCTCAAATTACAGTGGTGATAGGTTAAGTAATCTCTAAATATGCATATCTAAATATGTCGTAATACTTTTCCACCTCTTCAGGAAAATATCAGTCTTCATTTGTAGACATGCAGTCATTTTTTCCATTATATAGACCTGTTTTAGTCTCTGAATCCACTGAGCCACCTTTGGAGAACCTTCTTACATTCCAATGTACTGTTATCATTTTTTTTGCAACCAGTAATTACTATTAAATATTGCTGTAAATTTTTTTAGTTCAATCAAATAAACTTTTCTAATCATCAATAAAACTGACAGAAAATATTAAGTTAAATTTTGCATAACTTGTAGTTGATAAAAATGTAGTTGAAACCTGATTAACTTATTAAAATAGGCTAAAGCAGGCATGTCCAAACTCTGTCCTGGAGGGCCAGTGTCTTGCAGATTTTAGCTCCAACTTGACTCAACGCACCTGCAAGGATGTTTCTAGAAAGCCTTGTAAGAGCTTGATTAGCTAGCCCAGGTGTGTCTGATTGGGGTTGGAACTAAACTTTTCAGGACACTGGCCCTCCAGGACTGAGTTTGGACACCCCTGGGCTAAAGGAACATAAAATATCTGTTGTCTTGACTTTTTGGCATTAAATATTTAACAGTGTGGTGTCAAGGTAAAGTGATGAAATACTTAAGACTAACTACTCAAGATGTGTGTAAATATTTGACAGACATGAGGATATTGTGGTATTTTGTGTGTGTGTGTGTGTGTGTGTGTGTGTGTGTCCTGTCAAAAGACATATCCAGAGTAATCACATCACGTAGACTAGTGAATGGTTTGTGAGAGACAGTTAAACGTTCATGAAAGTCAAGGCTTCCCAAAGCAGTAAATCCTATAAACATGTTTAAACTAAGCCACAATGACTCAAGTATTTGTTATGATAAAGTTAATTAACAATTATACTTGCAACTAATTTGCTGAAAGAACCTAAAAGGCTTTAGAATATGCCTAATTTCAGATAGTGAAGATCCAATTCAAGGTCACTCTTTATTTGGTCCGTTTGTTGACTTAAAGTTACATTGCAATTAATTCTCATTAGATTATAAGTAGACTGTTGGGTTAGGGTTGGGGTTAGTGTAAGTTGACATGTACTTGCAAAGTTTCTTATAGTCAGTTTAATGTCTGTTGAATGTCAGTACCAACGGATATTAAGTAGAGAGTCTACTAATACTCAAATGGACCATCAAAATAAAGTGTTACCCAATTCAAAAGTACAGGCATATCATTTCATTTGAAAAGTGAAAATGCTATAACTATTGTAATTAGACAATATGTTGTAGTATCATACTGTATATTGTTAGTATATGTTGTATAATGCTGAAATGTACTTTACAATAAATATTATTAGTAAATATTCAATATTTTGTTTGTTGTATCAAGTTTTACTTCTTAAGTTCTCATATATTTTTATAAGTCTTATGTGTTTTGTAGTCATAATTTAGATATCATACTGTCTTGACCTGTTATTGGTTACTAAATACTAGTTTTATTTGTGGTGAACTGTCAGAAAACCAAATATGAATAATTAAATAATAATAAATGAACATCATCTTTGCTGTTGATGTTTTCATAAATAATAATGTAATATTTCAATTACATTTTTATCATCAACTAAGAAATCCTTCCAAATCACTACTATAGTCACTGTTAACAATAAGCCTTATTACAGATAGCGAAGATCCAATTCAAAAGTACAAGCATTTTGAAAAATGACAAATTAAATATACAATTTAAAAACAGTTTTAGTTTGCGTCTTATGTTTTGTGTGGTCATAGTTTAGATATAATTCTGTTTTATCTGTTAATGTTTAGCATTTTCATTTGTGGCTAATTGTTATAAAACAGCAGAGATCATAATCAATAATTTTTATTATTTTAACAATAACTGTAACCTACAATAATAAAACAATATGCAATTTCATAGATAATTAGCAATTTTTCAATTATTTTTTTCACAAATTATCTAAGAAAAGTTTCCAAATGTTGGCCACTTTGATAGAACGCCTCAGATACTAATGATTCGATTTAAAAGTGCATGCATTAAACAACATTTGAAAAATAAAAAAAGTTATTGTATACAGTAAATTTTCTAATTTAAAATATGCAAAACATTTTGTTAAACAGTTTTAGCTTGTGTCATGTGTTTTGTGTGGTCATAATTTGGTTATAATTCTATTTTATCTGTTAATGCTCAGTACTTTCATTTGTGGCAAATTGTTTTCAAACAACAGAGATCATAATCAATAATTATTATTATTTCAACAATAGCTGTAACCTACAATAATAAAATAAATATGCAATTTCATTGATAATAAGCAACATTTCAATTATTTTTTCACAAATTATCTAAGAAAATTTTCCAAATGTTGGCCATTTTGATAAAACGCTTACAGAAACTAATGATTCGATTGAAAAGTGAATGCATTAAACAACATTTGAAAAATAAAAAAAGTTACTGTATACAGTGTATTTTCTAATTTAAAATATGGAAAGCATTTTGTTTAACAGTTTTAGTTTGTGTCTTGTGTGGTCATAATTTAGATATAATTCTATTTCATCTGTTAATGCTTAGTACTTTCATTTGTGGCGAATTGTTATAAAACAACAAAGATCGTAATTAATAATAATTATTATTTTAAATATAATAGCTGTAACTGCTGTAAAAATAATGCAATATCATAGATGACAAGCAATGTTTCAATTATTTTTTCACAAATTAACTAAAGTTTCCAAAATGTTGGCCACTTTGATAAAAAATTACAGATAGTAATGATTCGATTTGAAAGTACATGCATTAAATAACATTTAAAAAATTTAAAAAACAGTTATAATTATTGTATACAGTATAGTTTTTTATTTAAAAATATGAAAAATATTTTGTTAAAGAGTTTTAGTTCTCAGGTTGCCATGTTAATTGTAGTCATCCTTGAAATTTTATACTGTTTTTATCTGGTAATGGTTACTATTTTCATTTGTGGTGAACTGTCATGAAACCACAGAGGTCACAACCATTAACAATCATTATTACAACAATAATACATGTAAACATACAACAACAATAATAATAATAAAGAACAGCATCCCTGATTTAGGTGATTTTTCAAATGGCAATTTGACAACTGGACTACTGTTTCCAAATATTGGCCATCTCACTTTAAGTTTAAATTGACAAGTTATTATGATTTTACACAGGGTATTACACACATTCATATTCTAAAATCTGAATTAAATATAATTTTCAACAAGATATTTCAGGAGAGACCCTTCCATGAGACAGAAATTAATTATTCATTATGAATAAAAAAATTAACATATGCACTCAAAGTATTTTTGGCTGCTTCATCAAACTACTTATTTAAATCGAGTTGATACAATTCTGGAGATTACTTTGTGGAAACTTAATTGTTTCATGTTCAGTCCGTTTAAATTTCTTACGTTAAGATAATCGATTTGTGTTGGGACAACATGAATGAATTGTGTGCAACCCTGCATTTTTTACACCAAGATGCAAAACAATAAATCAACTGGACTAAGAAATGTTTCCAAATGTTTGTCACCTAACCTTAAGTTTAAACTGACAAGCTATTACGGTTTTTACTAAACATATTATGAAAAACCACACATTCATGGTTTAATAAAATCCAAATTAAATATCTTGACAATGTAAATCTTCACAGAAGACACTGGCACGATTTTCTATGTGACAGAAATTACTCTAGTCATTCTTTACAAATAAAAAAAATAAGCAAAGCATATTGTTTTGAGTGCACTTTTAAACTACTTCTCTAAAATGAGCTGAAACAACACAATACTGGAGATTTTCTTTGGGGAAACTTAACTGTTTTGTGTTAAATCCACTTAAATGTCTTTATCGATTTGTGTTGGGACAACATCAAAAAATTGTGTGGAACATACTAAAAAAAATTATGTCTGCAAAGTTGCTTCAAAAAAATTATATGGGTTGAATTTAAACAAACAAATTAAATTTAGCAATGTTCAACTTAATTTGTTTACTTAAATTCAACCCAAATAAATTGTTTACAACTTAACTTAAAAAAATTAGTAAACCCAAGAAATCATCTTTGATTTTTTTTTCAGTGCAGTGTGTAAACTACACCAAAATGCAAAACAATAAATCAACTGGACTAAGAAATATTTCCAAATGTTGGTCACCTCACTTGACCTTTAAACTGACACTCTAGTACGATTTAACGAAGGCTATGAAAACCATACATTCACACTAGTCTAAAATACTAATTAAATATCTCGACAATGTATTTCGTGACACAAGGGACTTTACACGCCTTTCAATATGACAGAAATAACTCCAGTCATTCATTACAAATAAGAATCAACAAAAACATATATGCACACAAAACAGTATTTTTTGCTGCTTGTTCAAACTACTTGTGTAAAATGAGCTGAAAGAAAACAACTCTGGAGATTTTGGAGGGAAACTTAATTGTTTTATGTTCAATCCACTTAAATGTCTTACATTAACTTAATCGATTTGTGTTGGGACAACAAAAAGGAATTGTGTGCAACCTTACTTTTTTGCATGTGAACTACACCAAAATGCAAAAATAAATAGATCAACTGGACCAAAAAATGTTTCCAAATGTTGGCCACCTCACTTTAGGATTAAACTGACAAGCTATTACGAAATCCACGCATTCACACTATAGTCTAAAATCCGAATTCATTATCTGGAGGAGGTATTACGAGAAACAAGGACTGACACGCCTTTCCTTGTGACAGAAATTACTCCAGTCATTCCAGCTCACCCCAATTTGACACAGTTTGGCTAGTTCCAGAAGTAATTTCCACGTTAAATTAATTCATCCTAAAATAACCCTCACCGATTCGTCAACTGTCAACTCGGACGTCACACGACTGATTTATCTCGATGAACCGACCTCCGGGAGATTAATATTATTATTGGAGTCAAACACCAGCCTGAGGTGGTGATTTAATTGGGGTATTTAAAGTTGTATATATATTCGCACGTTCTCTTTAATAATATCAGAAAAAGTATTCAAAATTATAAATGGGAAATCATATTAGCAGGTAATGACTATCAAAATACAGTCAACTAAACAGTGCTAATGTTGTTTTGAAGTCATACTTACAGTACATGCAATTTCAGACCGAATATTACAAAATATTATACTACAAAGTAGCGTGGTAAACAATATAGTGACCGTTAAAATGAACGAATGTGAATAAATAAAAGCAACTTTGCCTCGACGGGGATTTAACCGTTACCGACCGTCGGTTGACGAGCCGGTTTTGCGTTCTCGGTTGAGGTAAAGTTGGTTTTATATAGCTAAGCACAATCTGACGTTCTCCTTAATAAATTAATTTAATAAAGATATTCTTTGAAAAATCTAAATAAGGGATTTTTATTAACGTTACCGGCTGATTATTATCAAAGTAGGCACAACATTGTTTAATCAATCTTATGTGGTAATGTTGTTTTGAAACCATTCTTACAAGCGATTTCACACCGAATATTCAAGCAACGTTAGCGGTAAATAGTATACAAGTTGCCACTGAACGAATGTGCAAACCAATGCGTTCTCGCGCGTTTTATTTATAATATGGAGTTGTTGGCCCCCCCGACCCGAATGAGATCACAGTAACTAATCCCACCTTGCAGAGCTGGAAATGCTCGGACTGCAGGGTCTCCTGAATCATGTCATTCCCCGACTGAGGGGACGCGGCGGCGGCGGAGGAGGAGGAAGACGCCGCGGTCAATCCGTCCAACACCTTCCTGATATTAAACTTCTTCATGTTGTTTTCCAGCAAATGCGAAACGAACGCAGAGATGTGCACAAACGGACACACTGTTGTTGTGCTCGTCCTCACATGTCAGACAGTGTTGTCATCCCGTCTCGCGCCATAATCCCACACTCATTCCACACAATCACGGGCCGGAGGGTCGAGTGTCACTTGGTTTTCATTTTAATCGCAACACGGGCAGCGTAATCCGGTTAGATTTGGCCAATCTTCGGTGTGTTCCGTTCCCTCCCCTCGGCTGGTTCCCCCCGCTGCTAACGCGGAAACGCAGAGCTGCAATCGCCGCGCGATTCTGCGCTGTGGAGGCGACACCCGGATGTGCGGGAGAGACTGACTCTGGATCAGCGAGATTCACACTTTTCCATTATAACCTTCAGGAAAGTCAACAGTACAGTAGCTCAACACTACATGCTGGTTAGGAAGATGAAGATGAGGGGAGATGGAAGATGAAGATGGCTTTCCTTGGTTTTGGTTTTGTACACGTTGTCATAATACATTTATAGTGAAGTAAATAATAAATAAATAATCGACAATAAGAAAAAAGTATTTATTATTATTGTTATTATTATTATTGTCATTATTATTATTATTATTATTATTATTAGTAGTAGTATTATTATTATTGGTTTTAAAATAATAAAAAAACAAAAAACAAATGTAAACTACAACAAAATACAAAAAAGTATCCTTGATTTTAAAAATAAAAATGTCTTCTTTTACTTCTTCTTCTTATTGTTATTATTATTGTTATTATTATTATTATTATTATTATTATTATTATTATTATTATTATT
>CAIGQQ010032621.1:0-18326 GCA_903798035.1 Danio albolineatus
TGTTTCTAGTATGGATTAGTACAATGTTAGTATTGATTGGTATGTCGTTTGCATGTTTCTAGTATGGATTAGTATGATGTTAGTATTAATTGGTATGTCGTTAACATTTTTCTAGTATGGATAAGTATATTGTTAGTATGTTTCTAGTATGGATTATGGTATATCGTTAGTATATTCCAAGTATGGATTAGTATAGTGTTAGTATGTTTCTAGTATGGATTCATATATTGTTAGTATTGATTGGTTTGTCATTAGTTTGTTTCTAGGATGGATTAGTATATAAGTATGGATTGGTACATCGATACTATGCTTCTAGTGTGGATTAGTATATCATTAGTATTGATTGGTATGTCATGTTTCTAGTATGGATTAGTATATTGTTAGTATGTTCGTTAGTATGTTTCTAGTATGGATTATGGTATATCGTTAGTTTGTTCCTAGGATGGATTAGTATAGTGTTAGTATTTTTTTTAGTATGTTTCTAGTATGGATTCATTTATTGTTAGTATTGATTGGTATGTCATTAGTTTGTTTCTAGGATGGATTAGGATATTGTTAGTATGGATTGGTATGTCGTTACTATGTTTCAAGAAACAAAGTACAAAGTACAAAGTTTGCTCCAATGTTAAGTCAATGGGATTTTTCCAAATTTTCTGGGACAGTTTTCAGAAAACCGTAAGTCGGATCAGTTGGAAAAGATATTTTAACACGAGTCAGACCAGTCTGGAGGTTTGGAGTTAGTTTGTTTTTTGCAGCTTGAATGGTTTAGAAAGAGATGCAATAAGAAATTAGTCTCTAGAAGTTAATACAGTATAACAGTATGTTGATTTTCACATTAATAAATATATTCATTAGCCCCTTTCACAAATACAGACGTTTCCGGTCTGTATGCGTGAACCGGCACTTTTTGAAAATACCGAAAATTAGTTCCGGCAATTTTCCGGAAAGAGAAGTTGTAACATTACCGGCAATTTGCCGGAGTGCTGCTCTGTGTGAACGCAGAAGGAAAATTGCCGGAAAGAGTGTGTTCACGATTAGTACACGCTGACGTGAGATGTCTACTCCAGCCAATCGGAACACTCAGATGCAGTCACACCTGCGGTTGTTTATGAAAATAAAAGCCTTTAAATATTTTTCCAGACACATTTAGCTGCTAGATGTTAGTCAGATAACGTCTCCATGTTCCTTCTGAACGCCAACTGTGGATAAAATTATCGATAAAATGTTTATGATAAACCGCTGTTTGTTTACCTTCAAACTCTGCTTCACACTGTAAAAAGCAATTGCTGAAAAAAGTGAGTAAACCCACTGCCTTAAAAGAGACAAGTTGATTTTACTTAAAAATGTGAAGTATTTCTGTTGCAACTTTAGAACTATTAAGTTCATGTAGCTTAATTATGCACATAGTTCATTTACGTAATCATTTTAAGGCAGTGCTTAATCAATTTTTAAAAGTTAACCATTGCTTTTTACAGTGCAGTTGCTTGACGCGTGCTCCAGTGAGTGCCAACATACACACACACACATATTATGTACACCTCGACATGCGAAAGTGTTCCTTTAACTGTTTTCATCAAAGTACTTCACAATAATCCAACCACAGAATTTATAATGTCGTCAAATGTGTAAACATTTTGCTGCGGTTCGCATCTGCCTTTGGAAGTCTCTGGGACAAAGCAGCTGCATGAAATGCTAAAGCTTTAAATAAAGTGAAACCATCAACAAAAGCCAGACCCTTTCTGTGTTTACAAATACAAGTGCAGCTGTTTAGAGCTCATTTCTGGTAAACAATGTCAGAGTTTACGGTGTGTAAATGGTCTTTCCCGGAAAAAATAAACAGAAAGTCCATGTCTGTGTGAACAGCGTTTTTTTTTTTTTACCAGTAAAGTCGTTCCGGTAATTTTCTTGATATTTACAGGTATCACTGTGTGAAAAGGGCTATTGTTTGCTCATGTTAGTAAATACATTAACTAATGGTACCTTGCTGTAAAGTGTGACCCAATTGTCTTCATTTTTCTATGGAAGAAAAAGCCTCCCACATCTTATAAGGCCAAATTAACAGCAAATTTTCATTTTTGGGTGAACTGTCGCTTTAAACATCCGTTAAACATTATCCGACAGCCTGCATTGGCCTAAGTTGCAAGCTGAAAAGTAAAAATCTTTTCAAACAAGCAATACATTTAAAAATAACGTGCGCTGAGAGGGAAACAAACCAAAAAAGAAGTGCATTAGGAAAGTAAACAGGGCTAATTTGATGATTCCATGTTGACTTCAGTAAATCATTGAGCGGTAAAACCAAAAAAATATAATTCACAATCGCAGTTATACCAAAATAAATACAAAATTCACTGTTACAAAAGAAATCCCGGTGTAACAGTTGAGCCATGATATTTCCAGACCCCGTTGTCATTTTAGAGCACTTGAAAGGGAACGATAGGGTGTCCAAAGACATTATTATTCCTAAGCCGGAGGAAAGAGGACAGAACGTCTATTTTTCGGACGGACAGTAAATCAAAAAGACGGCAGCGTTCAAACGGAAGATCAAAGGGACTTCTAGTTGCCATGGCGAAGCAAAAAATGTATGCAACCCAGCTCAGCATTTAATTAGTAATGGACATGATGGTGACATTATTATTAATTGAGCAAGGAAATTAATTATTCATCCGTGTTCTCATTCTTGCCCGTCTCCCTCGTGAATCAGAATAAACGTGGCTGACAATTGCTGTATTAATTCAAAGGAACGGGCAATGTCAAGGGACACCCTATGGGATCGTTGATCAGTAACAAGCCAGCGGGAAGCAGTATCAGGCACCGTAGCTGATTAATATGATGTGATTTTAAAGATGAACAACATACTTTTAAAGAAAACTCTCATCATAACAGCATCTGTGAGTTTAAAAGGGCATTGCAGCAAGCAAAGGGGCGAAAGCTGCTGTACAACCAAGGCAACTTTTTTTACAAACCATAATAAAGCAGTGACACTTTGAGAAGAAACTGAAACATTAAATACATGTTTTATTAATGGCATATGCAGATTGTGAGGATTCGACAGGGTTTCTAGTGCTCTGGTTTTCTGCTAGATCCTTTCTGTTTTTTTTTTTAAGGGGGGGGGGGGGGGGATTTCAAGGGTTTGTTTACATGCAAGAGAAATATTTAGGACTTAGTAAAGATATGATACTGTGATATGATATCTCAAGCCAAATATTAGATCAGATATTAAAAACACATAAAAATCTATATTTTTTATGAACCAAAAGGGGGAAATACAGAGCTCAACCTAATTTATTTTTAACCTCTTAAGGCCCAAGGGGTTTTTTTACATGCATTTTTTATTTCTCTTTGCAATTTGGGCTTATTGGAACCTAACTAGAATAAAACCTAAGTATCATCTTTTGATACAATGTACTTTCAGAGAAAAAGTATGTCCATATATGTGGCAAAAACAGCCCCTAACATAACGAAAGGGAAGTCAATTTGAACAGTACACAAGGGTTAAGAAAAAGTCAATCAAAAATACTTCCTGTCACAATTATTTTTATCAAAAACTTCTGAACACTTCCGCCATAGTCACAGTATGACATCAATACAGCATTTGTTTGTTAAGGTTGTGCATATTCAGCAGATGCATATAGTAAGTGGAGCCAAATTGACAGAAATAAGAAGCGTGACCTCTTCATTTCTTCTCTCTCAAGGCTGTGATTCATACTAGCACAAGCAACTAAAAAAGTTCGGCGCTTAAAAGAAGTTCCTCACAGGAACATGCAGCGAAGCCAATTGGCGTGAGAGATCTAGTTAATGTTATTGGGATATAACGTTCAGCATAGATGCACATTTCAGTTGCCTTTTTGGGGGGGAAAAACATCCCAATAACTTCATATATTAGAGGTCAACCGATATACGGTGCTGCTTTGTGACCTTATTGACAATACTTTACATTTACTAGCAATCTGAACATATTAAAAGACACATTTTAAGCAAACGCAGAATGCTTTGTGTGCTTGTATTATATCAGTCGACCTCTATTTATATTGCTGAAGTGAAGTGTCTTCACGAAAAGTATTCACTTACCATCTTGGAGTTCTAGACAAAGGAATAATAACAGAACAGCAGACTATGACTATTCCTCTGTGTGATTATTTCTAACAGTTTTCATTTTTGCCTTTATGTTTATGTTACAAAGCATCAAAATCATGTGAATGAACAATCACCGACTGCCTAAAACAAAAAGAAAACGATAAATAAATGATATAGCAAAGCAATGCTGTAAAAATAAATTAATTAAATAAAATAATGGACAACCTACTGTATATGAAATCAGCGTAAATAAAAATCAGATCAGATAATAAAGTGAGTGACATGCTTCCTCGTATTTACACTGGCATATTTACATACGTTGTATACAGGTAAAAGGCTAGTGAAACATAGATGTGGCACTGCAATGCAGAAAAATAAAAGTCAGGTGTCGTTTGGACAACATGCTTACAGAGTGTCGTCTGAAACTAGTGCTGATGTTAAATAATCAACCCAGCCAGATAGAAATGTGCCATAAAAAGAGTCCATTTACCTAGATCACCTTCTAGTCAGCGGAGAGAATGTGTTAAAGATACAAAAAGAGCAAAAACACACACAAATACGCCGTTCAATAATTATAAACCCATTAAATATGCATTTCATTTCCATTTTTTGGGAAAACAACAGCTTCAACATGCAAACTGGGTCATTCCTGTTCTGCAGTACTTAAATCAATACAGGCTCACTGGGAAATGTACTCATTTTTGGGATCTGAGAAATGTGTTTGTAGGTACATATGACTATTGCCTGTAAAACTAATGGGTGTTAATTACCTCCGTATGGATGGCTTTTCCAGACTGACTGATTTGCGTTCTCAAAAAAAATGTATTCCTGGGTACATTATTCCAAAGAGCCTGGGTTGACTTTTATCAAGCATACTATGTTAATCTACTATGTTTTAAGAACATGCGCATTAAACATACTCTGTTTGAGTTTAGATGCTTTAATCACTAAAAACAATAGATAAGAAGAGATAGATCAGATTATTTTAATAAAGAGCTAAAGGGCTTTATTTCAATGATTTAAGTTCAAAGTCTAAAGCGCATGGTGTAGATTAACTTAGGTCGAGTCCGAATCCACTTTTGCTATTTTAAAGTAGGGCAAAACAGTTGTTGTACCAGGCGCATGGTCTTAAAGATTGGCTTTATTGTCTTAATTAGTTACAGGTGTGTTTTGGGAGTAACGTGCATTAAATCTGTCTTATCTTCCACTGCCTTTAAGATTCCGTTGTGTCGCGCCATGGCACATTCATTATTTACATGACAGTTTTGTAAGCGGAAAAACTGAACGCTTCACTAGCAAGAAAACAGTTGACAATTACCCACTCAATCCACTGCTCATACTTACAAATGTGTCGTTTTTCCATCCAAAATGACGTCACTGGCTTTTAGTCAGTTGATTTTAGACTAGAGAAGTCTCCAAATGTAAAAATCACTTGGTCTGACTGGTCCAAAACTCTACATTTGATCTAAACTAGTAACTAAAAATTCTGTAAATATTTATTTTAAATGCAAAACCTAAAAAAGTAATTTTCGTTCACACTAACTAGGGAAGACACAGCCTTGCATATACTTATAAATTTGTTTATATAGAAATTGTTTGTCTACACAATATATTATAGTGTCAAACTGGAGGGCTGTAGATATGCATAGTTTAGCTTTAACCTCCATTAAACACACATCAATCAAACTAATCGAGTTGTTCAGGCTTGTTTTAAAGCTCCAAGTAAGTGTATTGAAGCAGGGTTAGGACTAAAGGGGTGCGGCCCTCCAGGAACTGAGTTTGACACGTTTGTTGTAGACGATTTACTTTATATTTTGCACCAATGTCATTTACATAGCTAATTTTAATGGATTTTAAGAACTTCTGTTTCAGTTTTAACTAAACACGTTACTTGTAAAACAGCAAAATTGTGCTTTATTTTATATGGAAATAAATGGTCAATAATTTAATAATTTAAATTTAGATGTGAATACTTTAGTACAAATTGTCATTCAAAATTACTAATATGTGAACGAAAAAAGACATATATTCAATTAAATTAAGTAAAAATATGATATTATTAAACAAATATGACCTGCAATTAAGTTATAATTAAGTTAAACAATTATAGATATTTCTAAAACAGACACTATAAACCTGTTTGAAAATAACAAAATGAAAGAACAATAAAAGAAACTTGACAATTGTTAATAAAAGAAAAATAATGAGCAAACCCCTGCAATATTTTTAAAAGAAACTGCCTTAAATAGAGGGATAGTCACCCAAAAATGCAAATGACCTAATCATTTACTCTCCCTCATGTGGTTTTGAAGCTTTATGAGAATGCTGATTGCCCATTGACTTCAATGGATAATATAATTATATAAATAATACAATGGAAGTCAATGGGTGCAGCTGCAGCATTTTTCAAAATATCTTTTGTCTTCAAAATATCATTTTTAGGTAAATCATCCCTTTAAAGTAGTGAATTCTCCTCTATGATCACATATATGTTATGTTATAAAAGCAAAGCTAACTTGCAAGGATTTATTGATATTTTATCTAAATATATGACAAATGGGATGTCGAAACCTTTGAAATTATTAATATGTTAAAGGAAGAAAGAAAGAAAGAAAGAAAGAGACACAGACAGACATTCACTTAATAAAAATAAAACTATTAAACAAATATGACCTGTAATTAAGTTCTAACTGACAAAAACAATCTCAGATATTTCTAAAACAAACTCTATAAAACTGTTTAGAAACATCAAGATTAAAGAACAATCCTGCGATATTTCTAAAGGAAACTGCTATTAAATAAAGGGATAGTCACTTAAAAATGAAAATGACCTAATCATTTACTCTCCCTCGTGTGGTTTTGAAGCTTTATGAGAATGCTGATTGCCCATTGACTTCAATGGAAGAAGAGAAATAATACAATGGAAGTCAATGGGTTCAGCTGCAGCATTTTTCAAAATATCTTCTTTTGTCTTCAAAATATCATTTTTAAGTAAATCATCCCTTTAAAGTAGTGAATTCAACTCTATGATCACATGTACACTGGAAAAAAAAAAAGATTCAAAGCATTTACAATATTTTTAAGGCAATTTATATGGGCTGAATTTAGTAATGTTTAAACTTTGTTTAAATTCAGCCCATAAAAAATTGTTTGCAACCAATTACCTTAAAAAAAGTGTAAATCCAATGAATCTATATTTCCCAGTGTACGTTATTGTATAAAAAGAAAGCTAACTTGTATGAATTCATTAATATTTTATCTAATATATCAGGCCACCTATGATGGGAAGTCGAAAATGTACTGCATACCAGGAATGACCCACATACAGCATCTCTCTCTCTCTCTCTTTCTCAGTCTCTCCTCGTACCTGAGCAGTTCTTCCTATAATTTGTGTTTTCTTGTGGATGTCCCGGGAGGCGGCACTGGAAGCGATGCTGCCAGAATTCAGCAAACCAGGGGTTTCTATTGTTGGTGGCGAGCCGTAGCTTCAGGAAGTAGTCATTGAAGGACGTGACCTCCTCCGTCTGCAGTTTGACCGTGATGCCGCCCACAGCCTCCTCCTCGTATCCCTCCACCACCTCATCTCTGTCCGCCCAGCCGTCACTGAAGAAAACAGGCCAGAGAGAGTCTAATTACTCGCCTAATTACCAGCAGCTTGCTTTTCTATCTCTCACCTGCATCGCCCAAATAACACAACACTGGAGTGCTGTGACCTACTTTAGCACACAAAACTCAGCATGCACTTTGTTAGGCGTTTATTTCAGCATTAGACAGTGCTCAGTTGTGGGTTTATAATTATTATTATTATTATTTTATTTTTTTTGCATTTAAAGGAATAAATAAATGATGAGGAATCGATTTTTTCCCCCCTAAGATTGCATTTAGGTCTGGGGATGTATTCACAAAACATCTTAACCCTTGTGTGTTGTTGGGGATGTTTTCATCCACTCTGGGGTGATTTTGAGGCTTAATTTGGCCATAACTTTCACAGTGATTCAGCAAATGGAATGATTTTTGGTGACAAATCTTATTTTGACACAATACATTCGCTGGCCACTTTATTAGGAACACCTTACTAGTATCGGGTTGGACCCCTCTTTCCCTTCAGAACTGCTTTAATCCTTCGTGGCATAGATTCAACAAGGTACTGGAAATCGTCCTCAGAGATTTTGCTCCATATTGACATGATAGTATCATGCAGTTGCTACATATTTGTTAGCTTATCCATGATGCGAATCTCCCGTTCCACCACATCCCAATCGGATTGAGTTCTGGTGACTGTGGGGGCCATTTGAGTACAGTGAACTCATTATCATGTTCAAGAAATCAGCTTGAGATGATTCACACTTTATGACATGGTGCTTTATCCTGTAGGTTGTGGCGTTGACACGGGAGAACATGCTCCACAAAGAAATGCCAGCTGGCCCAGACAGGACTCGAACCAGCAACCTTCTTGCTGTGAGGCAACAGTGCTAACCACTGAGCCACCATGCCGCCTGCCTATTTACAATGTTTATTTTGATTGCGCATATACTCAAAAAATGACTTTTGTTCTTGTTCAAACTACTAAATTGAGTTAAAACAACACGATTCGTAATTTCAGCTTAATTGTTTTATGTTTAATCCACTTAAATTTGTAAAAAACAATTAAGTTAGCTTAAAAGGATTAATTGTTCCCAACACAAATTAAGTTAATCAACTGCCAAAAAAAATAAACTTTTGGTAGGCTAATCTTCAATCAAAGTCTGAGCATCTGCTTCCATGATTAGAGTAGGCGGTCCTTCTCTGATGATGTCAGTTTGGTGGCTTCAGCACAATATTCGTAACCCCGCCCCTTTTATTGTTAGTTTGCTATGAGAGAATCATGAGCAAAAAAGAAAGCCCTGCCTTCTACTCAATATTCAGTTATAGTAGGAAGTACATCAACATACTGAAATGAAGGAGTTCCGGTTCACATAACAGTTCCTAACTCGCCGATTGCGTGTGCTTGTCAGTCCAACATTTATATTCTAAAGATTTTCACAAAGTGTTTTTTACTAAATCAAGCTGCTAACACAGTATATTATATTAGCCTGCATTTTCATTCATTTTCCTCAGGCTTATAGTCTCAATTTCAGAGGTCTCCACAGCGGAATGAACCGCCAGCTGTTCCGGCATATGTTTTACGCAGCAGATGCCTTTTTCCAGCCGCAACTTAGCACTGGGAAACACCCACACACACTCATACACTATAGTCAATTCATTCATTCATCCATCCATTAATTTTCTTTTCGGCTTAGTCCCTTTATTGATCACGTGTCGCCACAGCGAAACGAACCGCCAACTTATCCAGCATATGTTTTACACAGCGGATGCCCTTCTAGCTGCAACCCATCACTGGGAAACACCCACACTCACTCATTCACAAACATACACTATGGCCAATTTAGCTTATTCAACTCACCTAAACATGTCTTTGGACTGTGAGGGAAACTGGAGTACCCAGAGGAAACCCACACCAACACGGGGAAAACATGCAAACTCCACACAGAAATGCCAACTGACCCAGCCAGGACTAGAACCAGTGACTTTCTTGCTGTGAGGCGACAGTGCTAACCACTGAGCCACTGTGCCACCACAGCCTGTATTTTGAATGTGGTAAATATTTTTAAACCTTTATTTAACATAATATTGTATCTCACAGATGTTTATGGATAAATTTAAGACAGACTCCACCCCCTCCCCATCAGCCAATCACTGTGCATATAGTTAATGAGCATGCACACATCCATAGCAATGAGGTCAGCCCCGCCCTCACTCTCAGCTTAAAACTATTCTATAGTCCCAAATATAATTTAATCTCAGCAGCTTTGTGAACAGGTTTTAAGAGAAAATCCTGCTGAAAACTTTTACTGCTATTTGGGAGAACTCTAAGTGCTAAGATAAAATGTTTTGTGAATACAGATTTGGAAGCAAGTGGTGATATAAATGACTCTAGAAAGCATGTCAGCATCATTATTTTATTTTTACACTGAGACTGGAAAGTTTGCAAGTGAGATTTGTTGACTTCAGCAGTTCGTGTTGCATTATTTCCCAATGGTGACAGTTCAAAAATGGGGAAAAACAGGCACTTTTCACATTTCCCCCCACATTCTCATACGTTTTCATGCCTATAATTCAAGAAGTGGTTTTATGGTATTTAGATTCTGGTTCTTGACAAACCTTCTTTTCAGAGTCTCTATTTTTAAGGCCCTTTTTGATTAAATTGCAGAGATTTGAGAACTGTGGATAATTCTTTCACAAATCAAGTTTGAAAAAAGTCAGGAAAGTAGAGAGTCCAGCTGTGTTTAGGTGGAAGTGTCGAGTGGCAACAGAGGGAAGGGTTTGCATCAAAAGCTGCGTTTCGTTGTTTGTCATATTTCTACTTTTTCCCAAATGTTCTCAAAATTCTCACTCTTGCACACTCTACCTACTCTGATCGCTGGCAGACTGTTATCACTAAAATCTCTGTCATTGTGAACAACAGCAAGAAAATAATAATAATCGGTCCATTAAAATGACTACATTAAAAACAGAGGAGAAGCAGATGGGTTTGACTGTACCACGGAAATACCTTACGCTCGTGGTGCTGAAAAATTTGCCGTCAATATGCAGAGGAATGATCTGCTCTCAATGCTGAAAGTGTGAGAGACAGCTGTGAGGCACTCTGCAGCAGGGGAGAGACAGCAGCATCACTCTCAGGCTCCGTTTACACTAGTGCTTTTTAGATTTAAAACGGAGTTTTAGCATGAAAACGATCGGCGTCCACACTAGCGTCTCTCAACAGATCTCTCTCCACCAGAAATGTATATCACGTGACCATTTGCGCACTCTGGGCATGCGCGTTCAAGTATAAACAGGAAGCAAAGCGTCTCGCTCGGCATTTGGTTATTGTTAGTCAACAAACGCTGGTTGAACGCTGAACGCGATGGTAAAGAAAGCAAGAGAGGTCTTTTTGAGGACAGACGACGAGGTCGAGTTGTTACTTAAAGTAACAAATTAATATAAAACATCCATGGATATTGAAAATACAGTGTTTACAGTGAAGGCTGGTCTGCCGTCTGCCAGTGACGTTTTAGTCACGTGCGCTTGAAGAATAAGGGAAGGTTACGCAATGACCAAAAAGCCCCAATCACGTAGCCAATCTCAGTAGCCACGCCTCCGTTTTCAAAGGTCTCCGTTTTCCCACGACCACACTGAGACGAGGCAGCAGCGTTTTAGAATGAAAACGGCCTCTCCAGCGTTTCCAAAACGCTCCATTTTCGCGGCTTAAAAACTCCGGCGTAGTGTGGATGGATGGCGTAACCGTAGCAAAACTTATGCGTTTTAAAACGAAAACGCACTAGTGTAAACAGGGCCTCAGTTCGTTGCGAACAGTAACGTTAGGAATGGTAGAGCACAAAAAAATTTAAGTCTCTCAAAATCTCCAGTAACACCTAAAAACATTCGCTAGTCGCTTTTTTTGAAAATTTTGAGCTAGGGGGGTCTGAAAAGTCATTAAGTTCACAACACTGGCTGGCATCGTGAGTGTCTTTCAATGAAGTGCTCACACTTCAAGCATGGAAGGAACGTTCTAAAAGTAGGCCTAAAAAAAATTTAAATCTTAACAGTTATAGACAGATTTCACAATATACAATAGAAAATGTATAAAAGCGCTATATGATTAATATAGGCTTCTTGGCATTGGTCTGGGCCCCTAATTCCACGAGGCCCTAAGCAGCTGCTTACCTCGCTTAAAGAGCCCATATTATGGATTTTTGAAAATGACCTTCCATGCAGTGTGTAACAGCTCTAAGTGAAGTGAAATGTCCAGATGAGGCTTAAATCTAAAGTGCACAGCGTTTACAACTATTGATTCATCTATAAAAGAGTCAACTCATCGTCATTTAAATGAATCGTTATTAGAACGAGTCTTTTGCCATTTCGGCTTGACGTCAACACGAAACATAAGCCACGCCCACTAGTTGCACGCACAGACCCCGGGAAAATTGAACTCCCCGGCCCCGCACACAGACATGAAGAAAAAGTGGAAGAAGACACCTGGAGTGGTTGAGGTTTATTTTTGGTAAAATACCTGAGAATTATAGCCCCAACATGGTGCTGTGTTCGAGTCATTTCTCTGAAGAGAGCTACACCAATCTATACGCTTACAATGCGGGATTTGTTGCACGGTTGTTGTTAAAGGATGGATCAATACCCAGTTTATTTGGACCAGCATGTTCTTCCACCGAATCACAACCTGTAAGTATGATTAAAATAACTATCATCTTTTTCACTATAACAAGGTAAATATGGTTGTAGTTTATTATCTGTATTGTGTTTGCTCCGTGCAGCATGTAGCGGTAGCCATTTAGCTTACTGCCGAATGTAACTATTTGTTGGCTAACAATAGTCCATGAAGTGTTAATTATTACTGAATGTTTGTTGTTATGATGAAGAATATAGCAATTCGCTGTTGTACAACTGCAGTGATTTTTTTCAATATGTTCTGGCATTGGGCTGCTGACACGTAAAGGACGTGACGTGGTAGCGTGACTTGACGTGGTAGCGTCACGTAAAGGAGGTGCTTGGGAAAAAGACTCGCTCAGACGATTCATATGGGAGTCGGTGGGAAAATGAGGTAAAAATAAATAGATATTACAAGACATTGAAAGTGACATGCTGTTGTTTGGGACTTCAAAAAGTGAAATTTAACCGTTCTCAACCCAACATATGGGCTCTTTAAGTCTGCCCCTGAAGTATAGGGAAGTATGTGTGAGCATAAAAGATCTATTTAGATTACTTTGTTGTACTTGGTGTATAACTCGAAAAAAAAAACAATAAACACAATGTTAAAAAAAAAAAGAATAAAAACTCAATTTTCTTCAGCATACTTTAGTATTCGGTTTATGTCTATTAGTATATTTCACTTTTTATTTTATAACAAAAAGATAATAAAAAAATAATCCCATGTCTTTATAAGCAGTTTAAAACCACAATATCTAAAACAATAATAGTAGAAAATGCTTATAACAGTAACATTAAGTAAATATTAGAACAACTAGCTGCTTTTGCGATGTAAACTGCTTTTCAAGCATACCAGTATAATAAGTCTACATCAGACAGATGATTTTTTTTTTTAAATTCCCAGTTCATTTGTTGAAATTTGTGTTGCTTGAGCTCATAATGAAGGTGTCTTTCTGTGGTCATGGCATCATCAGCACCATCTGCCTCTCAGCATCTTCACGGCACAATGCCAAACACTGACTATTATTAGTTGACACTTCATACTTCACAGATGACAACAATTCACTCTGAGCAGCTGATTGTGTCTTTGATTCTGAACACAGCTTCAAATTAACTACAGAAAGGCCATAATCCAATGACTCTCAAACTTCAGTCACTGAACAGGGCTGGATTTAAGTGCTTTTTATTTAAAAGGGGACCTCTTATGCTCCTTTATACAATATGTAAAATAAGCCTCTGATGTCTCTAGAGTGTGTGTGAAGTTCCAGCTCAAAATACCACAAAGATGTGTTATAACTTTCTGAAACTGACCCTTTTAGGCTTTGCTCCTAATTGTGGCATTTTGGTGACTGTCGCTTTAAATTCAAATGAGATTGTGCACTTTTGAAAAAAGGGTGGAGCTACAAATGCCTATGTGTCAGCATAGTGGCAGATCCCAAAACAAGACTAACATCATATGCTAATGAGGGAGAAATGGTCACTAGTGGGCAGGGATTTCTCCATCTGATGACATGTACAAAAGGAAAAAGTGTTTCTGCAGACTGTTTTTAATCAAGCGTGATTATAAAAGCCCTAGTTTGTGCATCTCTGGTATAGACTATCCAGTCACAAAAGTCGGCGAAAATCATATGCGGCAAAAATCCTACATGATGGTAATAGTTTGACTAAACGATTAGTTAATTTATTTGCTATTATTGTTTATGATCTGCTCTTGGACTATAACCCATTACACAATGTTTGTAAAAAATGCCTCAGATTCTTGGAAGCACATTGTACATTCAACCTGATCATTTTAAATAAACATTTCAAAATAAGAAAGAAAAAGGAAGTGATTAATAAATATAATCAGTTTACTCAATAGATATATCAACTATTGTCATATTGAGCATTTGTTCTTGCAGTTGTTGTTGTTGTTTTTTTGCAATGTTGAAGTGATTTTTTTTCTATAGCTGTGTGCCTGAGTTACTAAAGTACTGGTTTGAATTAGCCTCCTTTAAAACAGTCTCCTTGACCCAAAATAGAGCATCCTTGGCCAGCTGATGTTCCTCTTTCCAGTCCACAGAGACTGCACTGGCATCAAGACAGAGGTATAAAATACTTTTTACGCCAACAAGACAGAGTTCTGCTGAGGTAAATAACCAAACGAACACTCATACATTATCTTAACGTCTCATTAATATAACTCTGCAGCATTATGAAATGATGATCGTTTCTAAGCAGAATACCTCTGGATTCATGTGATGCTTCCTAAAACAATTATACACAGCGAGTACGGAAAATATTCAGACCCGCTTAAATATTTCTCTCTGTTATATTGCAGTTATTTGCTAAAATCTTTAAAGTTTGCTAATGTCAACACAGCACCCCATATTGACAGAAAAACACATAACTGTTGACATTTTTGCAGATTTATTAAAATAGAAAGACTGAAATATCACATGATCATAAGTATTCAGACCATTTTCTCAGTATTTAGTAGAAGCGCCCTTTTGATCTAATGAGTCTTTTTGGGAAAGGTGCAACAAGTTTTTCACACCTGGATTTGGGGATCC
This sequence comes from Danio albolineatus, assembly GCA_903798035.1. Taxonomy (NCBI): domain Eukaryota; kingdom Metazoa; phylum Chordata; class Actinopteri; order Cypriniformes; family Danionidae; genus Danio; species Danio albolineatus. The sequence goes on from CAIGQQ010032621.1 coordinate 14,871, forward strand.
TCTGCCATTCCTCCTTGCAGATCCTCTCCAGTTCTGTGAGGTTGGATGTTAAACTTTGGTGAACAGCCATATTTAGGTCTCTCCAGAGATGCTCAATTGGGTTTATGTCATGGCTCTGGCTGGGCCATTCAAAAACAGTCACGGAGTTGTTGTAAAGGCACTCTATTATTTTAACTGTGTGCTTAGGGTCATTGTCTTGTTGGAAGGTAAACCTTTGGCCCAGTCTGAGGTCCTGAGCACTCTGGAGAAGGTTTTCGTCCAGGATATCCCTGTACTTGGCCGCATTCATCTTTCCCTCGATTGCAACCAGTCGTCCTGTCTCTGTAGCGGAAAAGACCACCACAGCATGATGCTGCCACCACCATGCTTCAATGGTAGGATTATATTGGACAGGTGATGAGCAGTGCCTGGTTTTCTCCACACATACCACTTTGAATTAAGGCCAAAAAGACCAAATCCTTGTCTCATCAGACCAGAAAGTCAGGTGTTTTTTTAGCAAACTAAATAACATGCAGGCTTTCATGTGTCTTGCACTAAGGACAGGTTTCCGTCGAGCCACTCTGCCATAAAGCCTCAACTGGTAAAGGGCTGCAGTGATGGTTAACTTTCTACAACTTTACTGCCTCTCTTACCAAGGCTCCTCTCCCCTGATAGCTTAGTCTGGCTGGACGGCCAGCTCTAGGAAGGGTTCTGGTTGTCCCAAAGGTCTTCCAATTAAGGATTATAGAGGCCACTGTGCTCTTAGCAACCTTAAGTGCAGCACATTTTTTTAACCTTGGCCAGATCTGTGCCTTGCTCTGTCTCTGAGCTCTTCAGGCAGTTTCTTTGAACTCCTGATTCTCATTTGCTCTGACCTGAATTGTGAGCTGTGAGGTCTTATGAAGACAGGTGTGTGGCCTTCCTAATAAAGTACAATCAGTATTATCAAGCACAGCTGGACTCAAAGGAAGGTGCAGAACCATCTCAAGGCAGATTAGAAGAAATGGACAGCACCTGAGTTAAACATATGAGTGTCACAGCAAAGGCTGTGAATTATACTAAGGACCATGTGGCATTTCAGTTTTTCTTTTTTAATACATCTGCAGAAATGTCAACAATTCTGTGCTATTCAAGGTTCACAGTTTTTGGAAGAAAGATCAAGGGCCCATAAGGCAATTCATTCAAGTCAAACATAAACGAATGGAGGAAATAAAAACATGTATCACACAATACGAAAAACAGCTAATTGATTGATCATTTTTACAGTGTATTTGAGATTGTCAAAAATGCAAACGGTGCCCTCTAGTGGATTTGTGAAAACAAAAACTGCAAGAACACTTATAGCCCCCAGTACACTCTCAGAAATAAAGGTACGCGAGCTGTGACTGGGGTGGTACCTTTTCAAAAGGTACACAATTGTACTTAAAGGGTCCATATTGATACCCTTAAAAGTATATATTAGTACCTAAAAATTAAGAGGAACACTTTTGTACTTTTTAGGCACTAATGTGTACCCTTGAAGTATTAATATGGACCTTTTAGATACAAATTAGGTGCCACCCCAGTGACAGGGTACCTTTATTTCTGAGAGTGTAGAGCTGAACATCTTTTCCTGAAGCCGAAGGAATACGACGGGACCCGATGGGTTCAGGCAGGGTCGGGTTTCATTTCTAAAATTTTGGACGGGGTCGGGTAGGGTTCTGGCTTGTGTGGTAAATGAACAGTCATGTGATGCATTTCGATTAGTGCGAGACAGTAATCAAATCGTTTGTTACAACATCAAAACGCATCCCTGCAAAGGTGAAACAAATGATGACGGAGACGTCAAAAAGAGGTAATGGGAAAATGGGAGTGGGGAAATGTACAGCAAGCTGACAAGGAAAATGACGAGGTCACTCGCTACATTGAAACCTCTGTCCTGGAAAATGAAATGGATGTTCTTGGCTGGTGGAAGATGAACAAACAATCCTCCCCAAAACTTGCAAAATTAGCCAGATCAGTAAGCATCCCGGCCAGTAGCAGCAGCAGTGAAAAGTGTTTAGTGCTGCTGGACGCACCATCAGTGAGCGCAGGACCATGCTAAAGCCATCTACAGTAGATTCAGTAATGTTCCTCCACAAAAACACATAGCCTAATCTTGGTGAGTAAAGTATTTTCAAATTATAACATTAATTAAATCATAAATGCATAATGTAGTCAGAGTATATAGGCTGATGTGGGCATTATTCTTTAATTATTCAGCTTAATCGTCGCCTTAAGGCCAGATTGTGAAGAGAAGTGGTGATAAAAATCCCGAAATTATCTTAATTTCTTTATTGCCGAATACCGTCATAGTTTAGAATGTATTTTAATTTAATTGGTTAGGAAATCCTTATTTATGTTGGTGTATTGGTCAATGTAAAGGCTAAGTGTATGTAGCTAGGCCTATTCAAAGTGCTGAGATGTTACGCCCCATTGAATCACTTTGAATAGGTGACGTCAGGCGTTGCCGAACTGCATTGTGGATCCGTCGGCGCCGCTTCAGTGGCATTGCTCGCTGCAGAAGTTGGGACTTTCTTAACCTTTCAAGCGCCGATGGAAGCGTCAGCCAATCAGATCGCTGTCTGCAAACACACAAGCTCAGACAGTAGCTGACTGTTGACTAATTTCATTGGCTGACGCTGCTATGACGATCGCGTCAACCCCAACTTCAGACACGCCCTTTGGTCAAGCGTTGATGCTGAAGCCTCGTGTTAATGCACCATTACGATGTTACAGAGGACTCATTTTATTTCTTTGTTCCAACTTCTAAGTGGCCTATACATTTGTTATGAATAAAATATGTTAATTGGCCTGATTACAGCTCTAGTCCCCGGTAAATATTTTTCAGTTGTCAAAAATGTATCCCTGGGCACATATTTTCAATGATCCTGGGTTGTTTATATTCCCCAAGTGTCCCTCAAGTATCATTTAATTTGATGAAAAAGTAAACTCATAGTCACCTGCCAATGAGGAGGAATTCTCCAGCTACCCCGAGGCGTCTCATGGCCATGAGGAGTCCACGGACAGTCATTCCCTCGCAGAAACACACCACCACACGAGCTTTGGGCAGACGCTCCCGCAGTTTCCTCAGCAGCCGGTCAAAGTGTTTCTCCCCGGCGTTACTGTAGATCTTATCGGAGTGGGCGATACACAGACCCTCTTGAGATGCCAGCTCCTTAAAGGCCTCCATCCCACTCTCGCCGTAGTTTCCTGAAGACCAACATCCAACACAAGAGCATCAGCATCAGACCACGACACAAAAGAAGATATTTTGAAGAATGTTAGAACATCATTGACATTTTGGAATATTTCTAAAACGGAAAATATTGTCAAACAATAAATAATGTAAATAAAATGTTAATAATGACATTATTTTCAGTTTTGGGCTGACTATTCCTTTAATGTGAGGAAACACAGATATATGGATATTATGACAGAATATCCTTATTCACAGTT
>CAIGQQ010032622.1:0-15338 GCA_903798035.1 Danio albolineatus
ATTTTACTTAAAAACGTGAGTTAACTCGTTGCTTTTAAAGCGATTAGATGACTTTACTTAAAAACGTGAGGTAACTCGTTGCTTGTAAAGCGATTAGTTGACTTTACTTAAAAACATGAGTTAACTTGTTGCTTTTAAAGCGGTTAGTTGACATTACCCAATACAGCATAATAACTTGTTGCTTTTAAAGCGATTAGTTGACTTTAAAAGCATATATTTGCTTAAAAAAATTAGCAAACCTATTGTTTTTAAAGCAATTAGTTGACTTTACTTAAAAACGTGAGTTAACTCATTGCTTTTAAAGTAATTAGTTGACTTCAAAAGTGATTATTTGCCTTAAAAATTAATTAAATTTTAAAGCGATTAGTTGATTTTACTTAAAAACGTGAGTTAACTCGTTGCTTTTAAAGCGATTAGTTGATTTGACTTAAAACATGAGTTAACTCTTTGCTTTTAAAGCGATTAGTTGACTTTACTTAAAAACGTGGGTTAACTCATTGCTTTTAACACGATTAGTTCACTCTACTGAAAAATGTGAGTTAACTGATTGCTTTTAAAGCGATTTGTTTTTAACTTGTTGCTTTTAAAGCGATTATTTAACTTTACTTAAAAACATGACTTAAATCGTTGCTTTTAAAGTGATTAGTTCACTTTAGTTAAAAACGTGAGTTAACTTGTTGCTTTTAAAGTGATTAGTTGACTTCAAAAGTGATTTTTTTGCCTTACAAAATTAGCAAACCCGTTGTCTTTAAAGCGATTAGTTGACTTTACTTAAAAACGTGAGTTAAAATGTTGCATTTAAAGTGATTAGTTGACTACATTAAAGTGAGTAAACCCGTTGCTTTTAAAGCGATTAGTTGACTTTACTTAAAAAACGTGAGTTAACTTGTTGCTTTTAAAGCGATTTGTTAACTTGTTGCTTTTGAAGTGATTAGTTGACTTTACGTAAAAGATTTAGTTAACCTGTTGTCTTAAAAAGCCATTTGTCAGACTTTACTTTAAAAAAATGTGCAAACCCATTGTAATTTGGAATTGTTACGTTCCAAGTAAATTTTTATAAAAATGCACATTTCATTTACTTCATGTTTACTCACTTTTTTTAGGTAAGGTCAACCAGTGGCTTTTTATAGAGTCAAATGATATGGCTTTGAAAGTTCATAACACCTTCGAAGAAGATTCCAAAGTTGATCTTTATAATGTCAACAACATACTGTATATCCTGACTGACGAACCCCCTTTTTTCTTTTCCCATATTAATATTAATAACAATAATCCAGTCACCTTTGATGAAGTCTGAAACCACCCAGTAAAACCCTTCTCCTGGCAAAGCTCCTCCGACTCACTTTAGTCTCATCACATTTATTGGCCAGCAGAACAGCAGGGATCGGATGGCCATCTTTCAACATTACTTGACAATCAAGTTCATGTTTCCAGTTCAGAGCCCCATCCAGCGATGAGCCATTTGTCAGGTCGTACACTACAAAAGCACCACTGGATCCCTTGAAGTACACTCGATTCAGTCCTCGAACACGCTCTTGACCTAAATAAACAAACACTGTTAATCAGAAAACACCACAATATGCTTTGAGATGCAGAAGAAGCTCTCTGATTTGACAAAGAAAGAAAACATGATGTATTTCAGCAGAATACGGCATGGTTATTGTATTGCCTGGAGATTTATTAGTTAATAATTAACAGACAAATGTTGTCATTTAGCTTTTTTTTGTCTTTAAAGAGTACGAGTCTTTACACAGAACGTGAGTTAACTCGTTTCTTTTAAAGAGATTAGTTGACTTTACTTAAAAACATGAGGTAACTTGTTGCTTTTAAAGCGATTAGTTGACTGCTTAACGTGAGTTAACTTGTTGCTTTTAAAGCAATTAATTGACTTTACTTAAACTTGCTGTTAACTTGTTGTTAGTTAACTCGTTGCTTTTAAAGTGATTAGTTGACTTTACTTAAAACCGTGAGTTAACTCGTTGCTTTTAAAGCGACTAGTTGACTTTACTTAAAAACGTGAGTTAACTTGTTGCTTTTAAAGCGATTAGTTGACTTTACTTAAAAACATGAGTTAACTCGTTGCTTTTAAATCAATTAGTTGACTTTACTTAAAGATGTGAGTTAACTCGTTGCTTTTAAAGTGATTAATTCGCTACCTAAAAACGTGAGTTAACTCGCTGCTTTTAAAGCGATTAGTTGACTTTACTTAAAAACTTGAGTTAACTTGTTGCTTTTAAAGCGATTAGTTGACTTTACTTAAAAACATGAGATAACTCCCTGCTTTTAAAGCGATTAGTTGACTACTTAGCGTGAGTTAACCTGTTGCTTTTAAAGCAATTAATTGACTTTACTTAAACTTGCTGTTAACTCGTTGTTAGTTAACCCGTTGCTTTTAAAGCGATTAGTTGACTTTACTTAAAAACATGAGTTAACTCGTTACTTTTAAAGCGATTAGTTGACTTTACTTAAAAACATGAGTTAACTCGTTACTTTTAAAGCGATTAGTTGACTTAAAAACGTGAGTTAACTTTTTTCTTTTAAAGTGATTAGTTGACTTTACCTAAAAACGTGAGTTAACTTGTTGCTTTTAAAGTGATTAGTTGACTTTACTTAAAAACTTGAGTTAAATCGTTGCTTTTATAGCGATTAGTTGACTTTACTTAAAAACGTGAGTTAAATCTTTGATTTTAAAGCGATTAGTTGACTTAACTGAAAAAAGTGAGTTAACTCATTGCTTTTAAAGTGATTAGTTGACTTTACATTAAAAAGTGAGTAAACCCATTTTAATAGTACCCGTTTTCTCAGCATATTAAAATAAAGTTTGCGTTGATGATCTACAACAAATGTAAACAACATAATTCTACAAATTATAATTAAAAGACTTACCAGCTATATCCCAAAGCTGTAATCTCACCAGTGTGTGAGCGTCCCAGTCCATAACCTTCATAGAAAAATCCACACCTATAGTGGTTTTCAACTCCTCGTAAAACTGATTCCTCACATATCGTTTAACAAAGCTGCTTTTACCAACTTTATGGTCTCCAATCACCAAAACTTTAAATAAATGTTCAGTGCGTCCTAACTCAGAGTCTCCTGACATTTTCCTCATCAGCAAAAACTGACCTAGTTCAGACTTCATCTGCCGGCTGCCTAACATAGAGCGTTTTCAGCATGAAAATGGTAAAGCTGAGAAATGACAAGCTAAACCAAAGGTCAAAGTTCATCCATTTTAAGCAAAGCTTGTATAAAGTGACAGAGAGACACACTTTGTTGCAGACAGTTCTTTAAGATGGTCATATGAAAGCAATAACTGGTCACATTTTGGGAAATTATTAACTAAACACTTATTGCAGCAACAACCCTGAGAGCGTATTTACAAAAATGTACAGTATTTATTATAAACCTAATAAAACATGCTCACTAAAATGTTAACGGGGTCCTATTATGCCCTTTTTCCAAACTGTAATGTCAGTCTTATAAGCCTCTAGAATGTGACTTATACTATTCTACAAATGTCCCTTTTTTGGGTGGTCTCTTTAAATGCAAATCAGCAACTAATCCCCGCCCCTTCTCCAGAAGAGGGCGGAGCCTTTATATCATGTGCCTCGGATACTCCAGCAACAAAAAATAAAACATCTGTATGTGTTGTAGAGTATTGTCAGCAATTTTGGGGAAAGTAAATTTTGTGATATGTTATTTTTGCGTTACTCTTTCTATGCAAGCCGTATATACATGTTAAAGGGCACCTATTTTACTTCTTTTTTCAAGATTTAAGGTAAGTCTTTGGTGTCTCCAGAATGTGTCTGTAAAGTTTCAGCTCAAAACACCCATCAGATTATTCATTATACCTTTCAGAATATTGAATTTTCTGCTCTGAACGCTATGTAGCTGTTTTTGTGGCCTGTGTCTTTAATGCTCGTACTCCCCTCAGCTCAGTCTCCGCCTCAGCTGCGACAGACATGAAGGAAGCAGATCTCACGTAACGTTTGTGAGAAATACTACAGTAAGAACTTTCCCAATGATTATTTGATGTATTTGTTGTGGAGTTATTCAAGACTTCTTAAATCACATTTGATGATGATTGATGATCACAGAGCGCTGAACAGATCTTTCAATCCCGGTTGCTTTGTGCACGTCCTGTCTTGTTGATATGATTATACATGTTACTACAGAGACATGTTAATACGAAGTTGTCAATCAATTCGGTGAGCGGGGAAACCGTACTTGTATGTCACGTTATGGTGGGCCTCAAAAAGGGAGGGATTTGGATCCTAATTTAACATCAGAAAATTAAAAAAAAGAGACTTATTGTCAGGGTTCTGCCACTCCTGTCTTGTTAATTCTTGTTTTGGTGGCAGAGTCCTCACACTAGCTCTGTCTAGTCCTGTGTGTTGTCATAATGTCTCTGTACGAGTGCCAATTGTGGGCATGCTTTGACCGTGCGCGCTCCCGCTTGATACGGTCGCGTGGGGTCTGGGTGTGTTCGCGTTTGCGTGCTCTCGCCTTGGTGTTTGTATGTCCACAGCGTGTGGCTTCATTCCCAGCATCTAAGTCTAGTTGGTTTCGTTTTCGTTTGGCGCTGGGATGAGTCATGCATGCTGCGTGTGTGAGCGCACGGTAAGATGTTTTCATTTTATCGTTTGCTTGTGTCTTGTGTTCAGTCCTCTGTTGTTGTTGTTGTATTTAGCACGTGGTGTATGTTTACATACGCTGCATGCTTTTATGTCGTCATGCGAGCACGCAGTTAATGAGTTCTCTCATTGGCTGCGTGTTCTAGTCTTTATGTGAGCACATGGCTTGTGTTTTCATGTGCTCTCCCGTCTATTGTCTAGCCCCACCCTCCTTGTTAACCCATTATTAGTCTATAATATTCACCTGTTTGTTTGTTAATTATTTCTGCTTTATATTCTCCTCATGTCTGCTGTCCTGTGCCAGTTCGTCGTCGATTATTCTCCAGTCATGTCGTGTCCAGCCCTGCTTTTTCCCTGCCAGCCCAGTCAAGTTTGTTTTTGCCTTTTTATTAATGTTTTCCCCCTCGGGGTTGTTTATTTTGTCTTTTATTTTATTTTATCATAAATAAAAACCCTTATTTATTCTGCACTTGAGTCCTCGCTCCTTTTCCCCCAACACAAACCTGACACTTATTGGCTTTATATCACCCAAATATGACTGTGGACACACTATACCTGCACACAGTTCTGCCCAAACAGCTTACAAAAGATGATTTTCAGTATAGGTTCCCTTTAATAAAAGTTTAAAGCAATGTGTTTGCTACTTTTGTACTTTTTGCCTCTTTTTTGCCTCAACTGTTCATTGATACAATCCCCAAAATAATGACAAAACAATTCAAAATAATGAGAATACTTCCATCACAGAAATGTAAGGCTCTGTCATCTTGGTTTCTGTTTCTTCTATCATTCTCTCACTGAGTATGTTTACAACATCGAGTTGTACGTTTACAAACAGCGATTTTTGATTCATTTAATCTGATTAAGATCATACTCGAACTAAACAGAAATAGAATTAAGACGTGGAGTTTGCTGATTTTTAGAGTTAAAGAGAACCTTGTTACTTTGCTAATCTTTTTTGAGCTCAAACAGCAACATTACAAAATCAAATCAAGCAAGCATAAAAAGCATACTAGGACCCCATTATAATAAGCCAAGAAATATCAAAACACATACAGATGAGCTAAATTTGATCCATAAACACAGCTTATCTTAACATACCTACTGTATATCCGTACAATATGCAGCAGGACAGCAACGATTAATTCAAAATATATAATAGCACAAATGTTCTCTTAAAGCTAAAGTATAAAGTCAAGACTCTAGTTTGCAATCCGACAACACATACTGCAATGCAACAGAATAAAAACGAAAACTTACATCATATTCATTTCAGCACAATCTTCTATTCTTGCTTAAAAATCTATGATATTTAGTTTACACAGGACTTAAATGGTCATAACGTTTGAGAAGATTTTACTTCTACAGGTTTCAGAGCATATAAGAGGATTCGTGATACATTCTGGAGAAACTGCCGTCGGTGGCCCTGTTGAGCACTAGGGTTCTTATATCTTTATTAAAACACTGACTGTACGAAGCAAAATATTAATAATACTGCCAAATACAGATGTAGAAACAGAACAATCAATAATGTCTAATCGGAAGTCAATATATACAGTTAAAGTCAAAATTATTAGTGATTTTTTTTCTTTTTTAAATATTTCCCAAATGATGTTTAACAGAGCAAGGAAATTTTCACAGTATTTCCTATAATATTTTTTCTTGTGGAGAAAGTCTTGTTTTATTTCGGCTAGAATAAAAGCAGCTTTGATTTTTTAAAAAAACATTTTAAGGTCAATGTAGTTTCTAGCGCTAGTTCTAACAAGAAGACCTATGGCCCTATAATACACCCGGCGCGTTAAGGTGCAAGGAGTGTTTAGCACGATGTGTTGTTTTTTTAGAAAAGCGCAACCCTAATTTTCCTGTTTTATTTCACCACGTTGTTTAAATAGCAAATCTATTTGCGCCTCTTTGTGGACTCATAGGTGTGGCAGTCTGAAAAGGATGTGTGTTAAGGCTCATTGTTGGTGCGTTGCTATTTGGAGGAACTGAAACAGACTGTGCCATTGACCAAGTAAAGGGTGGTCTAAAGTCCAGCACAGAGTGCGTTAGCTATGTGCCTATGCAGGTCCAAATGCTTAATACACACATGATGTACAGCAAATACACAAATATCTTTACACATGAAAACAAACAACAACAAAGGATTAAAATATTACAAAAATGATTATTTTCTACATAAATATAAAAACCTTCACGTCTTCTTCACCCCGGGTGGCTTTTTCAGTTTATTCATGCCAATTTGCTTTTGTATAATGTTATTATTGTTAGTATTATTTATTATATGCATATTTATTTTTGTTTTAATAAAAACAAATTTAGATTTGTCCATCTGTCAGGTTTTGAAGATATATGCATAACCATATGGGGCAAATGAATAGGACGTGTCTTTGGATATAACTCAGTTGTTTGACCACACTTCATTATTAAGGTTCATTTATTCCTTTGCTGGAAATTAGAACTGAGTTTAGAAATAGTTTTGGAACAAATCTTTGCGCTTAAAAAACTAAATTAAATATGTAGGCTGATGGATGTCTTGGGTGCAGTGAGTTTCCAACATTTTCTAACTCCACAAAAGTAAAGGAGTAAAGAGTAAAAGTAAAGTAAAGAGAAAGTAAAGAGGCCGAATGGAGGAGGCTCATTCTTTATCCTTTTGCTGCAGATGCTCTGTTTAACTGATTTCTCGCTAGTGAAGCGTTCAGTTTTTCCACTTACAAAGTACCATGTAAATAGCAAACGCGCCATGGACTCTTAAAGGCAATGGGAGATGAGAATCTGATTGGTTTAATGCCTGTTATGCTCAAAACACACCCATGTCTCATTAAGAGAATAAGCAAAACCCTGTTAGACCACACGCCGGGGCACAGACTGTATTTTTCTGTCCTTAAAATAGTGTAAGCGAAATAGGACATGCCTTAATGCTTTTGCTCCATGCGCTTTAGACTTTGTGCCTAGACCGTTAAAATAGAGCCCCTAATGTCAGTTCCAAGCAATAGCCACAAGAAACAAGGAATATATACGCTGTCCATTCATTTAGTTCATTTGGTTTGTTACCAGGTTGGACCTGTTCAGGGTGGTTCATCTTTTGCAGTCATAGATGGATCTACAAACTTTTGATTCAAGCCTCGGACGGGGCCTCCGTCAAAGAAATCCTACATTTTGTGAAATCATTGACTTTTTGTCAAGCAATACTCATTAAATAAATGTAATTCAACATCATATTTATCTCCCTCGTCTTTCTGGTAGAAATATTTGTTAACCTTTATTACTTAACCTAGTTAAGCCTTTAAATGTCACTTAAGCTGATTACTAGTATCTCAAAAAAATATCTAGTCAGATATTTACTGTCATCATGGCAAAGATAAAATAAATCAGTGATTAGAAATGAGTTATTAAAACTATTATGTTTAGAAATGTGTTGAGAAAATTGTCTCTCTGTTAAACAGAAATTGGGGAAACAATATACAAGGGGACTAATAATTCAGACTTTAACTGTACATAACTGGCTGTAAGCTATGACCATTTAAATCCAGGGCTATACAGTACAGTAGGTATTTTCACAACTGCCTCATTATTAATAAAAATACAAAGATAAATAGAAGAAACTCAATATATACACACTTCCTATCGTACTTAAAACACACAAAACTATACAAAAATCACATTATAAAACAATACAGCAAAATACAGTTATTGCAGTATTTGACAACGGCACTTAAAAACTACCCATTTGTTTTACTACATTTTACTTCTAGGCGTTTGTAATCTACTGACCTTATTCTTCGTGTATGAGCGGGAGCCACTATTGGAATTGTTTTAGCTCGAGACTTCCGCTCTCATTCACTTCCATTTATTTTTAGATGTTAAAGGGGTGGTCCACTACCATATCATATGTTAAACTTTAGTTGATGTGTAATGTAGCTGTGTGAACCTAATCAACATCTCTGAATTTAAGACGCTCATAGTTCAATGCAAAGGGAGACATTGGCTTTTACAGAGTTAGCTTAGCAAAGACTACAGCCAACGAAGTTTGAGGACTACAAAAATATACATCCTGGTTAATGATGTCACAAACCCTTTAGATTATGCGCAGCGAGGGGCGTGCCCAGGGGTGCATTCCGGGGGAGAGGGATGGGGTTTGTGGGTGAAGACCGGTTGGGGGGTAGTGCAGATGCATGTGATAGCGCCGCGGAAGATGTCGGACTCAGCTGAAGCGAGTGGCTGTTTTACGAAATGAAAATATTCCCAGACAAGAACATTACAGTATTAATCAATTTATTTTTGCTCATTGCACGCCTGCCTGCTGTAGCGCACGGCTTTTTCAAGACTATCGCGCACCTTACATGGGCTATGAAGATTACTATGAGAAAGGCTAGGATAACTACGCAGATGTGACAGAGGGAGTCGGCGAATTTAACATGACTGATGCTGCTCTGTTTACAGAGTGATAAGACACCTTTTGCTTGATCAGATCACAGGTAAACAAGAGAGACACAATCCAGTTCAAAAACATGCCGTATAAATCTTAAGCCTTTTGTCCACTTCCGATCATACTGCACGGGCTTTCATTCTAATACCGCCAAAAATAATGCTTTTTTTGTAAAGATTGCCTGATCCTGCCTGATTGATAGATATGCAGAATAATATTTAAGAAGGTTACATTGCATACTAAAAATTATTATGCATGTAATTATTATAGATTTTTTAAAAATAGAATATAATAAAGATGATTCAGAAAACTGAAAGGCTAAAATATTTCATGTTTGACTCATATGTTTTATCTAAGTATTTATTATTTACAGAGTTAAAGTTTTATTATTTGTCCACTCAAGGTTTATAGGGATTTCAAGAAGTATTTAGTTAAGTTACTTATTGAATAATTAAGTTACTTTTCAGACACAGTAATTAGAAAAGTATTTTAAATACAATATTGATTAAGTAATTAGTAATTAAATACTTTTTTTAAGTTTTGGGTGCTTGTTTGGATACAGACACATACACATAATTAATCATAATAACAGCTAAAGAGGTCGATCTTGATGGCTTTTTTTTCCAAACACAACTAATTTTGTAAATAATAATATTAAAAAATTTTACTGACCGTTTAACTCTTTATTTACAATGAAACATCTCCAGAGAAGTGGGGGAGAGGGGTTGTATCCCTTATTTTCACATCCCAATGTTGACAGGTATGATATAATCAAAGTAAGATATATAAAAAATAACATGATTTTCTACTAGTGAAGCATGAGCACACATTGCTTTGCATCTTATAAACACAACCAAGCCTTAAAAGACACTCTGGACCACCCCTTTAAAAACCATTCATTATGCTGCTTGATGTTGCAAACTGATATGTCCTTATTATATTCTTCATTTTTTTATGTATAGTCATGAACACACTTGTTTGTAGAGTGAGTAGTTTGACCGTTTTCTGCTGTTCGTTATTCCTAGTCATTTCTCCCATAGGCGACTGAATCGAAGTTCTAAAACAATCTTGAAAACCAGTGCACTTCCACATTGAAGAATAAGGTCTATACGCTTAGTTTACTGCATACATGATGCTTTAACTACACCTACAACCTTCAGATGAGTTTATAAAAGTCATGTAGAATGATTGTATAAAACATTAAACACACGCTGAATTCAATTGCACATTGTTTGAGTTCTTACATCTTGTCTCTCTGCTACATTGCTCATGAAAGCAGTCTATTATGAAAAGCATAAACGGCTCAGAATATACAGCATTACAATGACTGGTGTTGGTTTCATGTCAACTACTGCTGCCACACTAAAGGAAGTGATAGTGACAGAAATCTGTATGTTTGGGCTCCTGCTGATACTCAATCCAGAACTGACGTTAGGGTCCAAAATCAACTCTTATTAGAAATAATAATGATATAAAACGACTATAGTGGTAAAAGAGTCTGATATGTAGATGCTCTTGCTTATAGGATTCATTCATTTTCCTTCAGCTTAGTCCCTTATTTTATCAGGGGTCACCATGGTGGATTGAACCGCCAACTATTCTGGGAAGTGTTTTGAACAGTGGATGCCCTTCGCAGCCCAGTACTGGGAAACATCCATACACATTCACACACACACACTCATACACTACTGCCAATTTAGTTTATTTAATTCACTTATAGCCCATGTCTTTGGACCTGTGGGGGAAACCAAAAGCTCAGAGGTTAGCACTGTCACCTCAAAGCAAGAAGGTCGCTGGTTCGGGTCAGTTGGCATTTCTGAGTTTGCATATTGCCCCCGTGTTGGTGTGGGTTTCCTCCGGGTGCTCTGGTTTCCCCCACAGTACAAACACATGCACTCTAGGTGAATTGAATAAACTAAATTGTCTGTTGTGTGAATGAGTGTGTTGGGTGTTTCCCAGTGATGGGTTGCAGCTGGAAGGGCATTCACTGTGTACAACATATGCTGGATAAGTTGGTGGTTCATTCCGCTGTGGCGACCCCAGTTTAATAAAGGGACTAAGCCAAAGGACAATGAATGAATGAATGATAAAATGAATGAAAGAATGAATGAAATTAAAACTGGACTAATTTGACTTCATTTAGTTACTAAGACAATATATTGCGTATATGCTTAGTTTAACTTGAAGTGGCAATTTAACAAACATAAGTAAATAAATGAATAAATAAGTAAATAAATAAAACATACATTTTGCACAGCAAAATGGCTAAAATTAAATCAATAAAAGCTATAATAGCATATCAGTTCACTTTTTTATAATCTGTGGGTGAGTTGAGACGTTTTATCATCCATTAATGCATTATCGTTCATCAATAATTCAGTGTTACTATCATTATACTTTGTACAAATGTATAATTGTGACACTGGACCACAAAATCAGTCTATGTTGCACAAGTATAATGCTGTATGGTCAAAATTATAGCTTTTTCTTTTATGCTAAAAACTTATAATAAAACAACCTATTATGCAAAAATGTTTGGCAACAGTATGTGAATATAACCAGCTTCTAATGGTAAAAGTTAATTCATTCAATTTTTTATAACCACACTTGATAAAAACACTCTGCAGAAACACTTTGATTGACATTGTCCATTTGTACGTGTCATCAGAGCGGGAAAGCCCCGCCCATTAGTGACTATCTCTACCTCATCATCATAGACAGCCCTGAGTGAGAAACAGCCATCTGGAATTATAGTTTTGAATCTGCTGCTACGCTTAAGCATAGCCATCTGTAGCCCCACCCTCTTTTAAAAAGAGCACAATCTCATTTGAATGTAAAGCAACAGTCTTCAAAACAGCATAATTTGAATCGAAGCCTAAAAGGGTCCATTTCAGAGAGTTATAAGACATTATTTGTGTGGTATATTGAGCTTAAACTTCACATACACACTCTAGAGACATCAGAGACTTATTTAACATCTTGGAAAAAGGTGCATAATAGGTCTACTTTAAGTAATGAAAATGAAAATATTCAGTCCTGCTATAAATACATCAAAACACATTTTCTAATAAGTGCTAATATGCATGGCTAATCACTATTATTATATTACAATTATTAAGACAAGTTTATAGGCAAATTTCTCAATATTAAAATTTTCTTTAACCCTCAGATTCCAGATTGAATCATCAAATATTGTCCTATCCAAAAAAAAAAAAGTTTTATGATTAGTTTTGTAGTCCAGGCTCACAATTAAAATAAAACTAATATGAAACTTTTCAATAAGTTTTGTTGTTTAACTTATGTACTATGATAATGCAACCTAAATTAACACACACATAATAAATAAATAAATAAATAAATAAATAAATATATAAATAAATAAATAAATAAATAAATAAATATAACAAACAAATAAATACTGAATATAAAACCAAAACGTGTACAAGTTAAGGTCAAAATTATTCACCCTCCTGTGATGTTTTTCTTCTTTTTTAAGTATTTCCCAGATGATGTTTAACAGATTCAGGAATTTTTCACAGTATTTTCTATAATATTTTTTCTTCTGGAGAAAGTCTTATTTGTTTTATTTTGACTTTAATAAAAAAAGTTTTTAATTTTTTAAAAAACATATTAAGGTCAATATTATTAGTTCTCTTAAGCAATATTTTTTTTCCGATTGTCTACAGAACAAACCATCATTATACAATAACTGCCTAATTACCCTAACTTACCTAATTAACCTAGTTAAGCTTTTAAATGTGGCTTTAGCCCTTTAACTGCCTGCTCTACCGAACCATATTATGACTGTTTTAAGTATTGACTTTTAAAGTCATTTAAAGAATGACAGTTTAAAATAATGGTTTACACACACAGCATTGTTGGTTTACAAATAAGAATAAATACAAATCAAACAAACATAATCCTGTTGCACTACTACACTAGATTTTGGTTTTATTGTAAAAAAAAAAAAATGCGTAAATGACAATCTAAAAAATATTTTCTGGCAGACTTCAAAATATAAAGATGATTTAGTATTCAAAAATGTTTCATTTTGAATGTTTTTTAAAAAAATTTGGTCTTGTACTTCATATTTTCAGATTTTTCATAGTATATTTATTAATTCCAGAATTTTACTATAAACCAACATATCAACCATTTGGTAGAGGTTGAGATTTTAGAAATTTTTGGATGTGTTGAAAAAAAAATGCATAAGTGTGTTAACTAGTGACATTAGGAGTTAAGAAATGAAATCCAAACATTTTTTTTCTTGGTGGGGCAGTTAAAGGGTTAAGCTGAATACTAATGTCTTGAAAAATATCTAGACAAATATTCTGTGCTGTCATCATGGCGAAGATAAAAGAAATCAGTGATTAGAAATGAGTTATTAAAACTATTATGTTTAGAAATGTGCTGAAAAAAAAAGTTCTCTCTGTCAAACAGAAACTGGGGAAAAATACGAGGGCTAATAATTCAGGAGGGCTAATAATTCAGACTTTAACTGCATGTACTACAATGAATCAAACTAAATTAACATATGCACACACGAATGAATGAATGCATAAATGAATAAATAAATGAATAAATAAATAAATGAATGAATGAATGAATGAATGAATGAATGAATAAATAAAATAAAATAAATAAATAAATAAATAAATAAATAAATAAAACAAACAAACAAACAAACAAGCAAATTAATCAATACAAGAAAATCAAAATTAAATCTGAATATAAAACAAAAATACACAAAAATAAAACCGGCTCATTCAATAAAATCTTCTTTCAGTGTTAACTTTGGACCCTACTCAACACACACTCCCTTTATCAAACTTTACCTCAATAAACAACAACATTAAAGCTTTCCAGTGCAGGCGACTCAAGTCACACAAGTTAAAGTCTTCAAACAAACTAGAAGCTAATATTAAATCACGAGAAGCTGCTTCGGTAAACCCATTTCAAAGCGTGGAGGAGCTTTGCTTATAGTCCCGGAGGATGACGGAGGCGTAGGTGACGCTCGGCGGCGTGCACAAAACAGACTCAGACACTGGAGAATTGCGAACGGGACTTCCCGAGCCCAAAGAATCCCGAAATGGAGAAGGCGGCATGAGCGCCAACGAATCCTCCATAGCCATTTTGATATGCACCAACTCCTCCTCATCGTGAATCTGCGCATTATCATACATGTATCCGTGAAGAAGCCCAAATTGTTCGTTTTCCACCTCCTCCAAAGGAGAAGATGGCTCGTCCTGGTAAACGTCCATGGGTAAAATCGGATGAGGGTGCAAAACTTGTGGCTGGAGCGCCAAAATGACGCCATCGGTTGCTTCGGGAAGGCTTATGATTTCATCCAAATCGGCCATATTTGATTTAAACTTGACTACATCATCCTGAAAGTGCTCTATCACGGCATGTTGGGGGAGAACAGTGTTTTTTTGTGGCACGTGTTGCTCGGGGGTGTAAAACGTTAGATTCGCGCCCACCTCCTTCATAGGCTTGCTAACAGGAGCCATCAGATGAGGGCTGTTTGAGGGGTTGTATCTGATGGGGTCCATTTCGTCCTCCTCGGCTACGTTATACAGAGTCTTGGTGCTTAAATCGGAAAACTCCATGCCCGGGTTATTGTAGGTGTTAGTTAGGGGTTTGATGACGGCCGTCTGATTGGATCCGGCTTCCTGCCTCTTCACATGTACAGACAGTCTGTGCCACATGTGCTCCCCTTTCGGAGGATGTCTTGAACCTGGTTCAGACCATGACACAGACTTTCCATTAGAACTATATGAACAAAATAAAGACCAGCTGTTATTTCACAGGAACCGAGAAAAGGTGAACACATGAGAACAACATTTCTGGTTCGTGTAAAAACATACGTGGTGGCTACAAAATAATATATGCTGAATAGTGGTATTCAGATATTCAGAATTTTTGGGGGGGATATCAACTCAAATAGGGGTGGGAAGTGACCTAAGTTTGATTTTTTTAAAAATTTTATTACAGTCTGAGGCAGGGCCGGATTAAGAACTCAGAGGCCCCTGGGCACATTGTCTTATAGGGCCCCCTACCCGGCCGCACCCCTATAGTTGAATTGAAAAATAAGAATAATATAATATATTTTTAATAAAATTAATTAAAATAAATAATATATAGTGCATATATTTATAGTTTACAAAGATTTAACTTATTTTTTAAGCATTTAAAACATACTTTGAAAAAAAATCCTAATAAAACTAGTGAAAATTAATGTTTTTTTAGTATACATGTTCAAGTTCACTGAAGCGGTACTA
>CAIGQQ010032622.1:15738-40057 GCA_903798035.1 Danio albolineatus
ATATATAATTTTTAAGGGTATTTTTAATGTGTAACTTATACAAACTTATAAAGCATGTTATTGGCATGGCATGTAACACATAATGCCTCTCCAGTCCAGTTCTATTAATCTGAGTCTTCCATAATACACGCACTTATTAATGATTTACTGTCTCTTACTCCTCTACTCTCCTCGCGATGTAGGCAAACAGCAGAGGTCAACTTGATTATAAACCTAAAAGTATCCAAAATCACACTATACCTCTTCTCCCCTCCTGTATAGGTATATCTCCTCTTCAGGGCCTTTCTCTCTCTCGAGCTCTGTGATAGGTCTGTGATGAATCCAGTCTGTGCTGCGCTAGCCTCCTCTGCCTGGTTAATGCTAGTTTGCTCATACAGTATAACGTTACCATAACGTCTCCCATTCTCCTCGTTATCAGTCAGTTTGAAAAAGGTGTGTATATATACATGCCTCTAAAAATATGCCTTCTCTCCTCTTTCTCTTGCGTTTGCTAATCCACTTGTCCACTAATTTTGATCTACGAGACCACTACTACTACACAGCTCAGTTCAGCGCGCGTTATTTCTGATCTGACGTTTCTGCGGGCTTGACCAATGACAGCATTCGGTTTAGTTAAACAAAAGAGAAAGAACAAATCTGCGTGCTTTTTATACATGGAGTCATTTTCTGACAATTTAAATGATAGTTATATGTGATAACGTTACGTTAGCGATTATTTGCTAAGAGGAAATATATCGTTGTCTAAGCAATATGATTTTACAGAGAGGGAGGCATCTTTATCAAGACGTGCCGTCTATTCTAGCCGCCAAGGTATTTCTACGGTCGCTCATACACTGCGTATTACGGTAGAGAGCTAAAAACTGAACTGAACACAAATACTGTTGCCGCTAACGCGTTTGTCATGACAGATCGGCGTCTATTATGGTCTGATGATAAGGAATTAAATCATAACGAAATGAATAATACACAAATGCAACTAGAAAACCTGAATATCAAGGCTGCTTTATCCGTATTTACAAAATAAAACTCCTTCAAAACTCACAGACGGCCCTACTTTGTCCCTGTGTTCAAAAATGTATAATAATAAAACTAATCGATTTCACAAGCCATCTACGCCATAGATTGACTGTACACCCGGCCATAGTGTCCATTAAACCTTTTATCGTGGCCACTTGGTGGAAAATAACTGTTTAGATGCTGTTTAGACACATTTGAATTAGGCTAAACATTATTAAATACCCACGAGCCACTAGTGACTTTATATCACATTTTCATTATTACATTTTTTGTTAAAGTTTCTTTACTATTAAAAATGAATGTATTTCCAATCTGTTATGGGAAGAGAGAAAAACTGCACGAGTTCAGCAGATAGTGGATCCGAACCGGCTTGACGATGGATCGCGTCAAAACATGTTACAGTGCGCTCTACGAGCTACGCCACTCACGCTACTATAAAATGCGCTCTCTAGTTACCTTGTCTCTGCCAATCATACGCTGATGGGCGGAAACCGCGTCAATAGCTTATTCCAACGAGGTGCGCTATTTCCACTTAGCCTAAATAGACGCTCCAAAATTGCCTTTTTCCCCCCCCCTTGCAGGGGCCCCAAGTAGGCACGGGCCCCTGGGCCTGTGCCCAGAATGCCCATTGGATAATCCGGCCCTGGTCTGAGGCAAGGGCGCCGCTAGCAATTTTGGACCCCATGAAAAGATATGAGGATGGGCCCCCTACTACCAACCTAGCTATCCAAACTGTCTGCAATGTAGTTATACTGACGTATTGATTTTGTCCACTACTTATCAGTATTTAGTAAGAGAACCGCCATGACTAGCTAGCAGATGATTTATTGTTCAAATGTAAATGTAGTACAAAAAAAGGAACAGAAATCAAATATTCACTGAAAATTGTACATTTCTAAACACACAAAACACCAATGTGTAACTATTTAAATAACTGTACTGCAATAGTGTCTCATACAATGTGCAATACACTTTGATTGAGGATTTTGTAAGCAAGAAGGCCAGGCGTTTGGCACTTGGAATTTAAGTTACTGTCAGGTTAATCAACAGACCGTTTCAAATGTATTTATGTTGTGTTTATTTGGTTTGCAGTGTGCTGGATTTTGCACTTTTTGCACAATTTAAATTTTTTTTTGCCGGCAAGAAGGCCAGGGTTTTGCCATTTAAGTAATGGTCAGTTTAAACAAAAGAACATTTCATATTTATGGGTCTCATTGTACACTCTCAGAAAAAAAGGTACACGATGGTACAAATAATGTTCCTTGAGGAACAGTTTTGTACCTTTGTAAAAATTGTACCTAATATGGTACTGAAAAGACCTCTTATGATACTGTTCTGTGCCTTTTATGGTACAACTGAAATGAAGGTACACAATTGTTCTCATATAAAAGGTACAAAAGTGTTGAACAACTCCTTTATTACAGTATCTATGAAAATAAATATGACTGGAAAGGCAAAGTGATTTTTATGAATAATTTCCATATTAAAACAAGAATCAGCATTTAAAAGTATATGTTTAAAGATACTTATAAACATACATTTTTAGTTCTATAATACAATAACACAAAACTAAAACATAAAACTGTAGGTATTGTAAACTAAACGTTTAAGGCATTTTAATAAATGATTGGTAAGCATTTTTGACACTGTTAAGGTACAAAGTGTCTTGTCACTGTGGTGGTGCCTTTCACAAAGTATACAATATTGTATCTGCAGGTTTTTAAAAACAAAGGTACATTTTGGTTTCCCATGGTACAAATCATGACCTTAAAAGGTACAAATTTGTTTCTTTTCTTAAGGTACAATTCTGTCCCATAAAAAGGTACTGCCCCAGTGACAAAGGTTTGTACCTTTTTTGGTAGAACATTGTACCATTTTGTCTGAGAGTGTAGTATAATTTTGTGTCTTATTGATTTAGTGTATAGTGTGTCATTTGGAATGCAGATAATAAAATAAATGACCAAAATACCAAATAATAGCCTACCTGGCATGAGTGTAAACGCATTCACCATCGGGAGGCGCTATAATCACTCTCACAGGAGAATACTGCTCTCACAATCCAAAATAAATAAAGTTATCCAACATGTGCGCCTGATAACTCCGCCCCGTCTGTTACGTGCTCAAAGCTGCGGTCGCTGAGGGCGTGAAGTGTCCATCATTACACACTTCTGTTTACCGGCTGAATGAGTGCATCATCCGGGTAATTAAAGTGCATTATTGTTAGAGTTTTCAGTGTGAATGCACTACTTACACTATTTATACTAAAAATGGCGTAGAATAGTGCATACGTATGCGATTTGGGACGCAGCTGATGGTAACCTCGAGGACATCGCTGCTTTGACAGCTTACCTGACGATCGCACTCAACTCTCTTGCCGCTACTGACGGACTGAACCATACAGCGAAAGGAGGGGGGTGCAATTTGACAGTGACAGTTGTGACAGACACGAGGGGCAGATATAAGCCGTATTTTTATTTTTTATTTCTAATAAATTGTTTTACTTGTAATTTAGAGATACATTAATAATTTATATTACATTATAGTACTGTTATTAATTATAAAGCAGATCTCTGTGGGCCCCTAGAGTGCATGGGCCCTTAGAATCGTCCTAACTTTCCCCCCCTTAGCGGCACCCCTGGTCTGAGGACTTCAAAAAGTCTAACATCACATGAAAAATATGTAACTTTTTCAGATATATAGTTGAAGTCAGAATTATTTCTAGTATCTCGCCAGTTTTATCACCCCTTCACTGGCTTTCCAGTCCAATTTAGAATTTGATACAAGTTATTGTTATTTGTTTTTAAAGGTTTGAATGGTCTGGCACCTACTCATGCCTCATTCACATCATTCACACTAGCAGCGACTTTGTAGCTGCCTGTCGCTCTAGGCGGCAACCTGCTTCTGTTTGGGTATATACAACATGAATACAACCGGCCTCTGAGCGAGCTGAGAGAGGATCACGTGACTGCTACTGGTGCTCCTATTGGCCGTCACTTAAGAAAATGTACTGACGCTGTGACACATTACCTGATAGATTGTAAATTTTCAAACCAAAAAAAATTTTTTAAAAATATTTTGCTTACTGAAATGCAGTATTATTTGCAAACTATTTCTAACTCTTACAAAAAAAGGCTTTAAAAACTACTGAAATGTGTAAATTATATGTTTTTCTTTAATGTGTGATATATATACCCCTTCTATTTGTCTTTGTGTTCTGTTTTTTTTCCATGGTTTCATTGCTGAGTTCTCTTTTCAAAATATTTTCTTTTTGTCTTTCCATTTTCTTTATAATGTACTGTGATTGTATATTGTTACTTTTTGCATAATATTAATAAAAAATAAAAATAAAAAAGACTGAAGAGTCGTTTGATAGAGACAAGATTAATGAAATATCACGTTTAACAACTATAGAGAGACACGGTCCAGCAGTTCATCCTTGATAAAATGTCCGATGTGCACTGCTCTCAGCCACTGAGCAAGAGCTGGAGCTCAGAAGAGCGCATGACAGTGTGTGTGTCTGTGCGTGTGGTCACGTGATGTGCGGTTTCAGCGGACGGAGGGCTGTTCAGAAACACTAGATGAAACAGCAGTGTGGATGTAGATCATTTTCATTCTAAAATGCCATTTAAAAACTAAGACGTTTTGGTGTGAACAGGGCCTCAGTGTGTATTTTCCGCAAGCGGGTTTGCGACGAGGGCGGGGCAGAGGATCAGCGATGCCGGGTCAGCATTGTGACCTCTATTAGCCATCGGCGATGGACGATGGCATCGTCTATTGTCCCAACCCTAAAATCCTAGCTGATTCACAAACAGCAAGACACTGTGCATGAACTCAATTCATACGAAAAATGGTGAAAAGATTATTTTGCTGGATTGTGAAATAAATTTGTTAAAAAATTTTTTTTTTAATTATTATTAAAATCTATCAACAAATATAGCCAATTAACTGTACATCGGTCTGTGTCCTGCAACGTTTAGTTCCAACCCCAATCAGACACACCTGGGCTAGCTAATCAAGCTCTTACTAGGCTTTCTAGAAACATCTGTGAAGGTGTGTTGAGATAAGTTGGAGCTAAAATCTACAGGACACCCGCATTTTGGTGAATTTAACGCTTTTAATTTTACATTAGAAGATAAAGATTCCTTTAAATATAAATATAAATATATAATTAATTATATTTTATGTATAAAATATATATATTTTATATTGATTTATTATATATTATTACACACACACACACACACACACACACACACACACACACATATATATATATATGTTTATATAATCAATATTTCTACTATGTGACATATATCCCACCATACTGTACCTACTAGTTCACTTGGTTGTATTAGAATCATAATTCTTGCCATTGCATACATCTAAAGCTACTGTACTACAGTCCCCTAGTGTCTCTCAGCCCCGCTGCACAGACGCCCCTGGGTGCGCAGACTTTAATTGTAGTTGACCTGCAAATCACAGATGTCTGAGAGAGCCGTTAATTGAAGAAGCTCCTGGAAATGGCCTGATCCTGAGTTCTGGAGAAAAGCCGGAAATAAAGGACTAGACCCATGGGCTCTGAAGCAGCAGGACGGAGAGACTGATGGTGCATCTCAATCTGCTCCCTATAGTTGTGAATAAGCTGTGTTGGGGAAAATTACTTTTGAGAGTAGGTTGCCACTGTGGCTCAGTGCTTAGCACTGTCGCCTCACAGCAAGAAGGTCACTGGTTCTCCCAGTGTTGGTGTGGGTTTCCTCCAGGTGCTCCGGTTTACCGCTCAGTCATGCGCTATAAGTAAACTGGATGAAGTAAATTGGTCGTAGTGTATGAGTGTGTGTGTGAATGTGAGAGTGTGAGGGTGTTTCCCATATTGAGTTGTGACCGGAAAGGGCATCCGCTGCATAAAACATATGCTGGAGTAGTTGGCGGTTCATTCCGCTGTGGCGACCTCTGATGAATAAGGGACTAAGCCGAAGGAAAATGAATGAATGAATATCGAGTTACTCCCAAAAAAGTAACTAGTTACATTACTTAGTTAATTTTTATGGTTACGTTACTTTTGAACGAGTCAAGACTCTACGACTTACACAAATTTAGCAAATACATTCTTTATAAGCTTCCCATTGAAAAAAACATCTAGCTTCATTGGCTGCTTGAGGGTTGTGGCTTTAAATGACGTATAGTTTGTCAAGATAACTCATGTTCATTTTGATGTAATGTATTCATAAGCACTGACATGTGAAAAAAACAGCGCCCCAGTGCATCTGCGTCGTTAAAAAAAAATGTAAGTACTTTGAATATACTGCATGGCAAATCCTGATTATATATAACGTACGAATCGCTGATTAGTGCCTTCACAGCTGAACTATAGGCAGGGCCGGGTTAACCAATGGGCATTACAGGCCCAAAAGAAAAGCCGATTTTGGAGTGTCTATTTTGGTTAAGTGCAAATAGCGCACCTTGTGGGAATATGCTAGTTGAGTGATTCCCATCCATCACCTCGTAAAGCGCATGGCAATAAGTTTTGACGCGACTGATAATGATTTGAATCCAGGTTTGAATCCAGCGTCTGATGAACACGTTCTTCTTATTTTCCCCACTACATATTAGATTTTATCTACTCTTCATCACGAGGAAGACAAATAGGAATCATTAATCCGTGTGTGTATTATAGAAGACTCAGATTCATAGAACTGGATTGGAAAGGTGTTATATCCAGATCATATGCATTGTAAGGTTTTAGAAGTTATACATTAAAAATACCCTTAAATATATATTTTAGTTCTGCTTCAGTGAACTTGAACAAGTATATTAAAATCCATAAACTTTCACTAGTTTTATTAGTATTGTTTCTTTTTCAAAGTGTGCTTTAAATGCTTTAAAGGTGAGTTAAATCTTTGTAGACTAGAAATATGTGTACTGTATATCATTCATTTTAGAAATGTGGGCAATACATTATAGATTAATTGTATTTAAAATATATTATATTAATCTTATTTTTTAATTCAACTATAGGGGTGCGGCCAGGTAGGGTCCCTACAAGATAATGTGCCCAGGGGCCTCTGGTTTCTTAATCCGGGCCTGACTATAGGGAGCTGATTTGAGACGCACCCTGTGCCAACATCACTGAGCTACTTACTTGGCATTTCCAGATGCGTTCTTCTTGCATTTGAACATGTTTAGCAGGCTGTTGCTCCTGCACGCAATTTTCCCGTCGCCCACATGCATCCGCACCACATCCGAAGTGGTGAACGCGCTGCGAACGTTCCTCTCGGGCTTGGCGATGATGATATACATTTTTGGCGTAAACATGCAGCCGAGAGCCACGGTCACGCTGAGACTCACAGAGAAGGACGTGGTGATGATCTTATAGTTGGAGCCGAAGTAGATCGGCACAAAGGCCAACCAGATGATACAGGTGGTGTACATGGTGAAGGCGATGTACTTGGCCTCGTTGAAGTTGGCAGGGACGTTACGAGTCTTAAACGCGTAGTAGGTGCAGCTAAGAATGAGCAGGCCGTTGTAGCCCAGTGGCGCCACCATTCCCATGTTGCTGGTATTGCATATTAGAAAAACCTCTCGAATGCTGGGGTAGGACTTGATGGGTTCTGGAGGCTCCAAAATGATGAGCGTCACCTCTAACGTCAGTTGCATGCTGATGAGGATGAAAGCGATCACCACTTGAGCCCAGGCGCTCATGAAGCGGGGTTTGCGGGTGCATATTTTCTTTTTGCTGCCGGCCAGAATTCGAGCGATGCGGTTGGTTTTAGTCACGAGAGCCGAGTAGCACATGGAGGCAGAAAGGCCCACGAGGAGCCGCTGGAGGTAACAGGAGGCTATGGAGGGACGGGCGATGAGCGTGAAGGGGCAAATGTAACCCAGGAAGATGCCGGCCAGGATGATGTAGCAGAGTTCGCGGCTCGAGGACTTGACGACCGGCGTGTCTCGGTATAGGATGAAGACTAAGGTGACAAAGCTGGTCACTAGGATGCCGAGGCATGAAAAGACGACAGCCGCGATGGATTCTGGATGACTCCACTCCAGGTGGCGCAGGGGAAGAGGTTCACAGACTGCAGAGACAAGACAAAATGATTAAAAGGATTAAAAGACAATGCAATAAATTAGTACAATTTTTTTTCCTTCAGTCATTTTCATTCGGCTTAGTCTCTGATTTATCAGAGGTCGCCACAGTGGAATGAACCGCCAACTATTCCAGCATACGTATCATGCATTGGATGCCCTTCCAGCCGCAACCCAGTACTAGAAAACACCCACACATACTCACATTCACACACACATACACTACTAGCCCTTACTACTGCCCTTTTACTCGTTACTATTATTCTAGCTTACACTGTGTGTTTTTGGCAGAGTCCAACACATTTTCTCAGCGTCAGATTTTCAGTTGTTCCCAAATCCCAAAGCTGAAAATGTAAGCTGTTGAACCTGTAAGCAACACCCCTAGCAATAGAGTGTATTAGTATCCAATCAATTTTTATGCAGGACTGCTTCCTGAAGAATTTTTACAAATATTTTCATTCATTCATTATAATTCATTCATTTATTCATTCATTCATTCATTCATTCATTCATTCATTTTCCTTTTCATCACTGGGAAACATCCATACTCACTCATTCACACACATACACTAGGGCCAATTTAGCTTACCCAATTCATCTATAGCACATGTTTTTGGACTTTTTTTCCAGGGAAAAACAGAGCACCCGGAGGAAACCCACACCAACACGGGGAGAACATGCAAACTCCCCACAAAAAAAGCCAACCGACCCAGCCGAGGCTCAAACCAGTGACCTTCCTGCTGTGAGGCGATTGTGTTACCCACTGCGCCACTGTGAGGCCCCAAATATTTTATCATATAGTCCAAATCCCTGAAGATTCTTAAATCAAGAAGGATTTTCTAGACAAGTAAATGTTTTGTCCAATGGGTTAAGCAAAATTCTCTTATTTCACAGCGAAAACAAGATTATTTTGCTCATTTGGCAGATTATTTTACTTATTTAATGGAAAAACTCATTGAATTTTAACTTATTATATCTGAAAACAAGACTATGGATGATATCATATACTCAATAAGGCACAAGACGTGCTTGGTGTGATTTGCTGCTATTTTCAAACTAGCGCAACCCTAATTTTCATGTTTTTGCACCATGTTGTTTAAATAGCAAATTCATTTGCGCCACTGTGTGGACTCATGGGTGTGCTGTTCTTAAAAGGAGGTGTGTTTAGGTGCATTGTTGGAGCGTTGCTATTTTGAGAAACTGAAATGGAATGCGCCATTGACCGACTAAAAGCTGGTCTAAAGTCCAGCGCAGAGCACGTTAGTTATGTGCCTATGCAGTCCAAAACGCTTACACATTGTTTAATACACACACAGGTTGTACAGCAACACACAAATATCTTTACAAATGAAAACAAATTAAAAACCACTGCCCCTTCTTCACCTCAGGGGGCTTTTTTTTGTTTATTCATGACAATTTGCATTTTTATAATGTTATTATTATTAGTATTATTTAATATATGCATATTAATATCTGTTTTATTAAAAACAAAATGTTTAGATGTGTCCATCTGTCAGGTTTTGGGTCATATGAGGCATAAGAATAGGACGTGTGTTTGGATATTCCTTTTTAAAGAATTTAAATATGTAGGCTAATGGATAACTTGCTTACACATTGCTTAATACACACACAGTATGTACAGCAACACACAAATATCTTTACATATTAAAAAACATTAAATGATTAAAATGTTAATAAAATTATTAGTTTCTACATAAATTCTTCCTTCACCTTAGGGGGCTTTTTTTTTGTTTATTCATCACAATTTGCATTTGTATAATTTTATTATTAGTATTAGTATTATTTATTATATGCATATTAATATTTGTTTTATTAAAAACAAAATGTTTAGATTTGTCCATCTGTCGTGTGTTTGGATATGTCTTTTTTAAAGAATTTAAATATGTAGGCTAATGTATGTCTTCAGTGGAGTGCGTACCAACGGTTTCCTTATCCACGATTGTAAAGGAGTAAAGAGTAAAAGTAAAGTAGCCGAATTGAGGAGGCTCATTCTTTATCCTCGTGCTGCAGATGCTCTGTTTACTTGTTTTCTCACTTGTAAAGCAATCAGTTTTACCACTTACAAAGTCTACCCTGCAAATAGCAAATACACCATGGTGCGATGCAACTGACTCTTAAAGGGAATGAGTGATGAGACTCTGATTGGTTTAATGCACGTTATGCTCAAAACACTCCCATAACTCATTAAGAGAATAAGCAAAACCCTGTTAGACCATACGCCGGGGCACAGACTGTATTTTTCCGTCCTTGAAATAGCAAAAGTGGATTCGGATGAGCCCTTAATGCTTTTGCACCGTGCGCTTTAGACTTTGCGCTTAGATCGTTAAAATAGAGCCCTACTGTAGATGTAAACGTAGAAAAAAGTAGAAAATACTTATTGATTTAAGAATGTTTAGATATTTGCACATGAAACAAAACAAAAATGTTGAAACACTGTAGTATTTGTTTTTCGTTTTTGTTTTGTGCTCATTTTCCTTTTTGCGCGAACTATCCCTTTAACCACCTAGCAAAAGCCAGGCGACCACTAACAAAATCTGGGGCTGTGTATTTCTGAACTGGGCCAATCTGAAAAACACACCTGCAGAGCTTTTTCCGAATCTGCTCTGCTGCATGTGGACTCAGTTGTCTACAGTACATTCATACGATGTGCTGCATTAAAAAAATGTATGCAGCAATATTCAAACACTGAAGCCAAACTAAGGGTTGAGTTCAAAACATCCATCGTTGAATATAATTGTTTTTTTAATGGCAAAGGTGTAGACTTTCGCATCGCTGCGTGTCTTTAAAGGACTGGCCATCTGACTGTGACCAGCCCGCTTATGCACCAAGTGCGCTAAAGTAGGTTTTCAGCTCACCTAAAAATAAACAGGCCTTCCACTAAGGGACCGGCCGTTAGAAAGAACCAAGCCAAAGGAGACTTAAGAGACTGCAGCAGGAGAAAGGAAATCAACGCTTCCTCATTACCGACATGATGGCCGGACGCTTTTACGTATGATAACGCTAAACAGTTTGGGATTCAACACAAAAATACTTAAAAGATAAACGGGGTCAATTCTTTGCCAGCAACCCCTGTGCATTACGGCGGTAGCACAGAATGGAAGTATACCACAGTGAACTAATGAAAAATACATCGCTAGGACACTCTCAGGGCTGCTGCATTGACATTGACCATCATAGCGTATGAAAATAGGCCAGAGAAGTAGGCAGTGAAGTAGGGCTGTCACTGGCAATAAGTTGTACGGCGCAAGCAATCTGTAAAAATGATAAATGGCCTTCAGGTGTCATGGGAAACCTTTCGAAAAAATAGGACAGTGAAGGTCTTTTAAAGAGCCAAATCAGTTTTTAATGCCAGATTTGGAGAATGGTCGACTGCACAGACCGTTTGAGGATGCTTTTCATGATTAGGATACACACTTTATGCTTTGAAAACTCGAAAATGAACTGTATGTGACAACTCCATGTAGGTCAATCGATGTCATTCATTCATATTCCTTCCGCTTAGTTCCTTATTTATCAGAGGTCGCCACAGTGGAATGAACTGCCAACTATTCCAGCATATGTTTTACGCAGCGGACGCCTTTCCAGTCACAACCCAGTATTGGGAAACACCCATACACTATCACATTTACGCATTACGGCCAATTTAGTTGATCCAATTCACCTATAGCGCATGTCTTTGGACCGTGGGAAAACCAGGGCACCCGGAGGAAACCAACATGGGAGAACATGCAAACTCCACACAGAAATGCCAACTGGCCCAGCCTTCTTGCTGTGAGGCAACAGTGCTAACCACTGAGCCACTGTGCATTCGGTCAACATTTTACAGTCAACGTATGCAGTAGTCAACATTTTAAGTGGATCAAAAAAAATGTTTCAAAGCTGGGTGTTGCTGAATTTTAAGAGGGCGTCACGGTGGCTCAGTGGTTAGCACTGTTGTAGAAGTGCATAAACCTAACTGTAAGCCTAAACAAAACATAAGCGGTAAACCCATAATTCTGATTGGCTGGTTGTAATGTTGTTCCAGGATCAACACAGATGATTATCCAGGAACATGTCCTACTACATAAAATCAGGTTGTCGCAGTAGAATATGGCTAATGTGAATTACCTTGCAGCTCTTCATCCGGCCACCATCCCAGTTCACAGGCTTTGCAGGTAAACTCATCCTGGACATATTCATTGTCCTTGCAAGGTGTACAGATCCAGCAGCAGCTCACCTCTCCTTTCCTGATCACCTGTGGAGAAATATCAACACATTACAGAAAAGTGAGTAACTTCTGCATCTCCATAGTAAACCTTCTAGTATGTTTCTAAAACAAAACAATGAATGAAACAGTTCTGAACAAGAGCACAAATTATATCAAAGTATGTCTAATTAATAATGTTTGTGTGCGTATTTAGGGACGATTTGTGTTGAAAATATTCACTTCCCACTGTGTTCGTGTTTGACTCTGCCTTCTGAATCATACGTTCATTCATCTTCCTTCGGCTTAGTTCCTTTATTTATCAGACGTGATATTTATTTATCACCCTGAATCATACATTCATCTTTAATTATAATGAAATATTTAAGTCTAATTTTCGTGAAGTTTATTTATAAACTAATTTCGAGAGGATCACGTGCTTATGATTGCTTGCAGCCAGCCCCGCATTATTCAATTTATGATTCACCAATCAGACGATTCCTGAGCTCCACATCACAGCCATCTTCGCTTTGAAGAATCCCCCCTTCCACCCCTTCTCCTCCTCCTTTCCTATATGGGTGGCACGGTGGCCCAGTGGTTAGCACTGTTGCCTCACAGCAAGAACTTCACTGGTCTAGTCCTTACCAAGCCAGCTGAGTTCCTGTGCGGAGTTTACACGTTCTCCCCGTGCTCACGTGGGTTTCCCTTGGGTTCCTCGGTTTCCGGTTAATTGACTAATCCAAATCAGCACCATAGAAATGCTTCTAGTAAGTAGTTATCTCTTAAGAGCAATCACTATCTGTTCATTAGCTACTACAGCAGGGGAGTTCTCAAGTTCTACCTGAGCTCAAACTCTCCTCTCGCCTTGCAAACAGGAGGGAGCCCCGAGCTTGAGGATCTTATGAGCTCAGGGCTCTCTCCCGGGACAGCATGCCAAACAAGCTTTATAATCTATCATCAGCTAAGTGTGAACCCTTGAAATATTATTTTTGTGTTTATTTTACAACGTTAAATAAACATTTGCATGAAAGATTGAATTTCTACAGTATTTGTAATTTCAGTTATACAAAAATGCATTTTGTGTCTGTCCGCACATCCTGGTTAACTCTGTTACATCAGTTATAAAAAGCCATGACAATCTTAAAATCACTGCTAGAAAAAGCATGTGACCTGCTCCATGTGACGTCACTCTGGAAAGCATTGAGGCATGTCATTATTCTTCTCTCATTAATTTGTGCAAAACGTTTAGGAGACACCAATAGTAGATTAGTTAGTTGTCAGCTCTGTTGTTGTGATCAGTGAATACTGTATCAGTGAATATCTTAAAATTATAACTCAAAAGTTCACACTTAGCTAATGATTGGTGGTAAAGCTTGTTTTGGCATGCTGTCCCAGGAGAGAGCCCTGAGCTCTTAAGATCCTCGAGCCCGGGGCTCCCTCCTGTTTGCGGGGTAAGAGGGGAATTCAAGCTTAGGTAGATCTCGAGGACACTGCTTAAGGATTGCTATGAGGGTATGCTGCGGGTGGAATTCGTCTATAGTGCCGATTTGGTCAATTTACTTATGTCTCATGTTTTAGACTGTGGGAGGAAACCGGAGAGGCCTGGGGAAAATGAGAGCAGGGGGAGAACATTCTTGCTGTGAGGCAACAGTGCTAGCTAAGAAGAAGAAGAGGAGGATAGGGGGTGAAAGGGGGGACACACAGTACTGTGATATCTCGTTTGAGGTTGGCATCTTAAGCTAGTGCAGAAAATAGTGTAAAATGTCAACTTTGTTATTGTCAACTCTGTTATGGTTTGAAAAAAAAACGTAACAATAAAGGTGCGTCCAAAAACGCTTACTTATGCACTATTCTACGCCATTTTGTAGTATAAATAGTGTAAGTAATGTGTTCACACTGAAAACTCTACAAATAATAAGTGCACTTTAATTACCCGGATGATGCACTCATTCCACCGGTAAAATGAAGTGTGGAATGATGGACACTACACAAACTCAATGACTGCAGCTTTGTGCACGTAACGGAAGGGGCGGAGCTATCACGCGCACATGTTTAATAAATTTGATTATTTTGGACTGTGAAAGCAAAATTCTCCAAAAAGAGTGATTATAGCGCCTCCAGATGGTGAATGCGGTTACACTCATGCCAGGTATTATTTGGTATTTTGGTCATTTATTTCACTAATTTGGAATCCGTCAAACGTCATCAGGGAGACGGTTTGAACTTCCGCTTAGTATAAAAAGCCATTAGTGCTCCATTTGGGACAACACTACATTCATTTACTATGCTGTTGAGTGTGTAAATGCATAAGTACATAGTGCATAGTGTATAGTGTGCCATTTGGGACGCAGCTTAAGTTACAATTAATAAGAGAATCATTCATTCATAGTCCTTTGGCTTTGTCCCTTTTTTTCATGCTTTTACATCAACAGGAGGTGGTGTACGGATGTAACTGTGTTAAAGAAGATGTGCTGTCCTGACGTGGAAGTGCTTCTCATTAACTGCAAGCCGTTCTACTCGCCGCGGGAGTTTTCCTCGTTTATCCTGACCAGTGTTTACATCCCACCGCAGGCGACCGTGAGTACTGCTCTTTCACTGCTGGCTGATCTAATCACAGAGACAGAACAAAAACACCCAGACTCTGTTTTTATCATTCTTGGGGACTTTAACCAGGCAAAACTCACACATGAGCTGCCCAAATTCAGATAGCACATTACATGCCCTACCAGAGACAATAACATTCTGGACCATTGCTACACAACAATAAAAGATGCATATCGCTCCGTGGCCAGAGCAGCTCTAGGACTCTCTGATCACTGCCTGGTTCATCTTATACCAACTTACAGGCAAAAACTTAAAACTACTAAGCCAGTATTAAGGACTGTTAAGAGATGGACCAACGACACAGAGCAGGTCTTACAAGCTTGTTTTGAATGTACTGACTGGACAGTTTTTGAAGCTGCAGCCACTGACCTGGACGAGCTCACAGAGACCGTAACATCATACATTAGTTTCTGTGAGGAGTTATGCATCCCTACCAGGACCTACTTATCATTTAACAACGATAAACCATGGTTCACACCAAAACTTAGACAGCTTCGTCAGGTCAAAGAGGATGCCTACAGGAGTGGGGACAGGATTCTGTACAACAAGACCAGGAACACTTTAACAAAGGAGATTGGTCTGGCTAAAAAGAACTCTGCAAAAAAGCTGGAAAACCAGTTTTCTGCTAACGACCCTGCATCAGTGTGGACTGGTCTGAGAACCATCACGAATTTCAAATCATCTCCCCCCAGTATCGATGGCAGTAAACTTCTCGCTAACGACCTGAACACGTTCTACTGCAGATTTGACACCTTCGACCACCAGACACCCTCTACACAGCCATCAACACCCCTAGCCACCTCCAGCCAAAACCGCCCTGACCATCTTTATACACAGCCATCAACACCTACAGACATCTCCCTCTCCCCCCCTGATCTTCAGATCAGTGAGGATAATGTGCGTCAGGTCTTCAGTAAGCAGAAGAGAAGGAAAGCGCCAGGCCCAGACGGTGTCTCACCAGCCTGTCTGAGAACCTGTGCTGACCAGCTGGCCCCTATTTTCTCGCAGATCTTCAACAGATCATTGGAACAGCGCATAGTTCCATCCTGCTTCAAACGCTCCACCATCATCCCAATACAGAAGAAGCAAAAGATCACCGGGCTCAACGACTACAGACCTGTCACCTTAACATCTGTGGTCATGAAGTCATTTGAAAGACTGGTTCTAGCATATCTGAAAGACATCACCGGACCTTTGCTGGACCCCCTGCAGTTTGCCTACAGAGCAAACCGGTCTGTGGATAATGCAGTCAACATGGGACTGCATTATACCCTACAACATCTGGACAAACCAGGGAACTACGCAAGGATTCTGTTTGTGGACTTCAGTTCTGCCTTTAACACCATCATCCCATCACTGCTCGAGCACAAACTGACCCAGCTCTCTGTTCCTAGCTCTGTCTGTCAGTGGATCACCAGCTTTCTGACAGATAGACAACAGCTAGTCAGAATGGGCAAAATCATGTCTGACAGCCGCACCATCAGTACTGGTGCCCCCCAAGGATGTGTTCTCCCCCCACTGCTCTTCTCCCTGTACACCAACGACTGCACCGCAAAAGATCCCTCCGTCAAGCTCCTGAAGTTTGCGGACGACACTACTATTATTGGCCTCATCCGGAATGGTGACGAGTCTGCATACAGACAGGAGGTGGAGCGGCTGGCTTTATGGTGCAGATACAACAATCTGGAGCTGAACACGCTCAAAACGGTGGAGATGATAGTGGACTTCAGGAGAAACCCCCCTGCACTCCCCCCACTCACCATCATGAACAACACTGTGGCTGCAGTGGAGTCATTCAGGTTCCTGGGCACCACCATCTCTCAGGATCTGAAGTGGGACACTCACATTGACTCCATTGTGAAAAAAGCCCAGCAGAGACTGTACTTCCTTCGTCAGCTGAGGAAGTTCAACCTGCCACAGGAGCTGCTCGTGCAGTTTTACTCAGCTGTCATCCAGTCCATCCTCTGCACTTCAATCACCGTCTGGTTCGCCTCAGCAGCCAAATCTGACCTCCGTAGACTACAGCGAATAGTCCGGACTGCTGAACGAATAACTGGCACTACCCTTCCTACACTTCAAGAACTGTACTCTTCCACAGTGAGTAAAAGGGCTCGCAAAATCACCCTGGACGCCTCGCACCCAGCACACTTCCTGTTTGAACTGTTACCGTCTGGCCGGCGCTACAGAACACCGAGCACAAAAACAGCCAGACACAG
Organism: Danio albolineatus; assembly: GCA_903798035.1. Taxonomy (NCBI): domain Eukaryota; kingdom Metazoa; phylum Chordata; class Actinopteri; order Cypriniformes; family Danionidae; genus Danio; species Danio albolineatus. The sequence continues at coordinate 32,860 of CAIGQQ010032622.1, forward strand.
GAAAAGTTTCTTTCCTCAGGCCATCTACCTCATGAACAGTTAATATTTCTCCTATTGTGCAATAAATGTGCAATACTTTCTCATACGCACTTGTACACAGCACCTAATAATAATATACAATGCAATACTTTTCCTTACGCATTTGTACACAGCTACTTATAACAATATATAATTCAATACTTCTTACGCATCTGTACACAGCACCTTAAAACAATATATAATGCAATACTTACTCTTTTGCACACAGCACCTTATAACCTGTATATTTATAACAAATCTGTACATACATTTCAACATCCAGATCGTTGGACTGCAGCTCTGTTTAATGTCTATTGTCTTCTTTTATAATATTTATTCTGTGTTGTCACTTGTCACTTTATGTACACTGGAAGCTTCTGTAGCCAAAGCAAATTCCTCGTGTGTGTGAAGCACACTTGGCAACAAAACTGATTCTGATTCTGATTCATCAGGGGTTGCTACAGCGGAATGAACCACCAACTTATCCAGCATATGTTTTACACAGTGGATGCCCTTTCAGCTGCAACCCAGTTTTGGTAAACACCCATACACTCTCATGGACTATGGCCAATTTAGTTTATTCAATTCACCTATAGCGCATGCGTTTGGATTGTGGGAGGAAACCAGAGCACCCGGAGGAAACCCAAGCTAACTCGGGGAAAACATGCAAACTCCACACACAAATGTCAACTGGACTCCGTGCCACCTTTCAAATCTAATTATTTGACATTAATAATGAATTTAGTTAACTGTAAATTATACATTTGTTGTATAGCATAAATGAACAGATTCAAAACAATTCTGGAATGAGTCATATGCACTTTTGAGATCTACAGGGTGGGCCATTTATATGGATACACCTTAATAAAATGGGAATGGTTTCCTGAATAGTTTCCTGAAAAGTGGATTGGTTGTTGTGGGCTAGTTGAATGGCCCCCAAGGAATCCCGATATGACCCCCTTAGACTTTTATCTTTGAGGTCATCTGAAGGCAATCGTCTATGTACTTAATTAAGGTGTATCCCTATAAATGGCCCACCCTGTACATTAAGGCGCACCTGATGGAGTTGAAAACAAGCCACTTTTTTTGTGGTAATGAATGTTTTAACACACCTTGATCTCTCCTTTGGAGCAGGGCTCGCTGCAGACAGAACGGACCATCTCACTGCGGTTCATCTGGATCATATAATCATCGATGCTCAAAATGCCTTCATGCCACGAGCCCACGTTAATATAGTCGAAGACTCCAGGCTCTACATGCTGCAGGTTCATAATGTCATACCTTAAAAAAAAAAAAAAGAGAGAGAGAGAGAAAACATTAGGTCATTTATAGCCTAGCAAAACTAGAGCAAAAATACATGTATTTGTATAGACCTCTTGTCGTTTAGGATTGTTTGGCTGATTACGTTATGTTAATAAATAAATCAGTTGGAGCACTTTAGCCGTTGTTTATTTATGTTAAGTCAAAGTCCCTTTAAGGCAAGTCATTTAACTTGCCGGCCATCTTTGAAACACCTCTCGGGCAGTATGCTCGGGCATTCTGTCTGGATGGGAAAATATCAAATTCTCCGAAACTGTTTGCCAAGATTACGATTACATTACTGTTAATGCTTTTGAGGTGTTCCAGTCAGGTTTCAGGCCTCATCACAGTACAGAAACTGCATTAGTGAAAATAACCAACGATTTACTATTAGCTGCTGACCAAGGGTGCATCTCGCTGTTAGTCCTGCTAGATCTTACTGCCGCATTTGACACAATTGACCACAATATCCTCATAGATCGCTTAAACTCTACAGGTGTCCAGGGAAAGGCTTTACAATGGTTCAAGTCATACTTAACTAATCGTTACCAGTTTGTGAATATTAATGGACAACCTTCACAAGTCAGGCCAGTTAAGTATGGGGTGCCTCAAGGATCAGTTTTAGGACCTTTGCTGTTTACAATTTACATGCTGCCCCTGGGAGACATTATTAGAAGACACGGTATCAGCTTTCACTGTTATGCTGATGATACTCAATTATATATTTCTACTAAACCTGACGAGACGTCTAAACTATCAAAACTAACTGAGTGTATTAAAGGTGTTAAAAACTGGATGACAAACAACTTCCTTCTCTTAAACTCAGACAAAACTGAACTATTACTTATAGGACCTAAATCCTGTACACAGCAGATCTCACAACTCCACCTGCAACTAGAGGGATGCAGAGTTAGCATTAGCTCTACTGTTAAAGATCTGGGTGTCATATTAGACAGCAATTTAACTTTTGAAAGCCATATCTCCCATATCACAAAAACTGCATTCTTTCATCTGAGAAATATTGCTAAGCTATGAAGTATGCTATCCATCTCAGATGCAGAAAAGCTAGTTCATGCTTTTATGACTTCCAGGCTGGATTACTGTAATGCTCTACTTGCTGGTTGCCCAGCATCCTCTATTAACAAACTTCAGCTAGTACAAAATGCAGCCGCCAGAGTTCTTACCAGGTCTAGAAAATATGATCATATCACCCCAATTTTATCCTCGTTACACTGGCTGCCTGTTAAGTTTCGTATTGAGTTTAAAATATTACTTCTTACATATAAAGCATTACATAATCTAGCTCCTGTTTATCTAACCAACCTTCTGTCTCACTACAATCCAACCCGCTCTCTAAGATCTCAAAACTCAGGGCTTCTAGTAGTACCCAGAATAGCATAATCAAATAAAGGGGGTGGAGCCTTCTCATTTATGGCTCCTAAACTCTGGAATAGCCTTCCTGATAATGTCCGAGGCTCAGACTCACTCTCTCAGTTCAAAACTAGATTAAAGACCTATCTTTTTAGTAAAGCATACACTCAATACGTCACTTAGCTGTATGATGCATGAATGTGTTCCACGCATCTCCTTTATATACACTATGAACAGCAGCTACGCTAATTATTCTCTTTGTTCTCTATTCCAACTGGGGAGACTCATCCCGAGGCCCCCAAAGACTTTGCAGCGCCACGGATGCGATCCAAGACCCGTGACGAGACGATCCCAAGGCTCCTTAACCCTGGACCTCGCTGTATCCTGAGCAGCTGCTTGGTGGAGTAGCAAGCAAGAGACGGATTCCTGTGACCCTCCAAGGACAGACGAGCCTCGAGTTCTCCAGCGTCCGGCCACTAGACTGCAGCTAGAGCTGCGCACCGATGGATTACTCTTCTGTGTTTGGACTCTAAGTAGTGAATATTAAACAACACTGAACTGAACTGAGCTCAGCTATATACTAGCTAATAATATACTAGCTAATAACTAAACTGACATTTTCAATTTACTATAACCTTCTATGTGAAGCTGCTTTGACACAATCCACATTGTAAAAGCGCTATACAAATAAAGGTGAATTGAATTGAATTGAATTACGTCCTGAGACGCATCTTTTGGTGTGCTTTGTGTTTTTCCTCTCTCTGTGTGTGTTTTTATCTCTCTCTCCCTGCAGGTAACTGTGTCCACCTGGCAGTGATTATTGGATCTTTCCAGTGATTGGCTGTTGGGAGAAGAGAGAGAGTATTTAATCTGAGCTACACTTCAAACCAGTGTTGGTGGTAGCTGGACTGTGCAGCGGCTAAGCGCTTCTCCCCATACAGATCTGTCGTTTGCTAGATTTTTAAAGATTTGATGTAGCTACTGTGTGCTAAAGCTATTGAAGTCAGACTTCTGTTTTTAGTTAACTTCTTGTTAACATCTAATAATTCAACCAAAGAGAAGTGAGTCTAGTTGATTTGTTTTTCTTTTTTTTTTGTTTATTTTGAGGGTTAAGTAGGAAGGTGGGTACCCTTTTGTTTTGAATCAGTTTTCTCCAGTTTATGTTAGTAAAGGGAGTTTCAACTTATCCAGCATTTGTTTTACGCAGTGGATGCCCTTCCATCTGCAACCCATCTCTGGGAAACATCCATACACATTCATTCGCACTCACACACTACGGACAATTTAGCTTACCCAATTCACCTGTATCGCATATCTTGGACTTGTGGGGGAAACTGGAGCACCCGGAGGAAACCCACGCAAACACAGGGAGAACATGCAAACTCCACACAGAAATGCCAACTGACCCAGCCGAGGCTCGAACCAGCGACCTTCTTGCTGTGAGGCGAACGTGCTACTCACTATGCCACTGTGGCGCGAGTTAGTTTGTTGATTTGTATTTTTATTTCTCTTTTTATTTCAGCTTAGTAAGATGTTATATTAGGAGTTAGCTTGTTTTATTTTTTTGGCCTTGCCCCCTTCTGAATTAATACCCTGTTTTCTTTGTTATATTTTGATATGTAAATAAACTTCTCTTTTTCTTGATTTGATCTTGTTGTGTTAAGTTTCTAGCCATTCTGTTTGAGAAGATGAGTTCTCTCTCTCTTTCCAGCCGTTGCACATCACCCATCTCCAACCATTTATTTTCTGTTGCGGTCATGTCCCTAAACCTAAAAAGATCATAACAATTACATATTTGGAACCGGCAATAAAATTAAACAACGACTGTCTCATAAATTTCATTTCTAAATACACAAATCAAACAAAATCTGCATAACTTCAGGTTGCCGAAGCTAATGCACATGTGCACTCGAAAGGAACGAGATCACGACACCAACCTTATTTACGGCAGTGTTATGCTGCGTTCAGACCAGATGCGGAAGACCATCAAGCGTCAGACGCGGAAGACGCATCAAGCGCGAGCGATTTACATGTTAAGTCAATGCAAAGGTGCGAATAGGCATCCTGTGGTGCGATACGCACGAATGGCGCGAAAGGCGCGGTGCGAATTGAGTGTTTTGCGCGTTTGAACGCTTAACGCGCAATTTGTGCGAATTGCTCCAGTTTGAAAATCTGAACTTCAGCAGACATTCGCGCCGCATTAACCAATCAGGAGCTTGCTCTTGTGGGGCTGTGAATATGACGCAGCGCCTGTTGTTGGTGTCCTGGGGGAAGTCCTTCTGCCGACACCCACAACAGTTGATCAAACTGGGCTCGGCTCAGTCAGAAGCAGCGCTGAAAGCTTCCATCATCCAGGTTCAGTTTCTGGAGGAGTTTATGTGCTCACAGAGCTGGGTGCACCTCTAAAATAATCTAGTGGACCAGACGAAACGAATCGACGTTGTTTTTCAGCCTACATAAAGCACATAAACACAGTTATTTTCTCTATAAAACCCCTTTTAGCCATTTAGCAATAAAGATACAGTCACCAAGCCATAGACAGGAGCCCTGCCCATCACGCGAATCCGCGTCTGTTCTCAAGTCAATTTGACGCGCGAATGATGTTCACGCATCTATTTATGCGCAAATAGCGCGATTTTGCCGAGCTTGCCGCGTCTGGTGTGAATACAGCATTACACATTGGCTGTGTCCGAAATCGCCTACTACTTGAATTTAAACATACTACTCTGCTGTTAGAAAAGTACGTTCTATACAGTATGAATGTGAGCAGTATCAATGGAACTCGCCATTTTGCCATGATCGCGTGACCTACCCGAGAGAGTTGCATTGATTCACTCCCATTTATGAATTCTCTCGTGGGCCAACATGGGATAGCACAGCGTGCATGGGATGCACACTTCAGAATCTCGCCAGAAGTAGTAGATCATCCAAGTACTTCTCGCAACCTGATATTCGAATTCGGACATACTACTCAGCTCGCATACTGTTTTTAGCGTATTATATAATATGGAAGTATGCGATTTCGGACGCAGCTATTATCATCCTATGGATGATAATCATCAGATCGCGCTGGTCTTCTGAAGTTCTTCACAACTTGGCCTTGATGGTGAATCTCCACCAGAAATGACAGCAACCGGAGCATCCAGAGTAAACCTACACCAACACAGGGAGAACATGCAAACTCCACACAGAAATGCTAAATGGCCCAGCCGTGACTCGAACCAGCCACCTTCTTGCTGTGAGGTGACAGTGATAACCACTGAGCCACCGTGCTGCCCCTGCGTTATTTATTTAGTGCATAAAATGTCGCTTTTTATGTAGGCCAGTATGTACAACTGACCTGCCTGGCGAGTCCCCGTTTTCATCAAACCACACGTCTTCTCCAGACACACCAGCAAACGAGGTCTTGAGGAGAAAGTCGAGGAGTTTGCTGCCGTCGATGGGGTCCATCTCCTCACACAGACCCACGTGACCCGGACACAAGTGCTCATGCATATCATGAAGACCGTGAGCCATGGCGTACATGGCATTAATGACGAATCCCATCTTGCTGTCCTGGACGTAGTTGTCCTCCAAGCTTTCATAACCTGTGAGAATCAGCAAACCAGAAATCACTCTTTAAAACAGTTCTGGGACATCTCGAGTCTTTTAGTCAACATGAACCCTCATCTGCAACCCATTTTACTTCCTTAAAGGGACAGTTCACTCAGAAATGAACATTCGCTGTTTAATTACTTAATCCATCCAAGATGTAGGTGACGATACAACATTAATGAAGATTTTTAGCTGAGACCATGGCTGAAATTCTGAAAAACAACATTTGCTGTTTGTTTGTTCCAACTACTTATCTAAAATGAGCTGAAACATTACAATTCCTGAGTTTAAGGACAATTGAATTGTTTTATGTTCAATCCACTTAAATTTGTAAAAACGAATAAGCTTAATTTCTTCATGTTGTCCCAACACAAATTGATTGTATGAAACTGAACATTTTTACCGTCTATGAGAGTCAAAAACACGAATGGGTTGTTGACGTGATAATTCTTGAGATTTTTTTGGGGATAACTTTTGTGTTTTAAGTTTATTCCACTCACTATTTGTAAAAAACAATTAAATTAACGTAATCGATTTGAATGCCAATGAATGAATTTTGTGGAACCCTCCATTTTTACAGTGTACTGGAAGTTTTCTGTAATGATTTATCATTTTATTTAATTTCATAAAATATTTACTTAAAATATTTCATTTACTTTACTAATACTAACTTCACCTAATAAACAAACTGTATGAAGGACGAATCAATATAATAAAAGTACATGATACAGTGAACCCTTAAAGTGTTCATAGTGCTTCCCTTTTTCCACTACTTCTTATTCCAAAATAAATTCATTTATTTCCTTAACATTATGTATGTTTCTAGTAGGGATTAGTATATTGTTAGTATTGATTGGTATGTCGTTTGCATGTTTCTAGTATGGATTAGTATATTGTTAGTATGGATTGGTATGTC
>CAIGQQ010032624.1:0-10941 GCA_903798035.1 Danio albolineatus
TATTCACAGTTGTATATTCAGTATAAGAACTCTTTCAAATAATGTAAGCAAATTCAAATTTTAAATTGGAATCACTAAATAATTATATACATTTTCTGCAATACCACTTTAATGATCTTGGGAGTTCATTCTTAATGTACGACAGTGAAACTTAATTAAAGTTCAGTGAAGTTCACTGCACCGAATAGAAACAAATACACTTTAAAAAATAATGGTTGCCTTACATTTCTAAGCCAAATCGAATTAACTTTGAGTCATTTGAACTTATACCACATTAAACTGACTTAAAACAGCTTGCTTAACATATAAAATTAAGATAAAACATGACTTAGTTTAATAAGTTACAATTAACTAAAAAAGATACGTTGTCATGACTAATTGATCTTATTATTTTTACAGTGCAATGTTACCTCAAAAATAAAATTGACTCAATTGAAACGGATTACTAGTAGTCAGAATGTTTTGCGTCAGGCTGTTTAAGGAATTAAAGTGTTGAAATTAAGCGTAATTCTGTGTGCTTTTGCAGAAGATTTTTCAGAGAGTGACTTAAATTAGTCTTTAATTGTGTAATAACAATTCAATTCAACAATTGAATTTGACTATTAGAACATCATTGACATTTTGGAATATTTCTAAATCGGAAAATATTGTCAATAAACTTCTTGTCCCAATTTATGTTACGAACCCTTTTCTTTTAAACACAAAATGAATCCATCAAGGGAACGCAACATAAAGAGTACACACGAATCAAGTTGTATAACTAATAAATTTATTACAACATCACAAATCAAATCAAAATCATGTGTAACAACTAAGCAAGAATGAATAAAGAATCAAAAACTCACGTTCTCCAACAAATATACAACACTAACATAAGACTAACAACCCAACAATTAACAGAGCATATTAAAGTAAGACTTAAGGAAAAACAAGAAACTCAAGAAAAGAAAATAAGCTTGATGGCTGGCAGTGAAGTCTGTCAAAAAATGTTGTCAAAAAAAAAAAAAAATGGTTATAATGACATTTTCAGTTTTGGGCAAACTATTCCTTTAATGTGAGGAAACACAGATATATTGATATTATGACAGAATATCCTTATTCACAATTGTATATTCAGTATATAAAACTCTTTCAAATAATGTAAACAAATTCAAATTTTAAATTGGAAGTACTAAATTATATAAATTTTCTGCGTCACCACTGCATCACCACTAATGATCTTGGGAGTTTATTCATCAAGAATGGCAACAATGACCTCGTTGGCTAGCATTTGTATTCTTAGTGTAAAACAGTGAAACAGACAGTCTGTTAGATGTATGTTAAAAGTCTGTAGGTTACCATCGAGGTGAAGAGTGTGGTATAGTTGAGAAAGATCTGAAAAACATGTTCAAAGACCAGAAAAGGGACTAAAGACATTGTCAAAACCTTCCCGGTGTCTTCAGTGGTTCAACTGTAATCATATGAAGCTCCAAGAACACTTTTGTGTGCCAAAAAAGCAACCCAGGCTCATTGCGGATACGTACCCAGGTCTACATTTCTAGGGACAGCCAAATACGTAACCGGAGATACGTCTGCTCTCACTGTGTATGCTTTTTGATGATCTCAAATTTCTCTCGTGCATTCCTTTTCTCACGTAAATTCACCAGAGGGCGTGATATACACTTCAGCCATCTAGGTCAGCTTGCTGACCGACTGACCCACGCACCCCATTCCCTAAACCCAACTGATTGTGTTAGCAAAAGCAATCTAGATTTTAAAAAAATATATTGAAAAGCTGTTGCGGTCGTGTGATTTCACCACATTTTCAGCCTGTTTATTTTTTCATTTATTTAAATTTTATTTTATTTTTTTTACTTTGTTTCTGAAAGCACTCTTCACCGAACCTGATCCCCGTCATCGAGGTCCATTCTGCTCTGCAACCAAAGTCTACTGACATTTGTGGCAAGCCACGGGGCAAACTGGTAAAACCAGAACAGCCATCCGTACGCAGGTAGGCAGTCAGCGATCAGCGGTAATGTGAAAAGCTGCCCTGTAGCATTCGTTTTACAGACGAAATGCAGCCAGACGTACCTCTGGATACATAATTCGCACTCTCCAGAAATGTAGACAGGGGTACATATACACAATGAGCCTGTGTTGCAACAAAGACTGTAAAAACAACTTTGTTCGCCTTTGTCTTCTCTTCTGCTTCAAATTTTCAGGGTTTTTTTGGCACGCAGTGTTCTTGGAGCTTTGTATAATTACAGTTGAACCACTGAAGACACGTGGACTGTTTTTTTGACAAGGTTTTTGGTTCCTTTTCTGAACATCCCTGAATCATTGCTGTCTATGGTGGTAAAGAGAGCTCTTGGATATGATCTAAAATATCTTAATTTGTCTTCTGAAGATGACTGAAGGCCTCAGTGGATTGGAAGAACATGAGTAAGTAATTAATAACAGAACTGTCATTTTTTGGGGAATATACTACAGGCTTTCCAGCTATATTCATACTAGTGTATGAAACCCCTGTGTTTGATAGTTACATTAACACACGCTTTTGTTAACTGCTGTTGCTGAACTTCTCAGGTTTTACAGTGCACATGACCTGATTTTACTTCTGTTTTTGCAATCGTATCATTCCAAGCCACTAAACTCGGGGGAAAGCGAATGCATTCAAACAGTCGGTCTAAAACAGAACTAATGTAAAGAAAAGCAGCGTGACAACATCAGAGATGGCAGAGAGAACAGTGACTCACGGTTTTCAGTGAATTATTCATATATGTGTCTGTTTGGATTTTAAAAACAAGCTCTGTCATATTGTGTGAATGTTTCTGAGGACAAGAGCCATCACGCATTGAGCTGTGTGAAATACAGGCTGGACAGAACTGTCCCACACTGTAAAAAATGCTGGATTCCACACAATCGATTTGTGTTGGGACTACATGAAGGAACTAAGTTAACTTATTAGTTTAACTCATTTTAAGTGCATTGAACATAAAACAATTAAGTTGTCCCAAAAAAAAACCTCAAGAGCTCTGTTGTGTCAGTTCATTTTAAGAAAGAAGTTTGAAAAAAAACAGCAAACATCTTTTTTTTGTGCATAGGGCCCTGGCAATTTATGGGTCGACAATGAGTTGTGGGGGGACCTGGTGATAATTCCGTTTTTGAGATTATCTCATTGTTGGGACCACTCTTCAAATCACAAACATTTTATTTATCATCAATCACTCACCCAGTTTTCACATTTTTCTGGGAGGAGGGCCTTCATGGAATTGTTGTGCATGTGGCCTGATATTACTGGCTACACCCCTGGCTATGACTATGTTTCTGAGTTGGATCAAACAAACAGTGCTTTGCTAGTAAAGTTTTGTAGGATGAAGATTGTAAAGACTACAGAAGTCATACAGTAAGCAAAGTACAGTAAGTCCAAGAGCACGCACACATACACACACTTGTACAGCTATCCTTACAGGGACTTCACATAGACGTAATAATTTTTATACTGTACAAACCAGGGGCGGACTGGTTCATAGAGAGCACCGGGACATGCCTGATGCCTGGCGACCAGCTGCAAACGCAGGGGTGTGTAGGTCTACAGCACGGAGAATACAACCGGCCTCTGAGCGAGCTGAGAAAGGATCACTTGAGTTCTGCTGGTGCTTCCATTGGCTGTCACTCAAGGGGGTTGCTATTCATTTGCCTGAACTTGATGGATTCCTAACTTTGTTGTGTCACTCAACATGCCCACCATGTCGCCAACAGAGTCGTTGTCGGTCACATAGACTAAGGTCGCCGGAAGTATATATACTAATTTGTGCCTCTTCTGACTTTTGTGTGCAGCCATGCTGCTGTTGTAGCTGGTGCATTCTGGGAAATTTTCATACCCCTTGGTTTCGAGTGTGGTCCTGAAGAATCTCTTTTTCAGGGGGTATCTAGCTCTTCCCTTTAGCCCTACGGCTTCAAGCTAAAGAGAATTGGGACAGAACTACCCCTTCACGTGAACATTACCAACCATTTTCCGCACCAAAAGTACTGTTCCAGTCCGCCACTGGTATGAACTGTACTGTATATTCTATCCCCCTACCCCAACTCAACCCCCACTGGAAACAATCTGCATTTTTACATTTTCAAAATCCTTTATTCTGAGTGATTTATGAGCCGTTTTCCTGATGGGGACCAAAAAATTTTAACAAATATTGACAAGTCAAAATCTGCTGGTTTTACTATAATTGTGGGGACATTTGGTCTGTACAATGTGATGAATACAACTTATACTATATACACACACACGTGAAAAGGAATTCAAACATTGATTATTAATGTTGATGTTATTAATGTTTCTAGAACACTTCCTAGGCCAAATTTGTTGCGTCTAAGAACATTTACAGGGTAAATCACATCATACAAATTAATTCTACTCTGCCACATTCAATTATGAATCTGAATCTTGCAAATGTTTTGAAAATTAATTCACTATTAGTTTAAATACTGTTTAAATTACTTATCTCTTTTTTACTACTTAAAACGTATGAATTTGTTGAATTAAAGTGTGAATAAATTGCTGCTCAAAAGAGTGGACAAATGAAAGAATGAACAAACACAGTAACAAATGAATCTAACAAATAAACAAACAGATTGAGTTTTCAAATTAACTAAATAATAATAATAATAATAATAATAATAATAATAATAATAATAATAATAATAATAACTAGAGAACAATGGACAAATGAAGACTATATACTCAAATCATTTCCTCTGCTTGTTCAAACTACTTATTTAAAATGAGCTGAAACACAATTCCTGAGGTTGCATTTAAGCTCTTCTTAATTCCTTGTAGTTGTCCCAACACAAATCGATTATGTGGAACCCAGCATTTTTTACAGTGTAGATAACAGACATTTATTTCATTTAATGATTATGAGAGCTCAGCTTTTGACCCCGATTGTGCTTTCAAACGCTGTTAAGAAGATTACGGTGTTGGTTTTTAATCACAGATTTTGGGTCGTATTTGTAATAATGTGCTGTGCTTGATATGAGACCAATATCAATTTCCTGATAATGATATGGGGATTAAAAATCCAGACAGCCATCATGTACCAGACCCTGCAAAGATTCCTGTGATTTGTAATCAGATCACTTAAAAAAACAGTGGGATGGAGAACAAAAGGTATTCAAATTCAGAAAATAAACTATGAGACGACACGGTGGATCAGTGATTTGCACTGTCACCCCAAGAAGGTTGCTGGTTTGAGTCCCAGCTGGGCCAGTTGGCATTTCTGTGTGGAGTTTGCATGTTCTCCCCGTGTTGGCATGGATTTCCTTCAGGTGCTCCGATTTCCCCCACAAGTCCAAACACATGCGCTCTAGGTGAATTGGCTTGACAAAATTTGCCGTATTGTATGTGTGTGAATGAGTGTGTATTGATGTATTCCAGTAGTGGGTTGCAGCTGGAAAGGCATTCACTGTGTAAAACATATGCTGGATAAGTTAACGGTTCATTACGCTGTGGCGACCCCAGAATAATAAAGGGACTAAGCCGAAGGAAAATGAATAAATTAATGAATAAAAAAAATAAACTGTCCTCTGATTTGCAAAGTCTGCATTCAAAAGTTCACACTATGCACTCTAAAACGTTTCTCATCTAGTTTTCTAAGACTAAATTACATTCGTTTTATGACTTCAAGATATTGGTGTCTTAAATTAGGGGATTTTTATCCTCTTTCCATTCTTCTAACCATAAATGTATAACTACACACTGTAAAAATGCACACAATTCATTGTTGTTCCAGCACAAAGCAATTAAGCTCAATCACTGGTTCGTTTTTCTTCGGCTTAGTCCCTTATTTATCAGGGGTCGCAACAGTGGAATGAACCACCAACTATTCCGGCATATGTTTCACACAGTAGAGGTCCTTCCATCTGCAACCCAGTACTGGGAAACACCCACATTCTCTCCCATTCTCACACACTTGCACACTACGGCCAATTTTGTTTACTCAATTCTATAGCACATGTCTTTGGACTGTGGGGGAAACTGGACCACTGAAATAAGTCCCCATCACTTTACTGGGGCATTAGGACTCACAGGTTGAGCCCCCCTGCTGGCCTCACTAACACCACTTCCAACAGCAACCTAATTTTCCCAACTGGTCTCCCGGCCAGGTACTGACCAGGCTCAGTCCTGCTTAGCTTCAGTTGGTGACCAGTCTTGGGCTGCAGTGTATGGTGTTAAAAGTACAAACCTCAATATATCCTGTGCTATAACTCACCCTCTGTGTGAACCGCAGACACATACGTCCAGTTGTAGCGTTTCACGATGTCCAGCAGAGCTCTGGCCTGAAGAGTGTCAGAGGGCACGACCCTGAGGAAGTACTTATACAGCGTTTTATCGCTCAGATCAATGCTAGTAGCTGAATATGCGATCTGAGGGATGTTAAACAGCTGCAGCAGATTCTGAACCTGAATGGCCACAGAGCTGGATCCCGGTCCGATCACACCAGCGATGGGTTTCTTGGTGGCTGGCGGCTGAGCAGAAGGATTTCCCTCAACGCACCATTTCGGTCCTTCTCTTTCATCCCGAATGGATATAAGAGAATCTCTGATGAACTCAATACTCTGCTCTAAGGCCACCGAGGAGTGCCAGCAGGAGTCCCGGATCTCACATCCCAGAGTGATGTTGGGAAGGAGGTTTGGATCAGAGTTTATTCTATCCAGTGTGTAAAACATGGCTTCCACCCTCTGGATGCCGTACTGTTCCCTGATCTCACCACACTTCCGTTCTGCCACCTTTTCCGCCGACGGCTGGTGATGGACAGAAAACAGAGCGCCGATGATGATATCTCCATCCATCCTCGCCACCGAGCGAGAAGCTGCTCTGGATACCGCCGACCTCTCCGTGGATAAGTGGAGACGGGTGCAGAACAGCAAGAGAACAGCAATGAAATTCATTCTTAAAATCAGCATCCTCATGGCGTCAGATGTAAAATCAGCTCCATCTTGATTGAAGGAGAGACGAATGTTTGTTGCGCTCAAGTCCGGCCATGATTGTCCAAACAGCAGACATTCCCTGCAGAACGATGAAGATGAGAGAGTATTAGAGGATACTATATTATGCTTCAGAATATTCTTGAAGTCACAATTATTAGAACTCCTGAATTAGATATCCCCCCCCCCTTAACACATTTATAAAACTTATTATTAAGAACTGATTTCTTTATCTTTGCCATGATGACAGTAGATAATATTTGACTAGATATTTTTTCAAGATGCTAGTATTGAGCTTAAAGTGACATTTAAAGGCTTTGTTAATTAGGTTAACTAGGCAAATTAGAGTAATTAGGCAAGTCATTGTATACATGATGGTTTGTTCTGTAGACAATTAAAAATAAATATTACTTTAGGGGTATAATATTTACCTAAAAATAATATAAAAAAATAATGATATTGACCTAAAAAAAAAGTTTTTAAAAAATTAAAACCCGCTTATATTCTAGCTGAAAAAAATAAATAAATAAAGACTTTCTCCAGAAGAAAACAATCAGACATACTGTGAAAATTTGCTCTGTTAAGTGAAGTGTCACGTGTGAGCTGACGGAGGCAACGGAGGCGAGGATCCAAGTGCAGAATATTTTAATATTAAATAAACAGTATGTCAAAATGGCAAATCCAAAAATCGTGGTCAAAAACAGGCAATATGTCAGAAGGCAGGCTGCAGGCTGGATCAAACAAACAATAGCTGTGGTCAAAAAACACTGAAAAGACTAGGACAAAGAAAATCGTTGCTACTCACTAAACAGATGGTAATCTCGCTACAAGAACTGTGTGTGTGTGTGTGCTGCTTATGAGGTGCGTGCAATCAGTCGTGATAGTCCTCCGCTCGTGTGTGAGCAATCAGTTGTGATCTGACGCAGGTGTTGTGTGTGTGCTGCATGAGTGGAGTTGTAGTCCGAACATGGCCGATCTGTAGTTCCCGGAAGTGTGTGTGAACCAGCGATCTCTGACAGCGGAGAGAGAGAGAGATCGCTGGCGATCGTGACATGAAGTTTATTTATAAACTAACATAGAGAGGCTCACGTGCTTATGATTGCTTGCGGCTGGTCCTGCATTATTCAATTCATAATTCACCAATCAGACGATTCCTAAGTAACTTGTAAATGCCACTAAAAATACCCTAAATTCCATATCACAGCCATCTTCGTTTTGAAGAATCCCCACTTCCACCCCTACTCCTCCTTTCCTAGATGGGTGGCACGGTGGCCCAGTGGTTAGCACTGTTGCCTTACAGCAAGAACGTCACTGCCTCTAGTCCTTACCAAGCCAGCTGACATTTCTGTGTGGAGTTTACACATTCTCCCAGTGCTTACATGAGTTTCCCCCGGGTTCCTCCCACAGTCTAAAAACATGCAACTTAAGTTAATTGACTAATCCAAATCGGCACCATAGACATGCTCCTAGTAAGTAGTTATCTTTTCATAGCAATCACTATCTGTTCATTAGCTACTACCGCAGGGGAGTTCGAGATCAACCTGAGCTCAAACTCCCCTCTCGCCTTGCAACGGGAGGGAGCCCCAGGCTCGAGGATCTTATGAGCTCAGGGCTCTCTCCCAGGACAGCATGCCGAACAAGCTTTATAAATCAATCATCAGCTAAGTGTGAACTCTTGAAACATCATTTGGGAAATATTTGAAAGAGAAAAAATAAATAAATAAATAAATTCCCAGAGTGAGTCATTTAGACTTTAACTGCATGAAACTCATGAAATATGCTTAAAAATGGCTCTTTTAGTTTGTTTAGGTTTGCTTTCACCACAGCGGAATGACCGCCAATTTATCCAGCTACATTTATCCAATTCACCTATAGCACACGTCTTTGGACAGTGGGGGAAACTGGAGCACCCGAAGGAAACCCACGCCAACACAGGGAGAACATGCAAACCCCACACAGAAACGCCAACAGACCCAACCAGGACTCAATCCAGTGACCTGCTTGCTGTGAGGCAACAGTGCTAACCACCAAGCCACCCTTTTAAAATTTTTTAAATAAGTCATTTAAACAAGCAGCGAAAGTGTTTTTGAGTATGTATATATACGGGCCACATCATACTTCACAAATTAAGTCTTTCTGATTTTAAATGTAATGCTATAATGTGCACCTTTTGTATAGCTGCTTTGGAACGATATTGTGAAAAGCGCTATACAAATAAACTTGAATTAAACTGAATTGAAAATAGACATTGATTGTTTTTTTGAGAGTTTTTTTTTTTTGTATTTTATTATTTATTTGGATCCCCATTCGCTATGTCCTAAAGCACCTCCTGGGTCCACACATCATTTAAAATACACACATTATTCCATACATTAGAAAAATATAACACATTCATGCATTACAATACTTCTTAATACACATTACTTCAACCTGAGGGCGCCACGGTGGCGCGTGAGTAGCACGTTCGCCTCACAGCAAGAAGGTCGCTGGTTCGATCCCCGGTTGGGGCAGGTCCCGGTTGGGCCAGTTGGCATTTCTGTGTGGAGTTTGCATGTTCTCCCCGTGGTTGCGTGGGTTTCCTCCGGGTGCTCCGGTTTCCCCCACAGTCCAAAGACATGCGGTACAGGTGAATTGGGTAAGCTAAATTATCCATAGTGTATGTGTGCGAATGAGAATGTATGGATGTGTTTCCCAGAGATGGGTTGTGGCTGGAAGGGCATCCGCTGCGTAAAACAAATGCCGGATAAGTTGGCGGTTCATTCCGCTGTGGCGACCCCGGATTAATAAAGGGACTAGGCCGAAAAGAAAATGAATGAATGAACTTCAACCTGATTTAGCGTTTCTTCAGAACTTAATAAAATTGGTAAACCTCATTTTCCCTATTAATTCCTATACATAGATTACTTATAAATACAGAGTTCCTAGATGTACAGTACATTAATTTGCTTTATGAACACATTCGTCCTAAACAAATGATAAGAAATTCCATTATTTTATTGCACTTAAACACTGAATGCCTAAGTTTGTTTTAGCAATTGGGAGTAAAACATACAAATGCAGCATGTTAGGTATAATTCATAACTCATTATAGCAGCTAGTAAAACGTAAAAAAATTGAAGCATGTACTTAATCATATGAACAACAACAACAACTCACACCCATAAGTAAGGCAGAAAAATCACATACACTCTTAAATCAAAGTAGTTATTCAAAATGAGCAGAAACACAACTCTTGAGTTAACTAATAAGTTAACTTACCTCCTTTATGTTGTCCCAACACAAATCGATTGTGTGAAACCCAGCATTTTTACAGTGTACACTGTAAAAAATGCAGGGTTTTACACAATTCATCGAGGTGGTACCAACACAAATTGATTAAGTTAACAAATTTAAGTAGATTAAACATAAAAACATAAGTTGTCCCAAAAAAAAAAAAAAAATCTCAAGAATTGGGTTTTCAGCACAATTACATAAATAGAATAAGCAGCAAAATAATTGTAGCATAGATACTAACATACAGAAGAGCAGTTCTGTGCTAAATTATATCTGGTAAAGCAGTCATCATGCAGTAATTATATTGTATTGTACTGTATATCAGTAGTTTATAGTGATGTGGCTGATGTATTATATGCGTGTCCTGCGTTCAGCTGATTCTCACCTGAAATCACAGCGCGTGTGGTCACATCTCTCTCCTGAGCTGCTGGAGCACAGACTGAACCTCCTGTTCTCATCCTCCAGCATGAGTGCAGGAAACTCCTCCTTTACCATCACTGAGTCTAGAAGAGACTCACACACTCCAGATACACAGATTACAAAATGAAATATAAATATTAAACAGATTTAGCCAAGAATAAGCATATAGTAGTTAGTTTTCTTGAAATATTTTGGTAGTATTAACAGAATTTGAAGGGGAAAGTTCACACACACAAAAAAAAACACCTTTATTCTTCCTCGTGCTGTTTTAAAGCATTAGTT
>CAIGQQ010032627.1:0-19996 GCA_903798035.1 Danio albolineatus
GCTTTAGGCTCACAGCCACATTAGCCAGAGCTAACTGTGCCAAATATCTGCCAAAAGTGGCCCACATTTGTTTAAGGATAACTAGGCCACATTTGCCATATCTTTTCTGGGTTGCTTTAGGCTCACAGCCACATTAGCAAGCGCTAACTGTGCCAAATATTTGCCAAAAGTGGCCCACATTTGTTTTAGGACAACTGGGCCACATTTGCCATATCTTCTCTGGGCCACTATAGGCTCAAATCCACATTAGCCATAGCTTACTGTGCCGGATATTTGACAATTAATTTTATAAAATATATTGTATCAAAAATAATATATCGTTATATTAACTGTTTTTTGTATTATAGTTTGCATCAGCAATCCGGACGATAATTTGTGTGCCAGTAAAAGCCACCATTGTAAACTTCTTACAATCAAAACCTTCTCACAAGGACTCAATAAGGAAAATGATGTTTACTATAAATGTCCACAATCATGTTGCACTGCTTGCTTCAACTTTAAATAACTGTTTTGCTCAATATTAACCCTTAAATACCTCTTTTGCACAATAATTGCTCAATATCCTGCACAACATTGTTCAGTGTAATGTAAAAGTACTTGTAAAGCCTGTCTTATGTGTATAGTATCTTATAGTATGTTAGTTATGCATAGGTTTTTTAAATAGCTCATATGTCAAGTGTTGTTGTATTTATGATTTATTTATGTAGCCCCGTTGTCCTGCAAGAGATGACATTTTGCTCCTCTGTATGTCCACACATGTAGCGGATTGACAATAAAGCTTGACTCGACTCGAAAAGCTGACAAAACAATGATTAAGTTCCTTTAAAGCAACTTGAAAGCACACGCTACGGCTAACTTTTAATTAGAAGTTTCTACAGTGTTTCTCTAGTATGTTTTTCAACTTCAAGTGTAAAACGGCAAAATCTTTGTATTTTTTAAAACAACAAAAGCTTGAAAACTATATGATGATGATGGTGAATAATAGCCATATGGTAAAACTTGAAATTACTTGCGCATACTGTGAATAATGGCTCAGAAGTTATTGTCATGCAATAGAGCAGTGTATTTTCAAGAGCTTTGCTAAATTCAAGCATTCATTCGGCAAAACAATCCTGTTTAACCTTTAAAAGACACATTGTCTTGCCATTTTAACCGCGTTAAAGCCACTAGATTATCCAGTGATTCGTCTCTTCCTCTGAACAATAGCCGTCTTTCATTCTGTTGCTCTGTAATGCAGCGTCCTTCCATGTAATCGCTGTTATAAAGCGAAGAGCCGCGCAGAAATGCTTTTCTCCTTAAAGCCGAGCAAGCTTTCAATGCTGAATTCACACCTAAAAGCAAACCGGCGGCCCACGGGCTTCCAGGGTCAGCAGCAATTCATTTAGATTTCCATAGGGTCAGTAGAGAGGAATCCATTGCCAGGGTTATTTCGCATCAATATTTCATTTCTTTGCTGCAACAGATAACAATAATGAGCCGTCTCTAAGAGAGAAAGCACATTCTCTGCTGAAAGGCTTTTGAAAGTAAACTCTGAAGTTTGTGACGGCTTTTCTTGTCCACGAAGCCTTTGAAAGCTTGACTGGCTGGCAAATTGAAGAGCGGTAAATAAATAAATATTAATCATAAAGAAGCACATACAACATAAATTATTAACATTAGGCTGAGAACTGATGTTTGCGCTGTCCTTTCTTCTCATCCTGCTCTTCATTTCAAACGTAGCAGATGTATTTTTCAGATGTATAGGCTAAAAGTTGTGCTATTTGAAATTCTTTTGTTTTGTCTACACCATTTCATCATATTTTCTATTAGTTCTGTAATGAACGTGCAGAGATGTGCTATTTTTGCAGCCATTGTTTTCCAAGTAGGAAGAAAGTACAACGGCTCCATTTTTGAAGCAATTACACGGATCTTTCTGCTAAATAAGCCAGTTTTCTAGTTGCTCTCGGGTAGGGATTCAGGCAATGAGAAGTAGTAGATGTACATGGAGTGTAATAGCCTGAAACCATTAAGTTAAGCCATTTGTTAAGTGCTCTGTGCTAATACCAGGTTGGACCCCTTATGCTTTCAAATATATTTTCATTATCTAGCAAGGATTCAAAAAGGAACTGGAAATATTTCTTAGAGATGTTGGTTCTTGCTGACATGACAACACCACACAGTTTCTGCAGATTTATAAATTCAACTTTATAAGTTCATCTTCTGTGAAACAAATAATAAAAATTGCACAACTTCAAATTTTAAGCCAACTTCTACTGTTAACTCAACTTTTAAAGCGAGGGTTTGACTTAAAATGAGTTAAAGTTTCACCAAAAGGACAATTCTGTTATCATTTACTCACCCTTGACTTGTTCCAAACTAGATAATTTTTTATTTGTTATTGACAGCAAGGAAAACATTCTGAAGAAGGTGGAAAACTATTGAAATCTGTACAACCCAGGCTCATTCTGATTGCATACCCCTATATACATTTCTGGAGAGAACAAAATACATCCCAGGAGCTACGTTTTTTGTTGCTGCAGTTTTTATGAATCCATCAGAGGCCGCTGTGTACACTTTTTCAGATCTCAAATTTCTCTTACCTGCTGTCTGGAACCGTTCTTCACCGGACTCAAACTCCGTTGTTTCGGTCAACACTGCTCTGCGCCTCAAGTCCGGACAAACTGGTAGCCGTGGAAAAGCCGTCCATATGGAGGTAAGTGATCAGCTGGTAATCGAGAAAAAGAACGGCGTCATTCATATTGTTCGTTTTAAAGATGAAATGCGTAGCTCTGGCTACATAATTCCCGATCTCCAGAAATGTATATAGGGCTACGTTTTCAGAATAAGCCTGTGTTGCATCTGTATAGGAAAAAACTAATGGAAGTTAATGCTTACCAGTTTGTCAGAATATATTTTTTATCATCAACAGAACACAATAATAAATAAGTACTGGTTAGGAACAAGTCAAGTCAGTATATAATGACAAAATTTTAGCTATTTGGGTTACCGACATGGAAAGAACCTACAGTATATGAGAATAGGGGACTTTGGGACTTGAGGAGCTGTGCATGGATGCATTCGCTCTTCAGTGTTTAGACTTTCAGCAGTGAAATTTAAACCACACTGAACTGAACTGAACTTGAAAACTGGACTGACACAGTTTCCCTTTACTAGAACTTCTATGTTACGCCGCTTTGACACAATCTACATTGAAAAAAGCGCTATAGAAATAAAGATGAATTGAATTTTCACAAGTTCCTGATTTTCCCACTGATCACTACATATCATTATTACAGCTACAGATCAGTGTGAACTATGTTCCGCAATTTAAAAGACTGACCCTCTCCAAATCTTGTTTGGATATCTTTTAGAGTGGGGTCAAGCATTAAATGGTTCCAATTTGGGCCTTTTTGCAAGATGTAAAATAAGTATTTTCTGTCTCCAGAATGTCTGTTAAGTTTCAGGTCAAAATACTCATCATATAATTTATTATATCTGGTAGAAATGTACATTTTTTGCGTGAGATGGCATTATAGCTGTTTTGGCACCCATGCCTTTAAATGAAAATGAGCAGATTCTCCCTAATCAAAGTAGGTTTTCTCCACACCCTCTGGGACATTTCACTTCAGAGAAGGATAAAGCCACAATTATTCTAGTTTTAACCCTATTGACTTCCATTCATACACATGCAAATGTGGCGGACTGGAAAAGCAAGCTTGTACAAGTTTCGCATGTCAGTGCATTTAAAAGTTCAAGTTTGGTGACTGCGATTTCTAACCTGAGAATGTGTGACCAATAGAAGGTCCAAACATATGTCAAATCATCTTGTTTTATCCTGCACCTTTTCGCAGTGCGGCAAACTCTAGTATGACTGTGGCTTAACTAGGGTCAGATGTCTGGATAAATGCAGCAAAATGACCACAAAAACTCGATGATATGATGAAATAGAGCTTAGACTGAGCCCAAAAAATTAAATCTGAGCCATACCCAAGCCTGTGCACCTTCTGTCCGAGCCCGACCTGGTCCAATACATGTAATTAAGAACCTGAGCCCGATTTAAACCCACCTTTTTTTTTTAAATATGTGGGATGTTATAACAGATGTTCACAGCTACAAGTCTGAGTCGGAAGTGCAGAAATTAGTTTAGATTTATCTTACCTCGCTCTCAGCGGTATGCTTGAAAAAGTGACAAGAGAGAGTTCATTTTAAACATAAATAATTTTGTTCAAAATGAGCACAAACAGTATGAAAGTAATCAAATGCTTTCATTATAGATGTGTGCATAGGTCTCCACACAATTAGGCTAATTAAGAGATGACTTAAAGAGAGTGGCAGAAAATATCGGGTTGGGTAAAGTCTGAGCTCGGGCAGAGAATCTAATCTCTATGATAAAACAGAGACCCACAGTCACAAATACCACAGTAAGATAAATGAGCCACACACGAATGCCGTTACAAGTAGTGATGGGTCATTCTTGAACGATTCGTTCATTTTGAACGAATCTTTAATATGACTCGGGAACAACGAGTCCTCTCAGGGAGTGATTCGTTCATCCGCGCATGCGCAGATTGCGAACAGATGTGCAGGTTTCGTTCATTTTTCAAGTCTTTTAATTCATTCATCACGCGAAAGACAAAAGCCAATCATATGCATTTAGAGCCGGAAAGAGATTTGATCCGTTCATGTATCGAGTCCTCTGTTTGAGTCACTCGGTCATCACGTGAAAGACAAAAGCCAATCATATACATTTAGAGCCGGAAAGAGATTTGATCTGTTCACCTCCCGAGTCCTCGGTCCGAGTCGTTCAACACGTGAAAGACACAGAAGCCAATCGTATGCATTTAGAGCCGGAAAGAGATTTGATCCGTTCACCCCCCGAGTCCTCGGTCCGAGTCATGTCTCTTTACATTTTGTCACGTGATGAACGAACCAGAAGACTCGAAAGGTGAACTAGTCATGGCTCCTTTCCGCTCAGACTGTGTACATTGGTTGAGATTATATGGACTGTCCGTGTGACGTGAACGAACCACTGAAATTTGAAGACATGAAGAGGTGAGCTGAGCAAAGAGGCAAAAATATCTCCATAGATAAAAGAGCAGGCAAACAGTGAATGATTATTTTCTCTTATAGCATTCTATTTATGACTTGTTTGTAGTGTGATCAACATTTGGGCTAGTTGTACATGTGTTTGGAAGCAATTCGTAACAGTTTAATAATATATTGGCAAATTGAACGAAATGACTCGAAAAAAGATTCGTTCATCTCGATGAACGAGACTTGTTGTTGTTGTTGTTGTTGACTTTATTGATACCCGTAGGTAGATTCTTTTTGCAGCAAAGTTTGGCGTTTGATACAAAACAATTAACATACAATTCACATCACATACACCTATACACCCACATATACACATACAAAAGTACCTTAAAATCCTACGATTTATTCAAGGCAACAACCGATGATGGGACAAAGCTACTCCTGTAACGTTTTGTCCGACTAAAAACCATCTGAAACCTTCGACCCGAAGGGAGCAGGATGAACTCCTCAAACAGAGGATGAGAGCTACAACTACTGATGTTCTGGGCAGTCCTTAAAAGCTGCTTACTATACAGGGATTCAATACTCAGCTGTGATTTGCCAATCAACCTGCTGGACCACCTAATAACCTGGCTCAGTCTATTTCTGTTTTTAAGGGACAGACTTCCAAACCAGGCCACCAGAGCAAAAGATAGAAAAGACTCAATAAAAGCACGATAGAAAAGAATTTTACTTAAAGATCCGAGTCAGTAAAATGATCCGAACTTCCCATCACTAGTTACAAGGTTAGCTGCGCACATGTTTAACGCATTGTGCTTTTTTTGCGTATCTATTTGCAGCAAATGTGACAGAATGCCCACTAAACAGGTAAATATGCTGCTGTGTAGAGGTCCAATATAGCTACTGTAGATAGTTACTTTACAAAATAAACCTGATTTAACATCCACAGGCCGGGGCTCCTGTTGTGTGACTGAAGCATCCTCGTTTATAGTTGTGTACACTATACAGCTGTGGTGTTTACAGCAGTTATGAATTTCAAATGGCTATAAAAATACAAAGTGTACCACTTACTGCTCCTTGAAGTGCAGTTGTATCACAGAACATATCTTTTAACCTCAGTCTTTTTGCAAATCTTGTCTTGTGGACATGTTTATACATGTTCATACTGACACATATTGTAACATGCACCTGTCAATCAATATTGGAGGGTGGGGAAAACCGTACTGCTAGCTTACATTGTGGTAGGCCTCAAAATCGGTGGGATTTGGATATAATTTTAACAGATTTCTTATATCACTGCAATATGACTGTGGACACGCTATATCTACACACAGTTCTGTCCAAACATCTTCCAAAAGTTGATTTTGCATCATAGCTGCCCTTTGATTAGTTCGTTAATTAAACCTTTATTTATTAATTAACCGGATCAAGTGCAGTTATTTTTCAAGTGGGCTGATAGCATTTATTTATATCAGAATTACAAAGTTCTGTCGTAAAACTCTGTTGGGAGCACAGGCTGATAAAACCTATCAGGCCTATCCAATCTGTTTCCAACTACATGGCACTTGGTTGTTGTTGCCTCAGCAGCCAATAAGCTTGCTCCTCAACATTTAAAGGGCCATGAAACACCAAAACACATTTTTTGAATTGTTGACAGTCATATATGTGTCCCACGTTGCTATAAACAGTCAAAAACAGTCAAACAGTCAAATATAAGTCAAACATAAACAGTCAAATCACTAAAAAGTGAAAATTGGTTGTTTTTGCATTATTTCGAGTAAATTCCTTTTTCCGGTTTGAAACGAATTTTTGAGGCTGCGTCACGCCGATGAGATCTATGCATGTACTCCAGCGTGGAGAGTGGACGTCTGTACCTGCCAGTGCATCGTGACGTCTCAGGGTGTGCGGCATTAATTCATGAGATAGCCTTTGTTCAAGCCAATCAGCGCGCTCTATTGTGTGTGCGGTGCAACTCATTAATATGCATGAGAGGTTCGAAGACTGTGTGTACGTGTTGCAGTGTCCAGACGGCAGAGACGCCACGTTGTGCTTCCAAAACAAGTGGAAGAAGAAGAATTGTTTGGAGACACAGGTCACCAGTTTTGTGTTTAGGTGCTGCAAGGAAGGTTTTTTTTACATTTCCGCTATGAGAGCGCAGCTGGACTCCCACGCGCGCGCAGCAGAAATGTGTCAGTAAGAAACTTTTTTTTTTTCACCCGAGAGCTTTCCACGTCTGGAAATGGTGAAATCAGGATTTGCCGTTCGTCTCTTTTTAAAACAGAAGCCGCTCCGATTTATGTGGATTGTCCTGGTCAACAGATTTTGTAAGCGATCAGTGCTCTTTGTTTGTTTATTCAGATGGCAAAGTTAGTCCGTAGTTAGTTAGTAGTTCGTAGAGTTCTTAACTCTTTCAGTGTTTAAAGACAGACCTTTGTCAAAATGATTAACTGTTACTGAGTTTACAGTACGTTAATATCCGTACAATATTAAAGACTGAAAGATCCGCTGTAAATTCTGCTCTCCGAGTGTGAACACTGCAGTCAAACAATTACTTTCGTTTAGAATTTTCGACGCATTTTGTGACAGGATAGTCTGCGGAGGGTTTTTATTTCTCCCTTATGCCGCGCGGTATCAAACACTCCATTAAATTAACACTCTTAGTAGTTTCTCACATCTCGTTTGTCACGAGGGACACACAGGAATTGTTCCTGAATAAAAGTATAAGTGCCAAACTGCCGTTAAAGTCGACAAATTAATAATTTGGCTAATAATTAGATGACTGATGTCAATGTAAACAGTCACTGTCTTTCTCCCTCTGCGTCTGTGTTTGTGTGTTGCTTGTTTGAACATCAGCGCGTGCCCAAATGGAAACTCCCATATTTATGCCAAACTTTCCCTCATTCCCTCCCCTGACACTCCCACCTAAACAGAGCTGGACACACCCACTTTCCTGAGCTTTTCCAGACTGTAGGTGTGAGAACATCCAGCTAAGCCAGGGGGGTTTTGTGGCCCTTTAAATACCTTGATGCTGTTTGAGTTAACAATCTACAGCACATTTTTGGATGTCCTCCATTCCAGCTCTACCTGTGTATAGATCTACAATTCAATTCAATTAATCTTTATTTCTTTAGTGCTTTTTATATAGTACTGTAGATTGTGTCAAAGCAACTTAACATAGAAAAGAGTAAAAGCCGTATTATTTCAAATTGTGCACCATTCCAGGAATTCAGAGAAGCAGGAGAGTAATCTAGAATGCTGGTGTAGTTCTAGTAAATTGCAACTGCTCCTGTTTAGTTCAGTTCAGTGTAGGCCAAACCATTGAAGAGCAACTACATTGATGCGCAGCTTCACCAGTAAGATCAAGGCATTCTGAATCCAATTGTTTTGCACATTAAAAATAAACTAAATTCGACCTCATGTTGCATCAATCACATGTACACACTGTCTCTTAAACTTCCATTTGTTATAAAAAAAAGTTTGATTGTTTTTTCAGAGCCACTGTACAAACTAAATCTGTCTGACTCAAGTCTGCCAGTGTATGTGGCGAGTTACTGGGCAAACTGGTAGCGGAATAGCGAAAAAGCCATTTACACAGAGGTAAGTAGACAAGCTGTTAGCGGGATCATCCCGCCCTGTAGCGTTCATTTTAAAGACGAAATGCAGCAATATGTAGCTCTGGTTACATAATTCACGCTCTCCAGAAATGTATACGGAGGAATGTTTTCAGAATGAGCTCGTGTTGCATTTATGAAAATTTGTGTTTGGTGGTTGCAGTCTCCCAGGAAAGTATCAAAATGCCACTGATTTCCTGAAATTGCATTTCGGGATAAAACATTGCAGCTCTTTGGTAAGAGGTGAACTCTCCTTCTCCATGCAGTGGATTGGACGAACACAATATTTTCTCTTTCTTTTTATTTCCGAAAAAGAGAGAGAAGAACAAAGCATCACTGCTTGATCTGACTCCAAATTGTTTTGTGAAAAAACAGTGCCTTCTATGCCACCCAGATCAAAAAAATGATAATTTTCATACATATTCATTTGCATGTTAAATCTCTAAGTAGTAAGTAACTGAAATTATGTAGTTAGCTAATCATCATCTTCAGCAGGGGTTCCCAAACTTTTCAGTTTTAAAGAGCCCATATTATGGATTTTTGAAAATGATCTTCCATGCAGTGTGTAACACAGCTCTAAGTAAAGTGAAATGTCCAGCTAAGGCTTAAATCTGAAAGTGCAAAGTGTTTAAAACGATTGATTCATATATAAAAGAGTCGACTCATCGTTGTTTAAATGAATCGTTATTAGAACGAGTCTTTAGCCGTTTCGGCATGACGTGAACACGAAACATAAGCCCCGCCCACTAGTTGTGCGCGCAGACCCCGGGAAAATTGAACTCCCCGGCCCCGCCCACAGACAGGAAGAGAAAGTGGAAGACAACAAGCACTGTATCAAGTAAAAAAAAAAAAAAAAAACAAGCACTGTATCGCAATAAGTGTTGTAGTATAACCAGCGGGACAGCAGTGACGTGTGATCTGAGTTTGATGGCAGTATAAAGATTTAGAGAGAAGTATGGGAGCTTTTGTAGTATTGGTTTTCGCAATTTGCTCTTTGTAGATGGTCCCTAAGGATCGGTCTCTGCCGCCTGCACAGAGTTTAATATAATGCGTCCAGCGCGTAGGCAAAGCTTATTTTTAGGAAAATAAGGTTGTAGGTGATTGTATCCATTGCGACGGTTGAAAAGAGGTGCTATTTGTGTAGGAACAATGTTTGGGGCATGAGTTATTGATCCCGTAGACGCTATGCTCTGAAGTGCGAGGGAAAAGCTGTGTTATTTTCCCTACCTGGAGTGGTTGAGGGTTTTTTTTTTGGTAAAATACCTGAAAATTATATCCCCAACATGGTGCTGTGTTCGCGTCATTTCTCTGAAGAGAGCTACACCAGCTTACAACGTGGGATTTGTTGCACGGTTGTTGTTAAAGGATGGATCAATACCCAGTATATTTGGACCAGCGTGTTCTTCAGTCTTGTTCACTGTAACAAGGTAAATATGGATGTAGTTGTCTGTATTGTGTTTGCTCCGTGCAGCATGTAGCGGTAGCCATTTATCTTACTGCCGAATGTAACTATTTGTTGGCTTACAATAGTCCATGAAGTGTTAATTATTACTGAATGTTTGTTGTTATGATGAAGAATATAGCAATACGCTGTTGTACACCTGCAGTAATGTTTTTCAATATGTTCTGGCATTGGGCTGCTGACACGTAAAGGATGTGACGTGGTGACGTGACGTGGTAGCGTCACGGAAAGGAGGTGCTTGAGGAAAAAGACTCGCTCAGACGATTCATATGAGAGTCGGTGGGAAAATGAGGTAAAAATAAATAGATATTATAAGACATCGAAAGTGTTTTTTAACCTTGCGTACATATCATCCTGTTGTTTGGGACTTCAAAAAGTGAAATTTAACCGTTCTCAACCCAACATATGGGCTCTTTAATTTTGAAGACCGCTTGGAGATCATTCTCAATGTTCAGTTGTGGCCTGTATTTCCTTTTTATGTATTTGATCGCCATAAAGGTGTCAGAAAGTTTAACCTGATGCTATAAAATCAATCTGCTGCAGCTGACACTATTGCTGTGTTGTTAATCTAATGTAAACACACTAATCCTGTGAAAAAATCTATTGAAAGGCTGATGTTTTTTTATTTGCATGTTGTTGTTTTTTATGTAACTATTAACTACTATTTTATCTTATGTAGGTTCTGGATAAAATATGGTAATTCTAGTAGTTTAATACAATTTTTTTGAGTTTTACAAATCACCAAGCGACCGCCCGTCATTGTTTGGTGACCCCTACTGTGGAAACCACTGATCTATAGTACAACTAGAGCTAAATAAATCTTGTCTAAACTAACCAAAATATCAACTAAATAGCTTCACATAACTTCCGTAATGTCTTTTTGCAAATATACATTTCATAAAACAAATCTATTCCTGCAAGCTGTTTTTTTTCCCAGCTGTAATTTGTAAGAACTTCAGCACAAGATAAGTTACGTGAATGCACCAATGCTTGTTTTCATTCTGCTTTTCGTAATGTTTTTTATCCTTTATGAAAAGCAGAAGCGCGTCCTGCTTGTGGACCAACTTCTCCTAAAAGCAGAAGTCTCGATAATGCGGCGTATCTGGATCGATTTGTTCAGGGCAGTGAAAGCAATAATTATCCTCACGCTAGACTTCACGCTGCTTTTCAAAAGCAGAATCCTCTCATATTTACTGCTTGCTTCAGTGGAACACGTTTCTGCTCAACTTCCAAGTGTCAGAAATTGCCCTGAGAGAGAAAGAGAGAAGGAAGACAAGAGAGAAGAAAACATTATGAAATGTCAGCAGCTCAAATGGATTACTGTTCAATATCAGTCAAGACACTCTGAAAAGGAAAGTGAGAGAGAATATTCGGCTGCGGGTGAATGTGCGCGTGTGTTTGTGCGATCCTGATGCTTTTAAATTGTTCTTTTTGTTTTTCCATCAGCGGCGAGGTGCTCTCTTGGCTTATCTCCTCAGCGCTGGACGTGTGGCGGGACGATGTTCTCGGAAAATGAACTGTCGCCGTATCCCTCAAACGCGTCTACCTTGCACACTCCGAGGCGCATACACAAATATATAGCCACTCAGGCATCTCTGCTGTTTGTGCACACCTTGTTGCCTCCGGAGGGGCAATTACCGATGCTCACAGCCTGTCTGAGGTGTCAGTGGATGGGCTCCCGTCCCAATGCTCTCCCTCCGTCCATCTCTCCTCTCCATTATCAACAGGGTAAATAATGCCCCTGCCTCTGATGCTGATGGAGATGTGACTGGGACAACAGATCCAATTGCCCTCCGCTCCATTTATCTTTAGCAGCTAAAATCGTGTTTTAGCATTCAGTAAGCAGAACTTTGAGGTGAGAGCGACCAACAACAAAACGTCATAAGCTCTGGGATGCAACTCAAAATGGTGTGTATAGCTACTACCTGAAATATAAGTCTATATTCATTTGAAAATTTCAACACAGGCTCATTCTGAAAACATAGTCCTATATGCGTTTCAGGAGATAATGAATTATGTAGCCAGAAGTATGTACGGCTGCATTTTGTTTTTAAAACAAACGCTATGGGTGGTATGACATCATTCCTTTTCAAGCTTACCAGCTGACCGCTTACCTCCGTGTGGACGGCTTTCCCGCTGTTACCAGCTTGTCCAGTTAGCTCGCCATGTATGTCTGCAGACTTGAGACGCAGAGAGGAGCTGAGCAATGATGACAGGGTTTAAGTCTGGCAAATAATGTTTCCAGAAAGCGGGCAAGATAATAACAGAAGCCAAAAACAGGGTGAGAATGTGATAAAATTTGAATATGTGGTAAAAATCAAACAAGGGCTTTTCTTTTTCTAGATTGCTTTTAAAACATTATTGGTTGGGTTTAGTGAAGGAGGAGGGTGGGTCAGTCAATCATTCAGTTGATTGGTCAGTCAGTTAGTCAATTGACTGCGGCCTCTGGTGGATTTACGCAAGAACAGGATGCGCGAACGACACTTGCAACAGAAATTTGAGATTTCAAAAAGCGCAGCAGAGTGTGAATGTGTGTGTATGGATGTTTCCGAGAGATGGGTTGCGGCTGGAAGGGCATCCGCTGCGTAAAAAACAAATGCTGGATAAGTCGGCGGTTGATTCCGCTGTGGCGACTCTGGATTAATAAAGGGACTAAGCTGACAAGAAAATGAATGAATGAATGAAAAAGCGCAGCGGCCTCTGGTGGATTTGCGAAAGCAAAAAACGTACCTCCGTAGTTGCCGCTCTCCAGAAATGTATATAGCAGTACATTTTCAGAATGAGCCTGAGTTGCATAATTTCTATTTTTACATAATTTTTAGCTATTGGTTTATGAAAAAAAAATTGCATGCATTGATTAGTTTTTATTTATCTTTGTTAACGTTGATGGAAATAAAATTCATGTTAATGCACAGTGCATTAATTAAAATTTGGATTTGAATAATACGTTAGTATTCTGTAAAACCCAATAAGTTAAGGTAACTCAAATCATTTGAGAAAAGCGGTTGCAACAAACCATTTAAGTTCAAAAACTAATCCTAATGAGAACTGTGAACTTAATCCATTTGAGTACACGAAACAATTTGAGTAATACCCAATGAATGAAGGTCGAGGCAACTCAGATCATTTGAGGAAACCAATTGCTACAAACCATATAACTTCAAAAAACATATATATATTAATGAACACCTGCTGTTAACAAGATAAGAATTACTGAAGAGAAACCCAAAACTACAGCTTACTTCAGTCACAGCCTTAAAAGAAATAAAACACATTTAATCTCTCAACATTTCAGCAGAGGGTCATTAAACAACTCCACAAACAGTACAACAGCTTTATCTATTACTTACCTGCTTGAGTTGATCTTTGACAGATGTCTACTGAAATTCTCTGAAAATGATAATTTTCTTAAACATCACCACTGAATGTTGAACTATGATTAATAAATGCTGTCCATGTATTGTTCATGATTAGTTCATGTTTTCTAATAAACTAATATTAAATAAAGTGTAGCCATTAATTAGCATATCCTCAAGCGAAATAACCCCTGAAAATGAAATAAGTTTGCTAATAAGGTGTTGAGTTTAAAGGTAAGATCACAGAGAAAATTAAACTACACTGTGGGCTATTTACCCACGTCTTAATCAAAGCAGAGCATTTTACAGCAAATTTACTCGTTGTTTTAGTGCTCTATACTTTCAATGCATTTTTGACCACTAAACAAGAAATGGAAACACACAGAAAAATAAATAAATAAATAAAATATATTTTTAAACGTTTTTAAAGAATGTTTCAATGCACATTTCTTCCATTCAAATAGTTATGGAAGGAATACAACAGTGTTTTCTAAACAAACCTAAATTCATTTAAAGAAAAGTCTTTCCTTGTCCCTTTCTCTTTGTGGTCGACTGCTTGTTCATGAAACACTATTAGTGAAATATTAGCCCTGTAATTAACTCTGACTGAAATTAAAGATTGACATTAAGGACAATATCAAGAAGCCCACTGAACCAGCAGTCAGGACACATGTGGGACAACACTTTGCCTGTCACTATATACTGCCATTGTTTATAGCCAATATAATTACTACTGGCATATCACCTTAGTTCTTAGTTACTGATTTGTTAAGAGTGTGAATTGTACATTTTAATAATGTGCGAGCCACATCCTTAACATCTCCTTTTGAGGTATGAAAAACAATTGGTGGCATTAAAAAAAAACAGTAATGTATTGTTCTAAAGTGTGACGTATGACTTACTGAATATGAGATTTTCATTCCATGTCAATCTTAAAGGGATAGTTCACCCAAAACTGAAAATTCTGTCATAATTTACTTATTGATCTTTCTGTTGGAAGCCTGTAAGCATTTCTTATTACGAAAGTCAATGTTTACAACAACAAAAATGTATATAGGTTTAAAACCACACAAGGTTAAGTAAATGATCAGTTAATTTTCATTTTTTGGGGGGGCAAACTATCCCTTTAAATATTGCTTTAATTTATCATGTGTTGTTTTTGTTGTAAATGAAATAGTTTTAGATTTAATGAAGATGCTAAAACAGCATTAGGCATCACTTTAAAGACTTTTCGGTGTCAACTGAGAGACAACAAGAGTGTCAAAATGAGCTGGAAAAACCACTGCCAGGAGACAGGTTGAGGCTATAGCGGATTTTGGAAGCCCTTTCAGGAGGGTCCACTCATTAGTGGTCAGCTGCACCCTGAACATTCGGACTCTCCTGTCCCCCCTCTTCTCCACTCCAGGCCCTGATGAAACCCTTTTCACCCACTCAGAGCAAGAAAATGGCTGCAGGAGGAGAAGAAAATCTTAGAGGTGCATTGCACAGAGAGTCCTGGATGTCAACAGGCCCATAATGATACCTGATAGCCCCTGGAAAACACTCCTCTCTCTTTCCCCCTTTTCTTCTTTCTTTTAATTTCCCTCTTTTCCTTTTCCTAGAGCCCTTCTCGCTGCTCCACGCCTCAGACGCGGTGCGCTTGAAAGCATAATTAGAGGTAAAACAGTGACTGCATCTCCCATCATCCTTGCACGTAACCATCGCAAAGTCCTTTGTTTTTAAAGCTCTCTCCTGGAAATTCTCCTTTTCTCCCTGACTTTTTGAAAAGCTGCTCAAAAGGAGGTGGAGGTGGGGAGGAAGGGGGGAGTGAGAGGGTGAAAAGTGGGAGCAAGAGAGAAAGAGAAAACGCAAGAGAGTTCCCTCTGCGAGTCGCCAAGGTGCTCTCTAGTCCATTGTGCAGTGTGCTGTCAGGTTAAATTAGGGAGTACAGGCTCTGTGAGTGTAAAAAAATCAATACTTGATGGAAGATTGCTCCCCGGAAAATCTGTTTTGATTCCAGGATTAATTCTTGACCAAAGGCTCCGCTGAAATGACATGCCATTAGGGCCGAAAATGAACACATTCGGCAGTGGAAATTGGATGGAAATGTGTCAGGTGATTGCCCCGGCTGCTTGTTTTGCTCTCCTGGAGAGCGAGCGAGAGAGAGCGAGGAAGGCAGAGCGCCGTGCTGAAGGAAGGTGTGGCGGCAGAAAGCCTGGCATCCGCATGCAGGCCCCTCGGAATCCATTTTCAGGCCTTCGCCGCGGCCCTCCCGAGTATTCTCTGGGCCATTGTTGTCCGGCTCCTGCAAATGCACTCTGTGCAAGGTGAAATGCATTTGTCCACTGGCTGCGTCTCTCCTGTGTGTTCCCTTAAAGCGCGAGATGAAGAATAGCCCATCTTAAAATAAAGCAGGGACCTCTTTCTTTGTCTCTGTGGTGCGCAGGAAAGAAAGGGAAAATGCAATATTGATGAGAGTAATGTGTTTGTCATCACTTGTAGCGTATCTCCAGAACCTGAGTACAAAAGATGAAGAAAAAAACAAAACACTGCTCCAGAAGATAACATGCTTTAAAAGAATAAACAGTGTTAGAACTATATATAAAATTTAACTATTATTTTATATGCAGTTATTTTAACATATTTATTTATATTATGTAAGTATAGTATAATTATATTATAATAGTAAAGCCAATCAGCTTCTATTATTCTATTTTTTTAACCTTTGATATTAAAACATTTGAATAAATAAATAATCAACACGCTTAATTATATAGAAACTGACTTTAAAAAGACAAACCAGATTATTTATTTTAAAATGTTTTAAAAGATATGTATATATTATTTTCTAAATAATTGCATTTATTTTTTTATGAGACAGTAAGTGAATATATTTTTCAGTTCTCAAATTATAAATAATAATGTGTGTCAGATTATTTATACACTTTAAATGTGTAATATTTAACATTATTTATAATTACTGTACCTAATTAGCTGAATCAAACTGAAAAATAAAATGTGCTAATTTGAATTAAACCTAGATACCTATAAGTGAATATGCTTTCTGTTCTGAAAGTCTATCTTGAAGTAAAATAATAACACTTTACAACAAAGTTTCATTAATTAATGTTAGTTAATGTATTCATTAACATGAGAAAACCACGAACAAAACATTAGTTACTGAATTTATTTATATATTGATTTATTTTGTTAATGTTAGTTAATGAAAATAAAGGTACTCATTGTTTGTTCATGTTAATTTTAAACACAACTTTGGATTTTAATAATGCATCAGTAAATGCTAAACTATATAATAAATGCTGCACAAGTCTTAGTTCATATTAGTAAATACATTAACTAATTAAACCTTATTATAAAGTGTGACGTAAATTGTTTTCTAATAATTTATTTACAGATTATTTGCATATTTATAAATGTTTAATATTATAAATTCTTACTTTTTAAAATGCAAACATGCAACATAAACAAATGTTTTATTTAGGTTTATTCTAAATATTGTAATGGATCGTAGTGATTCTCTGCTAAATTCAGAATTAAATCACCTTAGATACTTATATATTATTGATGAGATATAGATATATTTATATTAAGAAAGTACATGTATAAACGTTTTACATCTCAGTACTTCTGCTCTGAAAGTTCTATAAGCTGAAGCTTGCTTAGCTGCTTAACTTTTCCACGGGTAACATCACTCTGTGGTGGTTTTTCAATTAAATTTCACCATGGATTCCTGAGGGTTCCCGGCACCTGTGATGAATTTGGATTTTCCACACTGATATCAGCACTGAACAAAGTGCTAACGGTGAGGAAAAGAACCCTAAATGGATACATTTCTACCCACTGGGCAACAGAGGATGATTCTCTTCTCATAAAACTCTCACCTGCTGCGCCACTTCGCTGTCTGAACCATCACATCGGCTTGTAAAAATCGGGCCCTTTATGAGACATAATTTATAACCAGGATCAAGCACTATTCACCGTTGTGCAAGGCAAGGCTGAGGATGACAAACGACTCATTTTAAAAGTTGCATACCTGAAAATGATCCCTTTCCCAAAATAGCTGTGGAGATGAATGAAGTGTTTTAATTAGCATAATTGTAAAGGTCACAGTTCTGTCGAGGTGGATTCATCTTCACATTATAATAACCGCTCTGCTTAGCATATGTAGCATAATAGCTTCGACTAACCAAACTAATTAGATTCCTCATTAAACATGACACTTTTGAAAAATAAAGTGGTGTTTCTTAAATGGTGCTGACACTTTAATTAATGTATTGATTTCATGGGTCTTTTAGTAATCTGAATTGTTCCATTTATCAGTTTGTCTAATGAGAATCCTTGTCAGATTCTTTCATGTCCGATAAACTGTTTACACTATTGACAGGCTATTGACAGTAGCTTGAGCCGTTTGAATTCGCATTCTGCTCTGATTCCTTATATAATTTCTTTTTTGCTTTGTGTAATGTGGCTGCAGAATTGTATTTTTTTTTTGTCATTAAGAAAATACATTATAGATATATTATCACAGACGATTTATTGAAACATTGATCGTAGCTTACAAGAGACGGAGCGATCATCAGTTCAACCAGCCTCTCGAAACCGCTCGAAACCAAACACAGTTTAATATGCATTTAGCGACATCTAGCGGTTTCATACATACTAAGCCTTTTAGGACTTCTTTATCTTAAAGTGTAAAACATCTATATTGTTTATTGGGTAATAATAATAATAATAATATATTTATTTATTCTGTGTTATACATAGGTTTTAAAATAGAAGATTCATATGCTTATAACTTAATTTTATCATATTTAATAATAATAATAATAATAATAATAATAATAATAACAAAAATAAAATATTTATTTAGTGTTATGCAAAGGTTTTAAATATTATAGACGATTTAAATGCCTATACCTTAATTTTATCATATTTTAATGTATGCTTTATTAATTTGTATATTTATATTAATAATTGTAATTAGTTTTTGTTTGTTTCAACGTATTTATACATTTTATTGTATTTATTATACATTTTTCTTTCCTTTTTTGTTTAGCATGATTGTTTATTTTATACAATCGTATATACACACGAATCCAACTATTTGTTACTTATTTTACTGTACATTAATATGCATTTTTATGTTTTTTCTCCAGGGCCCCCATCAATCCTTAGTTTCATTATTCAAATAATATGGTACAGTAGATTAACAGTGCACGCTATTTATGTTCGTTTGCTTGTTTTAATGTTTTTTTTTAGTGCAACATTTTTATTGAATTAATTCTCCTCTCGCTGCTCTCAAAGCATAGGTGAGAGCTATGCATTTTTTTATCATACAAATAGAATTTATTCATTCATTTTCTTTTCAGCGTAGTCCCTTTATGAATTAGGGATTGCCACAGCAGAATGAACCGCCAATTTAACTAAACCGCCAACCAGCTGCAACCTATCACTGCGAAACATCCATACACTGTCTTTCACAAATACAGACAATTTTACCCAATTCATATATAGCGCATGTCTTTGCACTTGTGGGGGTAACCAGAGCACCCGGAGGAAAGCCACGCGAACAACATGCAAACTCCACACAGAAATGCCAACTAACCCAGCTGAGGCTTGAACCAGCTACCTTCTTGCTGTGAGGCGACAGCGCTACCCACTGCGCCAACATGCCGCCACCAGTAGAATTATATAGGATAACTACAAAAATAAATAAGATAAACATGAATTAAATAAATATCAATATACAAAATACAACCTATTACTTATTTAGTTTATTTATTAATTTGCTTAATTAATTTATATTATATTTTTATTAGTCTAATCTGTATTTGTTTGTTTCAATCATATTTGTTCATATATATTATAGCCTTAATTTTATTTTATTTTTAATTTTATATAGTGCATTATTACAATGTATATCCATTATTTCATAATTTAATACCAATAGTTTTCTTTATTGTTTATGGGCTTGATTAGTGTAATGCAACTGTACACTGGCATCAGTCAGTCATCACTCTCATGCTTACAGATATGCAGCAGCCTGTTTCTTGAATGGGACAAAAAAAGATAAAACATATTTCTCCCATCCAGGCCATTTGACGTATTTAATAAAACTCTACATGGACTTCCCCCAGCCTGTATATCTGAACTCTTTGTATTCTCCCCAAAGGTCCTTTGCTCAGCTCTTGCTAACTGTTCCTACATCCCGCTTGAAAACAAGAGGAGACAGAGCTTTTTAAGTCTGTGCTCCAAAACTTTGGAACACATTACCTCTAGGAATTAGAGCTTCATCTACATTACGTTTTTAAAAAATCTGTCAAAATCTTTTCTCTTTAGCCTATAAGTTTTTAATTATACAGATTTTTTGAATTTATATATATATATATATATATATTAATTTTATTGCAGCATGATGTCCTGTCTATCTAACTGTTTATTATTGTTGCCATTGTGAAGCACTTTGGTCAACATTCATAGCCTTAAAATTACAAAAAACAAGACAAAATATATATATAAAATAACCAAAAAAAGAATATATATATATATATATA
>CAIGQQ010032630.1:0-21783 GCA_903798035.1 Danio albolineatus
GGATGGATGGATGGATGGATGGATGGATGGATGGATGGATGGATGGAGGAACACATATAGGCTGACTATAGATATATGGATGGATGGTTGGATGGATGGATGGATGGATGGATGAACACATATAGGCCGACTATAGATATATGGACGGATGGATGGATGGATGGATGGAGGAGCAGATAGATCAACTATGGATGGATGGATGGATGGATGGATGGGTGGATGGATGGATGGACAAAGACAAAAAGACTACAGATATATAAATGAATGAATGGATGGATGGAAGGATGGATGAATGAATAGACAGACAGACAGACCGATAGACAGACAGACAGAAAAATGGATGGATCAGCTAGAACATATAGAGTAACTATAGATATATGGAGGTATGAGTGGATCGATGGAGAAACAGACAGAGCAACTAAAAATTTATGGATGGATGGATGGATGGAGGAACAGATAGATAGATAGATAGATAGATAGATAGATAGATAGATAGATAGATAGATAGATAGATAGATAGATAGATAGATAGATAGATAGATAGATAGATAGATAGATAGATAGATAGATAGATACCCCATTTATATTTAATCACACATAATTAAGATGTAAACGAGCAATGTTAAACATTGATAACCAGCCGCTTCGCAGTAAATGTCACATACATTCATTCAGTGTCTTCTCTATATGAGGAGATTCAGTTACTAATGTAAAATACATCAGCTGTGGTATTACAAGAAGCACTTAAACCACTTAATAATTTCTAAGGTCCATTGCCGTGTATTCACATGGCATTTAGCTGAAAGAACTTGACAGGCCTTGACTTTTATTAAAACGTGCTGTTCCACAGTGCAGCAGCGACATGAATTTGGTTATAAACTAGAACATTATGTAGCATGAGGAAATGAAATATTTAACATCTTCATTAGAGTGCAAATTCTGTTGTTCATGTCGAGGACTTCAGCAGTCACTGAATACATCAGAGGACAATTTGCAGCGAAAAGAGGACAAACGTGATGTCAGATTAATTTTAAAGAGCATGCCGTATCATATCACTCAGAACATTTGAGCTTTCTGCTCTTAGACAAAAATGAGAATAGGAAAAGAAAGGAAGAATACACAGAACCTGGTGTAACTGCTGCATGCACTAGAAGACATTTTTCACAAGTACGAGTACAAAGTCAGTTTTGAAGCTTTTTTTCGAAAACTTTTTTAATGTTGAAAGCCCGCATTTTTCCATTACCACCACAAAATCAGCCATTTTTTTATTGGGAAAAAAATCACTTTTTTTTTTTTTTAACGAATGGCCCGTTTCCACTGAGTGGTACGGTTCGGTACACTCTTAAGGCCATTTCCACTGTTTAAAAGCGTACTGTACCACTTTTTAGTCACCCTTTGCAAAGGGTCCCAAGGGTACCAAAGGGTGACTAAAAGGCGGAGCTAGATGCGCAGCTAAACGCTATTGGTTTACAGAGATGCGTCATTTGCTCACGCAACAAGCCAGAATGAAAACAAAGGACCCGCCATGTTTAAAACACAGCCGAGAGACAATACGCCGGATTATGTAAACATATAATAACGAGCCATGGTCGAACTGAGCTCAAACAAACCTTGTTGTCGTCTTGGTGAACAGCCACAAAGCCAAGAAGAAGAGCAGATTCTCCGCTGTGCCCCGTAGTTTTTATGAGCCCGTCTAAAGCGCGAGTGGTTTCGTTTTCTCACTTGCGCCCGCGTGCGCGTCAATATTTGAAATGTTTCAACATGAAGAAACTGCTGGACTAACCTGGACTATTATGAACTCGGAATGACGAAATTACTCTCTAACGAGAGGCTAGGTGCTGGTGAAGATTAAAGATACATATGAGAGGTCTGCACTGACTGTGGGCTATAATTCGTATTGTTTTTGAACCTAAATAAGGCATACATGTCTGCTGTGTGTAGTTTTTCTGTAATTGGTAACATATCGGAGACTGTAAGGGGCTGTATGTGTTCATATGTGCTGCATTTATTTATTTATTTTATATAATCGCAGACAGTAGGCTATTTTGCATCGATCTAGTTATAATCAGATCATGTTCATAGAAAGGTCAGCAATGAACATTTATACACCAGTGTTTATGTGTATAATAAAGCCTCTGTTTTGTGAGAAGTGCTTCTCGTATGATTTGTGAACGACCCTTAAAGCTTTACTGTAAACATTTCATCCAGCGAAAATGACGTCGACTGAAACTTTGTCGTACACCACGCCCACCAAAAGAGTACCCTTTATCAGTGGAAACGCAAGCCTGATAAAGGTGACCCGTACCGACCCGTACCGTACTGTACCACTCAGTGGCCAAAAGGGCCATAAGGGGTCTGCATTATATCTTTCACTTATAATAGTTAATACAAAAAAAGGCTTTGTAAAAAAATAAAGTGTGTAAACCCTTTAACCACCCCACCAAGAAAAAAAAAAACAATCTGAATTACATTTCTTAACGCTTAATGTTGCTAGTTAACACTCTCAATGCATTTTCTTTTCTCAAACATCCCAAAATTTCTCAAATATCAACCTCTACCAATGATTTTATGGTTAAAATACTGGAATTAATACATATACCATGAAAATCATTCATTCATTCATTCATTTTCTTTTCGGCTTAGTCCCTTTAATAATCCGGGGTCGCCACAGCGGAATGAACCGCCAACTTATCCGGCATTTGTTTTACGCAGCGGATGCCCTTCCAGCCACAACCAATCTCTGGGAAACACATCCATACATTCTCATTCGCACACATACACTATGGACAATTTAGCTTACCCAATTCACCTGTACCGCATGTCTTTGGACTGTGGGGGAAACTGGAGCACCCGGAGGAAACCCACGCAACCACGGGGAGAACATGCAAACTCCACACAGAAATGCCAACTGGCCCAACCGGGACCTGACCATGAAAATCATAAAATATGAATTTAGCAATTTATTTAACAACATTGTCAAAATAAAACATTTTTGAATAAAAAAATAATCTTTATTTTTTGAAATATGCCATAAAATATTTCAGATTCTCAT
This sequence comes from Danio albolineatus, assembly GCA_903798035.1. Taxonomy (NCBI): domain Eukaryota; kingdom Metazoa; phylum Chordata; class Actinopteri; order Cypriniformes; family Danionidae; genus Danio; species Danio albolineatus. Next base: position 3,053 of record CAIGQQ010032630.1, read on the forward strand.
TTAACATGTTATTTGTTTTTATAATAAAACCAAAATCAAGTGTAGTAGTGCAACTGGATTGTGTTGTTTAATTTTTTTGTAAACCAACAATTAGGCATGGGACAATAACCATTTTCAAGGTATACCGCGGTTTGGAAAAGTCAAGGTTTTAAAACCTGCAAAACTTTCTGTAATACCGTTCCTAAGGTATGTGTAAGATTTTTTATTTATAATTTATTTTAGTTTTTTAGGACAACATTATGCCCAGCAGAAAAAAAATATCCAAAAATCCCTTTTTTAATTGTAAATAAATGTTTTGAAACTAATGAAGACAGCAGAAGTCATTGATTCATTGTGATCATTTACCCAGACATGTTTACTGCTCCAAAATATTAAAAATCTTTCAAAAATAAAATTTATTGTGTTCAAAGGGGAAAAAAGTTTTAATTTTTTAGCCAGACATTTAAAAAAGAATATAGAGCAGTAATTACAATACCGTCATACCATGAAACCGTGATATTTTTATCCAAGGTTATCATACCGTCAGAGTCTTATACCGGCCCATGTTTACCAACAATGCTGTGTGGTGTCAAGCTTTTAATGACTTTAACAGTCATTATTTAAAACAGTCAAAATATGGTCAACCATTTGGTAGAGCAGGCAGTTTTAAGGAAAGTGTGATATTAGCAAATATGAGCAATATTGTAAACAATAAAAACCCAACACACACACACTGCCACATATTAATTACCAGCTGACAGAAACAAACTCACACTCCCTGAGTTTTTCTGTGCGCCGCATTAAGTCACACAGTTTCCTGTTTCCATGTCATTTCAATGCAGTGCGAATTTTAAAAGACGTAACAGTTCTCCTGATGAGACACTTGAGTTTATCTGACACGCCGCCGTCGCCGAACGCTTTTTAAAATTTCATCATATCAGCAAAGAACGGCCGACAAAACCTGAAATTGCTCATTGGAGGGAGAGTGAGGGAATTCCTTATGAAGCTACTGCAGAAAGTCTTAAAAATCCTCCATCAAATATTTACTCCCATTTATTATTTAGACATTTATAGCATACATTAAAAGCCATTAGTTTCCAAAATAAACAGGTGATGTGATGTTTTTTTCGATACGTGTCCTTTCATCTCGTCAGAAAGCGGAGGAAGTTTTTTTCATTATTTGTTCATTTGTACGACATTGGACATGACAGTGTGCAGAGTGTTTTTGGCATTAAAGGCAGACTTCACATGCTTTAGTTTAGTTAACATCAGCAGAGACAAGAGGGGAAAGAGGTGAACGCGCTTTCGCTTGTGAGTGTGTGAGCTCTTGGGGCTCTTGTAGTCTTTGCTCAGTCAAACTCGGCCTGACAGATGTCTCTATCTTGTCCGATCTCGTAGTTCAGAGCGGAAAAAAAGCATTATTGGTTCGTCTGAACAATCACAAAGGTGCATCGTCAAACTGATCAGAGGCAGAGGTCATTATTAAAGCCCGGACAGTCCAGATGCTTTATGACTGATGTGAAGCGTTTGACATCAGTGCGGTGAAATCAGAAAAACACGCACATTTGACATACTGAGCTGAGCATATTATTCATAAGAAAAATACAATATACACACTATACGGATTGTTCTTAATTATTGTCATGATCAGACCACTTTGTTGAAAATGTATTATATAGACGTTTCACGATTCACTTTTTTGGAAAGTATACATTATTGTATAATTATTATGAATTATGTACAGTTAAAGTCAGAATTATTAGCCCCTCTGAATTATTAGCCCCCCTGTTTATTTTTTCCCCAATTTCTGTTTGACAAAGAGAAGACTTTTTTCAACACATTTCTAAACCTAATAGTTTTAATAACTCATTTCTAATAACTGATTTATTTTATCTTTGCCATGATGACAGTAAATAATATTCGACTAGATATTTTTCAAGACACTTCTATACAGTTTAAAGTGACATTTAAAGGCTTAACTATGTTAATTAGGTAAACTATGCAGGTTAGGGTAATTAGGCAAGTTATTTTATAACGATGGTTTGTTCTGTAGAATATTAAAAAAATATATACTTTAAAGGGGCTAATAATTTTGACCTTAAATTTTTTTTAAAATAAAAAACTGCTTTTATTCTAGCCGAAATAAAACAAATAATACTTTCTCCAGAATAAAAAAATATTATCAGACATACTGTGAAAATTTCCTTGCTCTGTTAAACATCATTTGGGAAATATTTAAAAAAGTAAAAAAATTCAAAGGGGCTAATAATTCTGACTTCAACTGTATACCGTACAATTAAAGTCAATGAAATTTCCTGTGAAAGTGCTGTTTAATAAACCCAGGAATATTTTACAGTATTTCCTATAAATTTGTTTTTTTTCTGGAGAAAGTCTTATTTCAGGGAATAAAAGCAGTTTCAATTAAAATAATAATAATAATAATAATAATAATAATAATAATAATAATAAATTAAGGACAATTTGTTTCACGATGGCCTACAAAGCAATCACTGTTATCCAATAAATTGCCTAATTCAGGGGTTCCCAAAAGGTTCATCCCGCGACCCCTAAAATAACAATGCCAGTGACTCGCGACCCCCAATATCCTCTGAAGTGGTTATAAATACACAAGCCTTGCATGCTACAGCGTGTTGTAAAAATAAAAATGAGCGAAAAGAGAAGAGAACCCAGTCCAGGAGACTCGAAACAAGCAGAATTCTTTTATTGAGACGTGTTGGTTAATCTGCAGTCATACAGCGTCTTCAAGAAGTCCATGCGTCTACAGAGCCTACTGGAGGTCTGCAGTCTGTGAGTTTGATCACAAGTCTGAATTGAGACAAAGTTGTCCTGTCTACATTGTCTTCTTAGGAGGAGGGGAGATGGCTAAGCAAAGCATGCAAATTAAGTATTGGAGTCAGCATGGTAACCGGCATATACAGTAGGTGTTAGAAACCTGCCCAGCTCCTGGCCACATGAGTTAATCAACAAAAGGGGTTTCTTTGATCACCTAAAGACAAAGGCAGAGTCACTGAGGCCTTGCCCATCGCATTTGCATCACTCTGGCTCAGCCAGTAGTCAGGGAGACTAGGTTTAATGTCCCTCATGGCTGGGCTGTTAATAAAATTATATAATTAAAACCCAAAGAATATAAGTTTTCAGTTATATGTAGATTATTGTTAATTTGAAATTATATTAAATTTATATTCCCACAAGCGTACACACAGCAATAGGCCCAAGTGTATTCTTCGTTTAATTTTGGAAAACGACACTCTGAGACCTTCCTCCATATTCAGTGGTGGCCTTTATTTTTAATGAATGTGAGTGCCGTAAAGGTGTCAGAAAGTTTAACCTAGTGCACAAAAACCCAATCTGCTGTGTCTTTAATATAAAAAAATCACCCCAGGGGTCACAATCAAATGGAAAAAAAATAATAATAAATGCTGATTACTTTTTATTTGCATATTGTTTTTTTTCTTAAATGTATTTGCTATATTTTCTTCTGTAGGTTATGGATAAAATTTTGTCATTTTAATAGTTTAATAAAATGAATTAGATTCCCGACCCTCAATTTGGGAACCACTGGCCTAATTAACTTAATTGCCTAGTTAACATAATAAACAGTCTTTAATTTGCACTTTAAGCTGAATACTAGTATCTTTCAAATACTTTTGTACTGAAAACATGATATACTTTGACCATTGGGTCGCACTTTAGAATAACGGTCCATTATGTATTTACTATCAAGAACTAAGTATGAATAATCTTGTGAAGCATTTACTAATCATAGTTCAACATCAACTAATGCATTATTATAAATCCAATGTTATGCTTGTTAACATTAGTTCATGCACGCTGAGCTAACTTACATTTTAAAGATATTTAACTTAACATTAACTAACATTAAGTACCATGATAAATGTATTACTAATTGTTTGTTCATGTTAGTAGATACATTAACATTAACTACTGAAACAGAAATGACAGAAATGTTATCAAAAAATGTTTATTAATATGATATTTTTTTCCTACACAAAACATCTTAACTGTTTTTAATTTTGATAGTAAATTAGCAATGATAATTATTGTGAAAAGCACTACACAAATAAACCTGAATATAAATGCGAATACATTAGATAATACAAATCTAAATCATATTCTGATCTCTCGTTTGTTTGGTTAAATACACCATACTCGGTGGGACAAATTCAATTTTCCTCCTTTTACACGGCACATTTCACAGCCGTTGCTGGAACGAGGCTGCTTTTGCATGCGCCGTTGCTCATGAGATGTCATATCATCACATAATTGCGAGATGGGAATCGTTTTTCCACTTTTAAGCTGTGTGGATTTACAACATTAATCCACACCAGAACACTAGATTCGCATCAATGATTCATGTCTCAGGCTGCAAAGCTGCCATCTGTAATTTGCACAACAAATTGGGCAGAAGAGCTGCTTAACATGACTGTATATATATTTAATCACACCTACTTTCCCTTCTGGCCGCCTGCTTCATTTCTGTCTGAAGGATGTCCTCTGTACTCATCTAAAAGAAAAAAGAAACAGAACAATTCTGCTTCTTACATGACAGTTTTTGAAAAGGGAGAGTAGTGAGAATTTCAATGGTCAGAAAAATATCCAGCCCAAATGTTAGTGACCTGTATTGATTACATTACGACTTGTGTTAGGGGTTAGCTACAGTATATATATAGCGTGGAAAGAACATTTTTGAAACACATTTTAAAACATAATTAATTTCTGATAACTAATTTATTAAGTCTTTTCCATGATGATAGTATATAATATTTTACTATTTGTAAGATACTAATAGTCAGCTTAAAGTGCTATTTAAATGCTTAACTAGGCTAATTAAAAGTGGTTTGTTTTGTTGCCAATAAAAAAAATCTTAAGGGGGCTAATAATATATATATTTATAATATAAATATTTATTTATTTATAAAAAAATTTTTTACTGCTTTCATTCCAGCCACACTAAATTAATTAAGACTTTGTGCAGAAGTAAAATAAATAAATAGGAAATGCTGTGAAAATGTTTATGTTTTCTTAAGTATCATTTGTGGGACCATTCAAAAATAATAATTAGCATAATTTCATAAAAGAGCTAATATAGAGGTTAATACAAAGTATCAGAAAATTATGTTAAAAGATGACACAATTGTTCCTAAACTTTCTATTTATAAAAAAAGAAGATATTTTCACATAAATATTTTTTTCAAAGAACTATTTTCATTATGGATACAATTTTTTGGAGCTGATTTCAAATGAATTTCTAAAGGATCATGCGTCTTGCATCCGAGGACTGGAGTCTTGAAATTTAGTTGTGATTTCATAGAAATAAATGTGCTTTTAAAACTAAAATGAATAATAGTTAAAAACAGTTATTTGAAATGGTATTAAAAGTTATATTTAATGTATATTAATATAAATTATATAAATTACATATATTTATAAAGAAATAAAGGTAGATCCTAAAATAACATAAAACCATACCACAATTTTGAAAAACCTAATCAAAATGATAAATTTCTAGCAAAAAGGTAGGTTTTGTTTTTTACTAACTTTTTTTAGCAGTAATTTTGTTTAAAAATTGTTAAATTGTGCAGTATTGTTTTATATTATATATATTATATTATTTATCAGTTATCCTTGATCTTTTTTTACTGCTACTACTATTACTAATAGTAAAACTAATAATATTAAATACAAAGTATGTAGTCACTGTTAAAACCTTGTGATAAGTTGTATTTCCTGCTGTCTCTCTCCAGAAGCTGAAATATTTCCCTTTTATTGTCTGACATTGCTGCAACAAACAGAGTCTAGAATTAAGAAGTTAAATAATACACACCATAATAAATAAGGCATCCAATATGCCTAGACTCCGTTATTGTTTCCTGCTCGGCCGGATTTAACAGGGTGCTGTCACTCATCTCCGTGCTGGAAAAAAGCGTCTTTGCGTTTGAGGACCTGGGAGAGCGAGGGCCTTTGCCCCCGCTTCAGGCGTCTTTTCAAATGCCAGTTAAGATTCCATCAAAGGTCTCCTCGCAGGAGCCTGTCCAGGAGTTATGGACCAAGAGAGACTGTGTGTTGTTTCAGAGAGCAGCCGTTCACCTCTCTCCCCTTCTCTCAGCTGGGCTTTTCTCTGTCTGCCTGACAGATGTCCATGCGTTGGATAGGAGCGCAGGTCAGGGAACTCACTGAAACATCTTTCCATTAAAGCCTGTGTGAAACACACCTGCTTCAGCACTTTGGAAATCTGCACGTTCAGTAGAGTCATTGGAGACTAAAGTTATTTTTGTGGATCTTTTGTTACTATACTCTATAGCTGGTTACACAGGTGTTTGCCGACCTATGTATCAATGACAGCAAGTGGAGACATACCATCATTTTTTTAGCAAACTATGCTAACTAAAGCTAAAAACATGTTATCAACATGTTGGTTTATGCATATTTACAACATGCTAATTCATGTCAGCAAATATTTAAACATACTGTTAACATGCTAGAAACATATTAATCATAGCATAATGCTAAAATGTTAGTTACATGCTACAAATGCTAACAAGTTTAGAAACATACTGAAAACATGCTAGTAACATGTTAATTGTAGCATAATCCTAAAAGATGTTAGTTACATACTACAAACATGCTAGCAAATATTTAAATATACCGAAAGCATGCTAGTAACATTAACTGTAGCATAAGATCTAATTGTTTGCTGACCTATATATCAATGACAGCAAGTGGAGACATACCATCATTTTCTTAGCAAACCATGCTAGCTAAAGCTAAAAACATGTTATCAACATCTTGATTTTTGGTAGCAACATGTTGTAAATTGTAGAAATGTGTTAACAACATGTTAATTCATGTCAGCAAATATTTAGACATACTGTTAACATGCTAGAAACATATTAATCATAGCATAATGCTAAAATATGTTAGTTACATGCTACAAATGCTAGCAAGTTTAGAAACAAACTGAAAACATGCTAGTAACATATTGATTGTAGCATAATCCTAAAATATGTTAGATACATGCTACAAACATGCTAGCAAATGTTTAAATATACCGAAAACATTCTAGTAACATTAACTGTAGCATAAGATCTAAGTGTTTGCTGACCTCTAAATGCCAGCAAGTGGAGACATACCATCATTTTCTTAGCAAACCATGCTAACTAAAGCTAAAAACATGTTATCAACATGTTGATTTTTGGTAGCAACATGTTGTAAATTGTAGAAATGTATTAACAACATGCTAATTCATGTCAGCAAATATTTAGACATACTGTTAACATGCTAGAAACATATTAATCATAGCATAATGCTAAAATATGTTAGTTACATGCTACAAATGCTAGCAAGTTTAGAAACATACTGAAAACATGCTAGTAACATATTGATAGTAGCATAATGCTAAAATATGTTAGTTACATGCTACAAACATGCTAGCAAATTTTTAAATATACCGAAAACATGCTAGTAACATATTAACTGTAGCATAATGCTACAAGATACAGTACTAGTTACATGCAACACACATTCATTCATTCATTTTCTTTTCGGCTTAGTCCCATTTATCAGGGGTCACCACAGCAGAATGAACCGCCAACTTATCCAGCATATGTTTTACACAGCGGATACCCTTCCAGCTGCAACATATCACTGGGAAACACCCATACACTCTCATTCACACACATACACTATGGACAATTTAGCCTACCCAATTTACCTATACCACGTCTTTGGACATGTAGGGGAAACCAGAGCACCCGGAGGAAACCCACACAAACACAGGGAGAACATACAAACTCCACAAAGAAATGCCAACTGACCCAGCCGAGGCTCAAACCAGTGACCTTCTTGCTGTGAGGCGACAGTGCTACCCACTGCGCCACCGCACCGCCTTGCTACAAACATGCTAGCAAATTTTTAAACGTACCGAAAGCATGCTAGTAACATATTAATCGTAGCATAATGCCAAAAAAGTTGTTAGTTTCATGCTACAAACATGATAAATCATGCTAAAATGCTAGCAACATGTAAAACGTTATGTGCTAAGACATGCTAGAACCGTTAAGTAAATTAACCATTGCTTTACTCAACGCAATCTTACAGCAATTTGTAATTTGTGTTCATTTGATCTTGCTCTTATATTTTGGTACGATTTGCTTTGGGGTTTAGGGGCACACTTCTCTTTAAAAATTGTACACTTTCATGCTAATATAAATGTATGAATTCATATAAATTGCCCATTTTTCTGACAGTACATAAAAAGTTACAAAAAACATGATAATCACAAAATAACCATGGTTTTGCTATGCTAACAACAGTTTAACTGTAGCATTTGTTGCAGTTATATAGTTATACAAATGGTAATCTGTACTCAAAAAATTAAATGTTAGCATACTAAACCGTGGTTAATTTTTGTGAGGGTTTCTTTCTCTCTTTTTTTAATTTATTACTGTTTCTTTTTATTATTTGTTGTCTTATTTTTCTTTCCACAACACACCAAACTACTATCCATCTCTTCATTATTTCCCATAATTGAGTAAAAAGTCAAATGAAGATCTAAATAACATCGCAAAAATATATTTAAGTGGCTGTTCAAATTCAGCCGTAACTTTTCTGGGTGCTTTGTTTAAACAAGTGTGAAACTAGTTACCGTGACAAATTTTCCATCATTGTTTTTGTACAGAAAGCAAAGTTTCAACAGCAATAGCAAAACCTACATATTAGACTGATTTGCCTCCCTGGAGACCCTTTAAACTTGCAGACATATTCAAAAGCGAAGGTGAAAATGTATTAGCATTAAACATTAAATGAGCATCAGGGTTGCTTGAGGAAGATGTCAGAAAAGCGTATTAAAATGTGTGTGCATTTGAGTGAATAATTTAAGCCATCTGTGAATTAATAATGCTTTTAATGTTTCACCGCATGCTTGTGTTATCCATTTGACAATATGTATTAAAATCTCTTGCACAATCCAGAATTCTTAATCATATGTGATGCTGTCTGTGGCTTTGATTATAAATAAGAGCTAGAGAAGAAAACTGCAAGGCCAAATAAATGACTCATTCTTTATGCAACCCAGGCTCATTGGAAATACGTGCCCAGGGCTACGTTTTTGCGAAACGTCAAATATGTTGCTCCGGCGACTTTTTATTAGCGCTTGTGATGACAAATCCGCTAGAGGCCGCTGTCTTTATCTTTGCAAATCCCAAATACTTAACTGGTATATGTAAATGTGCCATTTACACATGTCAGTGAGAAGATAGAAGTTTTGTCGTGCATTTATCACGTTGCAATTACAAACCATAGACGCGTTTACGTTTTTTTTCGTTATGTTTTGTGGTATTTATTCAGTCCTGCACAAAGATTTGCATGAAAACAATATTTTATTTGTAGATAATATGTACTTCCATGTGTGAAAAGGAACAAAAGTTGTTTGCGTCATTTTGCCGTAGCATTCGTATTAGCCATAAACAGCAAGCAAACGTTTGTCGAAGCACGTTTTACAAAAACGTAGCCCGATGCGCATATTTCCAATGAGACTGAGTTGTTTTTATGATATCAGTCAGGTGCTTGTTTGTTTTTGGATCGGCCTGTGGAAGAGTCCTCTTGGTTCAATGCATCATGGGTACAGAGAGTCAACAAAAGTAGCATGAAGACCTAAAAAAAAAGCTCTGTGAACTTAGATTAATTGATTTCTCAGCTAAAGTGATGCGGTAGAAGCCACAAAAACTCTCTGTCCCGTTGGCAGCTTGGACCAGGAGACCCCTTTCAGGCAACTGGGTCAGACAGGAAACCCCTCGCTCAATCCGGGCACTTGAGTAAGCTTGTTCTCTCTCAATTCTCCCCCAGACACACCATCCTGAGAAGCCACTTTTTCCTACCACAGGAAGCCCAAGAGAACACTATAGCTAGCAGTCTGACAGGCAAACTGAACCCTGGCCTTTTATATCCTGCCAGGTTCGAGAAGTTGGACATCACCCCAAAAAGCGCCCAGAAGATTAAGCCCGTGCTGGAGCGCTGGATGGCCGAGGCGGAAGCCCGCCATCGCTCCGGTATGCAGAACCTGACCGAGTTTATCGGCAGCGAGCCCTCCAAAAAGCGCAAACGCCGGACCTCTTTCACGCCGCAGGCCCTGGAAATCCTCAACAGCCACTTCGAGAAGAATACTCACCCCTCCGGTCAGGAGATGACGGAAATCGCCGAGAAACTGAACTATGATCGCGAGGTGGTGCGCGTCTGGTTCTGCAATAAGAGGCAAGCTTTGAAAAACACTATAAAGAGGCTCAAACAGCCCGAGGGACTTGGGCCGGTCGCACCGATGGACCCTCTGGTTGATAACATGGAGGAACACCCTTAGCTCAGAGAGCATCCAACCATGGTGAAACTTCTGATGTTGCGGACTTAAAAGAACTGGACGATTGCTATCCGATGCCCTGTCGACTGGATGAACTGTTGACAAAGGCATAAAGAATTATTGTCAGTGTTATCATCACAAAAGCAAAAACCAAAAAAGTCAAGAAAAAAAAAAAGAGAGAGAGAGAGTTGTGTGAGAATTATGAAGCAGTTTGAGGGATCATATTTAAATCAAGGATGGTGAAGAAACTACTTACCAAAGTTTGTTGCATCTGATTCCTAAGGTTTTTTAATTGTAAATGTGTTTTACATTTTTACATTTTTACTGGGGAGAAAAAAACGAAAGAAAAAAAAGGAACAAAAAAAAGAGGGATGGGGTTGGTGGGTGTGACACTCAATCTATGTCTTATTTTATCACTTGGGTTTTTAATGTAAATATCTCTGCTGATCTGTCACCAAAATTGAAACCACAAGTTCCAAAAATATCGACGTTTATTTCAAAAATTGTCACATTTCTGCTGTGTGTGAAGCCATCGTCTTCTGTGTCATCTGGTTCAGTTCATTAACATTAAGGCATCAGTCAGTGAAGAGTGCATTTGGGAGGAATATTTTGCTAAGAGATTCTCAGTGAATATACCACATATACCACGTTTGTTGCAGCTGTGATTAAAGCTATTTTACGGCATTGCCAAAGCCTCCTAGCCAAAGAACAGGGACATCGTGTTACACCTTGGCCTGAAACTTCTCAAATTCTATTATTCTTTACATGTGATCGGATGTTTTATTTTTTAAAGCAAAGGGTTTTATTTTACTCGTCACACTCAACTAAATATATTCTATATACAAATATATACATAAAGATTTCAAGTAAATGAGATGGCTTACTTTTAAAGATTTCTCTTGGGTTATGCAAGTTATATTTTGTCTGTGTGTCTTTATCGTTTGGACTGTGCAAAATGTGTCAGAACTATTTTCTCCGATGGCAACAAAAAGGATTGGAAGATGCTTGTTTTGATTGGAAGCCGTCATAGCAAATATTGCAACATCCATATTTCATGTTCTTATCCCTTTTTTAAACTCAAATTCAAGCATTCCAAAGGAAATTTTAGGTAAGTTGTTGGCAATGTCTATAGAAAGTGGGATGATGCTTTAGAAGCGATACAAATAGCTTACAATTCAATGGAAGGAAATGCCAATGTTGAAAGGATACTCTAATGGATTCACTTCATAGTTAATGACTACAAAAAAAGAAAAAGGTGTTAGTTTACAAATAAATTACAATAATATTTCACAAAAAAATACAAGTTGCAGTTAATTTACTCACCCTTAGAGCATCCAAGAGTCAGGTGACAATTTTATGAGTAGAATATTAAAGCTTTTTAGTTGAAGCCATTGTGTTTAATGAAGTCGACATTACTGGCACTTTTTAGAGTGAAACGCGTAATAAAAATAAACAAACTGTAAGGAAAATTATGTCAAAGCTGAAGTTGGCAGAATTTTACCATCAAACTGTAAAATATCTGCTGTATTTCATTCATTTGAATTGAATACACCAATGTTTTGATGTACTAAAATCTAAATGCACTGTAAAAAATGAACACAATTCCTTCAAATTGTCCCAACACAAATCTAAATTAATTGGTGAGACTTTATTTTAATGGTCTCTATTGCACAGTTTGTTACTACATGCCAATTAATTGTCATTTGAGTATTATATCTGCTGATACTGCTTCTTTAACAGATATTTAACTGACTATAAGAAACTTTGCAAGTACATGTCAACTTAACCCTAACTCCGACCTGCAGTTTCTCATAATCTTATGCGTATTGGTTGGCATGTAGATGCAATGTTACTTAAATTCAACCAAATGTGCTATAGGGACCATCAAAATATAGTCATACCAGTTAATTTAATCGTTTTTTACAAATTGAAGTGGATTGAACGTAAAACGTAAAACAATTACGTTGTCCCAAAAATACGTCATGGATTTAGTTGGTTCAACTCATGTTAAATATGTAGTTTGAATAAGCAGCAAATGTAACTTTTTGAGAGGATTATACCTTTATTGCACAGACAAAAGCAACCAAAAGCATGTGAGTAATGAGAAAGTCATTTAACGAAGCAATGTTCCTCTCTAAAAGCCAAACAGTAGTAAAGAAAACCATAACAATGTCAACAAACTCTCAGGGCGTACTCACACTATGTACAGTTCCCTTTAACCGGGCCAAAGCACGCTTGTCCCCCCTTCCGTCTCCCCCGGCGGCCCGCAATCACATTGCATTCGGGCCTGAGCACGCTTACGTCATCGATGATGCGCTGTTCAGTGTAAGAGAAGCGCTCTCTGAGATTTCAGTGGAGATTTCTTTATATCATTATATCGTTTTAGTTATTTGATATGCAGTGACACGCAGTCAAATATTCCGCCGAACAGATCAGCCACTGCTGACGCTCATAAACAATCATAAAGTCCTCGTGCTGCAGGAATTAGAAGGTTTACTAAAGGCGCAGCTGTCGTGCAGAGAGGGGTTTGCGTCTTTAATAATCTACGACAGTTTGCGTTCATTAAACAGTAAGAATGATTAATAAATCCATATAAAACAGTCCCCAAAAGTCACGTCTCCTCTTCAGTTTCGGGCTCAGGCGCGCTTTGCACTCACACTACAAGCGTACCACGCCAAAGCCCAAGTGAACCGCCCAAGTGAGCCCGATTCAGTGCACTCACACTTCTAAAATTATCCGGGAAACGGGCCTGAGCACGGTTCGGATAGCATAGTGTGAGTACACCCTTATTCATCGTATATAAGAAGAGTTACTGTTATCCAGGTTATGGATTTTTCTGTAACATTTTTACTATTAAAATCATGGCCATTTTTATGGCAAAACAAAAATGTAATACCAGTTATGTGAGGCAAAATTAAAGAAAGCAAAGTCAAATATATATTAAATGGCCTGAGGGTGAGTAAATTAACCAGATTCTCATTTTATGTCTCTGTAACACTTTATTTCGATGGTCCATTTGAGTATTAGTAGACTGTCTACTTAATATCTGTTGATACTGATATTCAACAGACATTTAACTGACTGTAAGAAACTTTGCAAGTACATGTCAAATTACACTAACCCCTAACCCCAACCATAACCCCAACCTAACAGTCAACTTATAATCTAATGAGAATTAGAATTCAACAAACGGACCAGCAAAACAAAGTGTGACCTATGTCTCTTTTCTCCCCTAAACAAGTAAAAAAAACTACATTTTTTTTGGTCTGTATGGCATTTAAATATAAAACCAGAATTCATAGTTCATAAAGTCTTCAATTTTGTACTTATTTCTAAATTTGTGAATCAATTAATTCCAATCTACCTGTCCATCAGCAAAAACAAAACAAAAAATAAAATAAAATATTTTGAGGTGTTTTACATCACAATGAGCATTTACTATATTTACACTTACTGAAAAATCATCTGCGGAATGGAAATCTTGGCTTACATTAAAAGAGATGTCTAATTTCATGAACTCAACTCATGTTGTAAGGTAAAATGCCATTTCACCAGCTTGTTGATTTTCCCGAATAGTCAGAAGCATGGCATCGCCGCGCGGTTGCAGAGACAGGACGTCTTAAGGTATACAGGCTTACGGAACAAAAGCTGTAACCAAAAATGAAAACCAAGAGACGAGGATCTAAGCTCTGCCTTCTGCTCATTGTTTCAATGCTGGACCAAAGCTCAATAGTTATATGCACATTGTACAGAGAAATGGCTAAATGTCGCTGACAATCTTGAAACACGTAACCGGTTGAAGAAAATTGATGAAATGGAGGAGTATATCATTCGAATTACCTCAGCACTGTCCTGCTAAGTAGTGAGCAATGTCAAAACACGATACCTTTCTGTAAACGTTCACAGCAGAACATAAAGGACTTGTGTATATGTTTGTAAGTAGTTTTCAGATTCTCACCTGCTTTACTTTACGATGTGCTTTCCAGGGTCACGTGTATAGAACAGACGATCGTTACCTGACTTTCTTCTTTTCTTTTTTATCATCCGGTTTCTGCATTGTTAATGTTTGTTTTTCTCTTTCCACTATGTAAGATACATTTTTGAGTTTGATTGCCTGGAATTGCCCTGTATAAATGGAGAACAAAGAAAAGTTGGCAGTTCAACGCAATTGCTTTCAAAAGATGATGGAAACCTTTTGAAATTTATTGAAGAACACATACTGGAATACACACACACACACACACAAACACTCAGTCAAGTTTGAAAAGTCAACGTCGTTATTACTCTCAAGACCTCGAAACCAAAGCTGTTTAACCTGCTAAGGATGCTTTAAATTTTATAGACTGAAAACTGTATGTATTATATAGAGCAATATCTGTTCGGTCAGTTAAGCTGCACTTTGTGTATTTCTTAACAGCTTCAAGTCTGTCACATTAATTTGTACCATAATAATTAATAATAAACAATTGTTTGACATGAAGCACAATGGCTGCGTTTCTTACTCAAGAATGTTTATCAGGTTTCATTCATTAATTTTCTTTTCGGCTTAGTCCCTTTATTAATCTGGGGACGCCACAGCGGAATGAACCGCCAACTTATCCAGCATATCTTTTATGCAGTGGATGCCCTTTCGGCTGCAACCCATCTCTGGTAAACATCCATACGCACTCATTCACACTCATACACTACGGACAATTTAGCCAACCCAGTTCACCTACACCACATGTCTTTGGACTGTGGCGGAAACCGAAGCACCCGGAGGAAACCCACGCGAACGTGGGGAGAGCATGCAAACTCCACACAGAAATGCCAACTGGCTCAAACCAGCAACCTTCTTGCTGTGAGGCAACAGCACTACCTACTGCACCACCACGTCACCTGTTTATCAGGTTTAAAAGACATAAAGGAAGAATGTCCAGGAGATGATATAAAGACATAAAGGAAGACATAAAGAAAGAATGTCCAGGAGATGATATAAAGACATAAAGGAAGACATAAAGAAAGAATGTCCAGGAGATGATATACATTCATTCATTTTTCTTCGGCTTTGGTGCCTTATTTATCACCACAGCGGAATGAACCACCAATTATTCTGGCATATGTTTTATGCAGTGGATGCCTATCCAGCTGCAACCCAGGACTGGGAAACACCCATACACTCTCGCATTCACACACGCACTCATATACACTATAGCCAATTTTGTTTATCCAATTCACCTTAGGGCCAGACGGAATCTGCGGACGTTTTTTGCTAGTTCTGCTCAGAATTTAGTTCTGAAATAAATCTGTGGATTTATCCATAATGATTTTGGGAGTATCATAACTAAAACCTTAATATATGAACTAAAAAGTAATACCTTTATGACTTGTATTTAATGTTTACAATGCAAATCCAATTAGATCCACTTTATTTGGTAAACAAATCAAGTCTTCTATGTAATAAATTTACTAAAAGACAAAATATTACTTTACAAACTGTATTCTAAATATATGCCAATAATTATACTGAAATTAATTTAAAAACTGAATAAATAAAAATGTACACACATTTACAGAAGTAAATAAACAGAATCAATGATGGGCTAAAAAATTCTGCGTGCGCAGATTCCGTGTGGGCCTACCTATACCGCAAGTCTTTGGACTGTGGGGGAAACTGGAGCACTTGGAGGAAAGCCATACCAATTAGGGGAAAACATGCAAACTCCCCACAGAAATGCCAACTGGCCCAGCAGAGACTCGAACCAGCGACCTTCTTGCTGTGAGATGATATACCGTGCAACCAGATGATTTACAGTAGATTACTATTCAATATACAATCTGTGGAATACTTGATTGTTATTGGTAAGGACCAGTGTTGGGTAAGTTACTTTGCAAAAACATAACTGATACTAATTACATCACAAAAAAGTATTTAAATTTCTTTTTAATTACTACTGTATGTTGGAAAAGTAACTAAATTACTCAATAAGTAATTTGATTACTCAATACTAAACTCTATGAATTTAAATGCATAGGTAATTGAAATAAAACTGTAGTAATACACAAAGAAATGCTGCATTCCACACAATCGATTGAGAGAGCATGAAGGAATTTGTCAGGGTTTGGGGTGAAGGAAAGAAGTAAGGACTCAATTGCAGTAACTAATGGGTTTTATTAACAATAAAGTTAAACAAAGAGGCACCCGAGGGGGAAAACATTAACAAAACAAATAAACTTGACCGGGCAGGCTGGCAGGGATCTGGGCTGGAACAAGACACAACAGGACAAGGCAATAAACGACAACGAACTCACACAGGACAGAGCACACTGGGAGAATAAATAGGGAAAGTGAACCAATAAACTAACAAGAGGGCAGGTGAAACTAATGATTAATAATAGGAGAACAAGGTGGGTGGGACATAACAATAGACAGGAGAGCACATTGGTACAAAGACACAACACAAGCCATGTGCTCACACAAAACAGGACTAGAACATGCAGCCAATGTGAGAACTCATTAACTACGTGTGCACATGAAACACAACACTAAAGCATGCGGTGCATGTAAACATGAACCATGTGCTATGGCAATGCCAACACCAACAGAATGCAAGACACGAGCGCAAGATAAATGAACACTTACTGTGCACTCACACATGCGACATGCATGATCCAATCCCACCGCCAACCGAAACCAAAACCAACTAGACTGAGGCGCTGAGAGTAGAACAGCACATCACCGACAAACACAAACACAAGAGCAAGCAACCTCCTTGTTGTTGTGAACACGTAGTCTTGAGTGAACCACGCATTTGTGTCTGTAGCAAGCACACGGTTCACTCAAGACCCTGCGTTCACAACAATGTCGAGACACAGACCAAGACAGAACGAGTGCTCGGCCCGAAAAAGCTCGAGCCGAGCACAACAAAGACAAAAAAGAACTAGTGTCTCCCAGCTAGCAAAATTCATGTGGCTCAAATCCGGCCCACATACCGCATGGAATGATGGCACTTGGGAACCGCTCCTGTTTGCCAGATCTGGGCCACCATTAAACCAAAGCAATATCACATATCAGTCAGAAGACATCCAAACGAACCAGAACTGACCCTATTCTGGGCCACAGTTTGCTTTTATTCTGGCCCAGATCCGACCCACACCAGACACTTACACCTGGACCACATACTGAATGGAATGATGGCTTTAGGGAAGTCCACTCCTGTTTGTCAGATCTGGGCCTCAAATAAGCCAAAGCAATACCACAAATTAGCCAGAATTCAACCAAATGAACCAGAACTGACCCTATTCTGGGCCACAGTTTGCTAATTATTCTGGCCCAGATCAGGCCCAGACCAGACACTTACATCTGGACCACATACTGAATGGAATGATGGCTCTAGAGGAGTTCACTCCTATTTGTCAGATCTGGGCTACAAATAAGCCAAAGCAATACCACATATTAGCCAGAATTCAACCAAATGAACCAGAACTGACCCTATTCTGGGCCACAGTTTGCTTTTATTCTGGCCCAGATCCGGCCCACACCAGACACTTACATCTGGACCACATACTGAATGGAATGATGGCTCTAGGGGAGTCCACTCCTGTTTGTCAGATCTGGGCCACAAATAAGCCAAAGCAATACCACATATTAGCCAGAATTCAACCAAATGAACCAGAACGGACCCTATTCTGGGCCACAGTTTGCTTTTATTCTGGCCCAGATCTGGCATACACCTTACACTTGTGTGGCAAAGCACAAAAATCCCAGCATGTGTTGCAGTATGAGTACATTTTATAGCTTATTAATGCTAGTTTTCATTATTTGCTTTGATTCTGCTGTTTATATTGACGTTGTTGATTTTAACACTTTTAGTATGCTTTTTGTAATGTTTGTGAGTTTTTTTCATTTTGTTAATTGTCACCATTGCTGAGGTTCATACGCTGATTATTGATGTCTCTGTGAGCACAAGTTGAACCATATAATTTTTTTAGCTTATAAACCTTCATAATTCTGTGGCATGTGCAAGCATTACGTTACTTCCAATATTGGATTAAACATTGGCTAACATCAGTGAATTATATTATTTCATCACAGGTTGTGCCTCACTTAATTTTATTATTGTTGTTTTGTTTTTTGTTTTTTGCTGTAATAAATAAACTTTTCAAGCAAAGTTCTTAAAAGATAAAGCAGCCCAAAATAAATTTTATATTAAGAGGTTCAGGGCTATGAGCCCAACTAAAGCAAACACTTTTCTCCATGATGGTGACTTTAGTCTATGTGGTCCACATATGTTTTAAGATAACTGGGCCACATTTTCCCAGCCACAGCACAATACCCAGAGCTAACTGTGCCAAATATTTGCCAAAAGTGGCCCACATTTGT
>CAIGQQ010032640.1:0-10581 GCA_903798035.1 Danio albolineatus
TGTGTGTGTGTGTGTGTGTGTGTGTGTGTGTGTGTGTGTGTGTGTGTTCTGCAAACGGCATTTGTGTGAGACTCATCATATCAGAAATGCTTGAATAAACTCCACCACAAATACATCAAATACACTTACATAGTATTTTTTAATAATGAGCTGTATTTCAGCTTCATCAGAGTCTTCATCTTTCACTGTGCAGTTTATCTGACATAAGGCATGATGGGAAGCGGACATGCACGTGGGGGCGGGCAGAAGCAGCTCATTCGCATTTAAAACCACTGGCTACAAAAACAGCTACACTGTATTCAGACACCAAAATGTGCAGATTCTGGAGGCTATAATAAATTGTTTGATGGGTATTTTGAGCTGAGACTTTACAGACACATTCTGGAGGCACCAAAGGCTTATCTTACATCTTGTAAAAGGGGTAAAATTGGTGCCTTTTTAAGTGAATCAACTGGTTAAGTGAACAATTCAACAATTCACTCATACAATCCGTGAACGATTGTCACCTACTGTCATTTAAACTTGGCATTATTGTAATTTGATTTAATAGAAAAAAACATATACAATACTATTTGTACAAAAGACTTAATTTAAGCGCGAAAGAGGTACTGTTTACAAGTGAGAGTAGAAAGTGAAAGCAGGAGTCTGTCAAAGACTCTTTCACACTTACTGTGCTGTAATGGTTAACAGACTACAGTAAATGTGCACATTTTGACTCTTGCTCTTCTACATGTCTTTCTCCCACTCCCTTAAAAAATATTCTTGCACACATGCTGTCGCAATATGACTCCCATCCATCAAGTTCTAAAATGCTCAATAATTCTGCCATATAACTGAAGAACTCAAAGATCAAGAAAAGCGGAGACAGTTGAAAAAATTATTTACAACTGGTTGTTTACTATAAAAGCAGTCAATTTAACAGACAGCATACAGCTAAGAATTTCCCTTTTTTGGTTGCCAGATAGGCCAGGACTGGGTGCTTCAGACCCTACCTTGCTTACAGATGTTTATGATAACAGAGTTTATCAGTAGGTGGTTCAGTATTTGATGTTAAAGTGTAAGCTCACCCCAAAAATTAAAGTTTTGCTATTAATTACTCATACATCTTGATTCAGACCTTTAGAATACAAATTAAGATACTTTAGATTAAATCTGAGTGTTTCCTCAATCCTCTATAGACAGGTTCCCGACTCAATCAAAATACAGAAAAATATTAAAAAACATCCTCTAAATTGAGCATAATATGCCTTAAGTGGTTCATCATTACATTATCAAGCTATAAGAATAATTGTGTGCGGACATAAAACTAGAATGAAAAAAAATATTCAACAGTTTCTTTTCCTCAGTGTCAGTATAGGGTGCATGTTTACAAAATCATGTATACTCAAAGCAGTCAAATAAAAGCAATATGCATCCAAAGTAATACGTCACAGGCGCGACACATAAATGCACGCCCTAAACTGACACTGTGGAGATGAAACTGTTGAATAAAGTAGTTGAGCAATTCCATGCAAATGTCAACCTTGCCATAAAAAAAATTTAGTTGTCACCAAAATAGCAAAACCCTTTCAATTCTTTTTGTGTATTCTTGTATTTTACAGTACTGTAGAAATACTCAAAAATGTCTCGGTCAGTGTTTTCAAACAATTATGTTTCATCTACCAAAGTCACACAAGTGGCAATTTTACATCTGTCACATCCATAACGGAAAAGTGTCACATCCATAACGACACTTTTTCCTCATAAAGGCAAAAATGTAAAATAAAATAAAATCAATCATGTTTGTTCTATAGAGAGCCAACTATTATCCTTTAGATGAGCACTTTTTCTTTTAGGTTGTGAAGTTCAATTCACAGAATTTCTACAAAGTATGTTGTATACGCCAAACTCTCAGACTTTTTTGTCACATCCATAACGCATGTTTATTTTCCTTATTTAAAGTATAACACTTGTATACAGATTGATATTTTTCTCATGCCATAATTATGTGTATAGTTGTTTTGGAAAAAATAAACAGATGCTTCAATATAGTGTTAACATATACCTTTTCTTTGCGTTTATGTTTTGAGTTTTTACAGCAAATGTCACATCCATGACGCTGGAATTACTCAGTTATTTTCATTTTATGTTCACAGAAAAGTATTCTCATAGCTTGATAATATTCCAGCGGAACCACTGAGTAATAACATGATTTTCAATTTTGGGTGAACAAACCCTTTAATACATACGTTGCTTTATATTTAGGGGTCATTCAAGACAAGTTCTTTTCATGCAGACTGAAAAGTTTAACTACATTTAACCTGGGACTGTGGCCTCATGCTGAAAAAAGTCAATTCATTCATTCTCACTCACTCATTCACTCAGAGTAATATTACCAAAAATTATGTTTCCAAAAAATTTTGAATGTTAATTCATCAAGGAATTCTGGAGGGGAGGGGATGTCAGTACCCATGGGAAAAAGTTAGGCAGCACAACTGTTTTCACCAAATAAATGTTTCTTGAGCAGCAAATCAGCATATTAGAATGATTTAAATTGCTGTAATATTTCACTACTGTATATTGGCTCCCATAAATACAGATGTAATAAAAATAAGAGACATCATGATCACATCAAGCATCTGACAATACTGTGTAAAAAAGTCGTTCTAGCACATGCACATGCAGTGAAAAGTAATGATATCAGAGAAAGACCATGTGACAGAACATGTAAATGACCATGTTGTGTGTGTGCTGTATAAGGGTGGAAGAGCCCAGCGTAAGCAGCGGCAGGCTGAAGAGAAGTTAAGGCCGTATTTGGGCAGAGTAGACCCAGGTGAGCCTGAATTATTCCATTCTATTCTTATGTAATGACTTAGTTCATCATTCATTAATTATAAAAAGCTGCAGCTTCCTCTTGCACTATTAAACTCTCTATATATGGTCTTATCTGTCTTCGTCTCCTCTTCAGAATCCCTGTGCCTGTTGTTGAAATGTCACAGTCCTGTCGGTTCCTGGTGCCAAGTAGTAAAGGAGGAGGGAGTTCTCACCCCTAAATGTGTGTGTCCAAGTACCTGCCCAAGGTAAGACACACACACGCCACCAACAAATTAATAAAAATTTTCCAAGACACCTGAGCTGATTTCAATGCCAAGCTTCTTACTGTACAGCGAGCCAGCTGCATGAACAGCACGGCTCAGAACTCAGTGTCATGATTAAGAACAGAATAATGACGTAACACTCTTTACGGCCCACAGACTCCTTGGAATCAAACCAGCAGCCCAGATATTTAACTACTGTTATATTCGCTCTGTGCACTTTAATGCGGATAAAAGCCACATGCAGAAAAGATGTGTCTGAGGACTGAAAAAATGCTGATGCAGTTCAAAAATATTAAATTAAATCATACTTCCTTGAAAGGCATACTTATTTATTTATTTATTTATTTTCACTTTACATTTGAATATTCATTATAGCTAGATTTACTGCTCTCTGCATCAAATGGTGGTCCATTATGGTACCAAAAGTGATAATACAAATAAAAAATATCTACAAAAATAAAAAATAAAAGTAATTTTAAACATCTCTTTCATCAAAAATACATTCATTCATTCATTCATTCATTTTCTTTTTGGCTTAGTCCCTTTATTAATCCGGGGTCGCCACAGCGGAATGAACCGCCAACTTATCCAGCATTTTGTTTTATGCAGCGGATGCCCTTCCAGCCACAACCCATCTCTGGGAAACACATCCATACACTCTCATTCACACACATACACTGTGGACAATTTATCTTACCCAATTCACCTGTACCGCATATCTTTGGACTGTGGGGGAAACCGGAGCACCCGGAGGAAACCCACGCAACCACGGGGAGAACATGCAAACTCCACACAGAAATGCCAACTGGCCCAGCCGGGAATCGAACCAGCGACCTTGTTGCTGTGAGGCGAACGTGCTACTCACTACGCCACCGTGGCGCCCATCAAAAATACAAAAACTCATTAATATTACTGAACTTACTGAAAAGCATAAACACAACGATGACTGGTCTCTATAGGTCTCTTCGCAGGTAGCAAAGAATTCTGGCCCAGATTTATGCATAAATCTGGCACAGCAGGCATTCATCCAACACTGGCATATAGCATGTGGGCCAAACATGGCCCTGTTTTGGCAGAGGTTGCAGAGGTTTTTAAGGTGGCGCACAATACTTGGGCCAGATGTAAAATGTAATATTTGGCACAGATGTTAATAATTGATATGTGGGCCATGTAAGTTTTGCCTTTTTTGACCCACATTTAAAATACATTTTTATTATTTTCAATTAAAGAAGATAAAGAAAGAAAAAAAATTCTACCAATCAGGTCACTTTGAGAAAAAGCACGCCCCTAGCATGCCTAAAGTGCATTGATTAATGGGTTTATCAATTTCCTTGCAGTCGTGACACACCAACATATCTGGCGTATTTCAGGCCCAGTTATGGGTTATTAACTTGGCTGAGTCTTGGCCCAGATATGGTCCATGTTTGGCCCTTGTCTGGAAGCCAGACTTGGTCCAGTCGCGTACCGTAATTCACTGCGGTATTTGGGCCAAGCAAAAGCTGATTGTGTGGGCCAGAGAAACTTTGCTATGTGGCTTATGATGGTTCATTCCAGTATTTTACATCTCACAATCTTTGTGGTCGATTATCATCCAAAAGATATTATTATATAAGCAGGGCCGTAGCCAGCAATTTTGGGCCCTATGCAGAAAAAAATATTTAGTGCGCCCCTTCATTCATAAAGTGACAAAGGGTGTGGGGGGCGGGACAAAGGCTTCTGGCGAAAGTGAAGAGCGGGGTGGTGGGTGGGGATGTTAGTCTTCGCTCTCGCACTCTGTCCCCTTTCCCCCCCACCGGCAACGCCTTTGTATATCAGTGATAATAATCACAATTCTAATATTGAAATTTAATAATATTACCCTGGGGTCACGGTGGCGCAGCGGGTAGCACAATCACCTCACAGCAAGGTCACTGGTTCGAGCCTTGGCTGGGTCAGTTGGCATTTCTGTGTGGAGTTTGCATGTTCTTCCTGTGTTCGCGTGGGTTTACTCCGGGTGCTCCGGTTTCCCCCACAGTCCAAAGACATGTGGTATAGCAGCCTGATCTCACGAGAAAACGTAAGTATTTTACGTTTTGGCAGTTTAGTGGCTAATTCGTACGAATTTGTACGAGTTCAGTCGTACGAAAATGTACGATTTAAAAAAGGAGGCGTGGCACCTAACCCCACCCCTAAACACAACCGTCATTGGTTGATGAGCAATTCGTACTGAATAGTACAAATTAGATCGTACGTATTCATACGAATTAGCCACTTTTTAAAAAGTTACGAATTGGCCGTGAGATAGCGTTGGGTATAGATGAATTGGGTAAGCTGAATTGTCTTTAGTGTAAGTGTGTGAATGAGTGTGAATGGATGTTTACCAGTGATGGGTTGCAGCTGGAAGGGGATCTGCTGCATAAAACATATGCTTGATAAGTTGGCGGTTTATTCCACTGTGGTGACCCCAGGTTAATAAAGGGACTGAGCCAAAAAGAAAATGAATGAATGAATAATGTTGCTCTACCTCTGAACATATTCTAGCAATGAATGCTAAAAGTGGGTGACACGATGGCTAAGTGGTTAGCACTGTCGCCTCACAGCAAGAAGGTCACTGGTTTGAGTCCCGGCTGGGTCAGTTTGCATGCTCTCCCCATCCTCGTGTTTGCATGGGTTTCCTCCGGGTGCTTCGGTTTGCCCCACAGTCCAAATACATGCGCTATAAGTGAATTGAATAAACTAAATTGGGCATAATGTGTGTGTGAATGTGAGAATGTATGGATGTTTCCCAGTGCTGGGTTGCAGCTGGAAGGTCATCCACTGCAGGATTGACATAATAAAGGGACTAAAGCCGAAAGAGAATTAATGAATAGATGCTAAAAGTTTTTTTGATGCTAGATTCTTAGATGCTAAAATTTTCTTTTCGAAATTCCATAGTTTCATGCCAATAATTCACAGTTTGTGGTTGGCACAATTTTTTTTTATCTCTACTAACTATTTTATCTCTGAGGGGATTTATATGTCGTTGTTTTATTTTTTCTAGTGTTTTGTGCATGCTGGCATCTGCCTAATTTGGCATCTGCTTTCATAAACTGACAGATAAATTCATGCCAGAGTATGACATAGCGCAGCCTGTGATGTCAACATCAAACGATAATAAGAAGAGCATTTTTTTCTCATTGTTTTAAAAAAATAACAAAACGGCTATTTTCAGACATTTATATACAGTAATTACCTGCTGTCCCTAACTCTGACCATGAGCACTTTTGTGACGTGTAGCCTATGTGTTGTTTGCTTTGCGGCAGGCAGAGGGCACCAGTGTGCAGCGTTTTGGGAAAGACGTACAACAACGAGTGTCTTCTCCACAAAGAGGCCTGCCGCAAAAAACGACGCATTGGCAAGGCACATGATGGAGCTTGTCTCGGTATAAAGACAAATACCCGCTTACACGCTTCCTCCAGTAATGCATAATCTAATATGACGTGGTTTCTCTTTCAGTAAGTGAGACTGGATGCTCTGAGGAAGAGTTCGGGCAGTTCCCATACCGTCTGCTGGACTGGTTCTTACTCCTCAGCCGAATGGGAGAGAGATACACACCAGCAGCACCTTCACAAAGCTGCCTCTCACACACACAGCGAATCCAGCTCGCACAGGTGACACAAACACTCAAAACTCACTACAACAGACACATGAATAGTCACTTGTTCACATTATCACACATATATACAGTGTTACACACTTGTATAACTATTTTAGGGGGGATCTCTTATAGATGTAATGATGTTTATAAACTCTATCCCATACCTAAAGCTTACCATTAAACAGTTCTCGCAGAAACCATGCACTTTTTACATTTCTAAATACTTATACTGTTCATTCATTCATTCATTTTCCTTCAGCTTAGTCCCATTATTCATCAAAGGTTGCCACAGTGGAATGAGCCGCCAACCTATCCAGCATATGTTTTACACAGCGGATGCCCAAGTACTGGGACAAATCCATACACACTCATTCACACACACACACTCTTACACTACGGCCAATTTAGCTCATTCAGTTCACCTATACTGCATGTCTTTGGGCTGTGGGGGAAACCGGAGCACCTGGAGGAAACCCACGCGAACACGGGGAGAACATGCATACTTCACACAGAAATGCCAACTGACCCAGCGGAGGTTCGAACAAGCAACCTTCTTGCTGTGAGGCGACAGCGCTGTATTCTCTATAAACTTTTTTCCCCAATGTGGACCCACTATATGTCCCCATAAGCTCATACATTTCATAGTTTTACTATACCTAAAGGCACATTTGGTCTCCATAATGTAGAGAATTCTAGGTGCACACACAAGCACACATTTGTTCTTATGTTCCAGTGCAGACTCTGATAAACAAAATAACATTTCTACTGTATATTTTATTCAATTTAATTCAATTCATTATTTTTTATATAGCGCTTTTACAATGTAGA
Organism: Danio albolineatus; assembly: GCA_903798035.1. Taxonomy (NCBI): domain Eukaryota; kingdom Metazoa; phylum Chordata; class Actinopteri; order Cypriniformes; family Danionidae; genus Danio; species Danio albolineatus. Next base: position 7,522 of record CAIGQQ010032640.1, read on the forward strand.
TTGTGTCAAAGCAGCTTCACATGCATTATAAAAAATTGAAACAGTGTCAGTCCAGTTTTCAGGGTTGAAGTTCAGGTTAGTTCAATTCAGTGTGGTTTAATATTCACTACTGAAAGTCCAAACACTGAAGAGTAATCCATCGATGCGCAGCCCTACAAGTCCTGAACCATGCAAGCCGGAGGCGACAGCCGCAAGGAAAAAACTTCACCAATTGGCGTGAATTTTTATCATCCAACACTACCCCTAAACCCAACACTACCCTTAAACCCAACCTTTACAGAAAATAATCTGCATAATTGAAAATTACCTCATTCTATACAATTAATAAGCATGTTTATAAGAGAAGTCCACATGGTGACACGAGTCCTGATAAGTCTGTGTGCATTCAGGTTCAAGTCCCCACCAGGATATAAAAACAAAATATTAACACACACTATTCAACTACTTTCTTATAGGTTGTTTTCAATCACGTGGTTCTGGTGATGCGCAGAATTCAGATTGAGGGGACAAAGTAAAAATCTGAATGGAAGACAGGGAAAAGTCCATATTTTTGTGATTTATACCATATAAATATAAAATAACCACATATGTTGGGCACGATCGTTATATCATGATGAGAGTTTTTTACTGGGCTAAAATATATTTGCCTGTCATCGTGGCAGTAAGCTGTCGTAGTAATTATATTGTTGCTGTGGTACATCCGTTTTCTACGCTATAAACACCATCACAATGCACCACAGTTTACACTAAAGTTACTGTATTTATTACAGTTTGTCAGTTTACTAGTATTCTGTAGCATCCATTAACAAAGAGTTGTACACATTATACACTTTACGATGTGGTTCAAAAACATGCTTATTATAAATTGCTATAGTTTTTTCCCTATGCGGATATCTTCCAGACATCAAAAAATAACAGATGAAAGTGTGGACGCATAATCTGCATTATTATTTGTTTAATTTTGTAAGGGGGAAAAGTGCTCCACAATAATAACCATCTAGTTTTGTGGCAAGGGTTGCATTTCTTTTTTGTTCTGTCGATGAACTTACCATCAACAAACATTCACTGCTGCTGCACATCTCGATGTTAACGTTACGGTTGTTTATTCTGCCGAAACACCAGTAAGTACTTGGATTATTGCAAAAAATTTCGTTGCAGCGATTACATGGCTGAGTTTGTTATTTATATTCTCTTGGATTTTGTGTAAGTGTGGTGGTGTTTTTATCTGATTTATATATAACACATTAACATATAATACACATAGCTAGGGCTGTATATAATCTTTATTGGTGCTGTCAAACGCATTATTGAGTTCCTAAAAATGTTTTACATATAGATGTATTGAAAAAATGTGTATTACATGCTGCAATTTCTTTCGTTTTTTTAGCCAGTTTCTTGAACTTCCCCCTCTATATGACCAAAACCTTTGGAAGTCTATCAAAGCTGTTCGGCATTACTTATTATGGCCGACTTAAAGAGCCCATATTATGGGTTTTTGAAAATGAGCTTGCATGTAGTGTGTACCACAGCTCTAAGTGAAGTGAAATGTCCAGCTAAGGCTTAAATCTGAAAGTGCACAGTGTTTAAAACTATTGATTCATCTAAAAAAGAGTCAGCTCATCGTTCTTCAAATGAATCGTTGTTATAACGAGTCTTTAGCCGTTTCGGCATGACGTGAACACAAAACATAAGCCCCGCCCACCTGCTGCGCGTGCAGACCCCGGGAAAGTTCAAACTCCCCGGCCCCGCCCACAAACAGAAAGAGAAAGTGGAAGATGACAAGCACTGTATCGCATTCAGGTTAAATCATGTTACGTGGACGCAGTGCTCTGAAGTGTGAGGGGAAAGTTGTGCTCTTTTCCCTTCCTAAAGATAAAGCTGTGAGAGTCAGTGCGTGAGGCATTTTTGCAAAAATAAACCTCAGCATTAGCCCAGCTTTGTGCTGTGTTCCCTCTGAGGAGTGCTTCTAAAATCTACACTATTACAACGGGGGATTCGCCGGCCGTCGTTAACGGAAGGAGCATGGGGAGCACCGGGACGTTTCCCAGTGGCCTGACGGCTGATCTGGCCTGCCACCGTGAATCTGTCGTGCACCCTCTATTGAACCTCTCCTTCTTCCCCCATTTCAACGTAAGTGTGATTAAAACTGTTGCCTCACTGTTTTCTCTAGCTTGCAAATTATGTATTTAATTGTGTTTTGAAAACGCGACGCGTGTTGTTTTGTTTACGGATTAAAATGCGTTTGTGAGCTCGTATCCCTTTGCTGTTTGTCGTTGCTATGGCCACCATGGGCTGTTCCTACTCACGCGCGGCGGTCATGTGTCATAATAGGTCAGCTTTTGCTGCTGTGTGCATTAAAACTGAATGTCTGTCGCTGTTTTTTTAATTATGGGAAATAGAGTAATATGCTGGGAGATTGGGGAGGTTGAGTTCGGGAGTGAGCTGTCTTAACTCCTGTGAAGCGTGTTTCGGGTGCTGCGATCGGACCAATGTTGGCGACCCGGGGGGATTTTGGTACACAGACTGTACCAAAATGCTGAGGACCGGGGGGTGGTTTTCCGGGAGAAATAACAAATCGGGAGGGTGTCGTTAGATGGGTCTGAAATACGGGTTACTCCTGGGAAAAACTGGAGTGTCGGCAGGTATGCTCACGTATTCACTATGCCGTGATGGGCATTCTCTCGCGCTGAGCGCTGTCGACTAATCGCAACAGACTGGGTCATCGACTCATCGGTCCAATCAGCGCAGTTTGGCATCGCGCTAAGGAGTTGTTTGGGAACAAATGAATCGCTGAACGATTCATATGGGAGTCGCTGGGATAATGAGGTAAAAATAAATGCAGATTATAAGACAATGAATGTGTTTTTTGACCTTGCATGCATATCAGCCTGTTGACGAAGACCCCCAAAACCAAAATATGACCTTTTTTAATGTACAATATGGGCTCTTTAAACAATTATGAACAACACAAAACATAGAAAACAACGTAGAAAATTCACTCACTGCCCTCCATCTGAATTTCGCCTATCATCAAAGACGCCATGTAAAAACAACCTATAT
>CAIGQQ010032645.1:0-38825 GCA_903798035.1 Danio albolineatus
TGTGTGTGTGTGTGTGTGTGTGTGTGTGTGTGTGTGTGTGTGTGTGTAGTATATCTTTGAAGTTTCATAATTGATGTACATGCTGGAGTTGAAACAATTTGTTCCTATGTGCTTGTTTATTGAGATGGATTTGGTCTGTTATGCTTCAGCAGTGGCAGATGGCGACTGCTTAGCTGTCCTTCTATCACCCTCCTCTCTGAGGGTGGTGCAAACACTGGTCGTTATGTGACTTAAAAAGAGCCATAGGAGGCACGTGGATTGTCTGGGTCACAGAGCTGCTTGACTGCTTGACCTAAAGAAACATCCCTGCCCCCCCGAGCCTTGACATTACAGCACACGTGTCCACACTTGCAAAAATCACCATCCTCATATTGTGGCAAATACACTGTAAAAATAGAAGAACACTGTTTAAAAAAAATTAAAGCAGGCGTTTTTTAGTTTCTGCGGGTTAATTAGCATGATTCTAGAAGTGAAAATGAAATTAATTTAATTTCATATATTTTATTTTTGTTAGTCAATCAATCAATCCCGCACAGTATCAGTACTTACACACACTTTAATCATCAAATCATCCATTTTCAGCAGCAAATTAGAGAGATCGTACCGTACAATTGGTTGGTCAGTGTATAGGTATACCTGAGGTCCAAAAGTTTTGGCTAGTCTGCAATTTTAAAAGATACATTTTAGTTTTAAGGATTAAAAAAAATCTAATCTGTGACTTATAAAAAGCAGTTAGTTTTAATCCCAGCTAGGGCTGTAACGATACGCGATATGAAACCGAAATCGCGACACTAAGATCCACGATCCTGTGTCGCGATTTGATAAGGAAGAATCGCGACACACCCGTGACTAACTTTTCAATCATGTAACGCCTTCCTGCAAAAGTTGAGCTAGTTGAAGAAGAACGTGAGGAAACATGGCAAGATTGCGGACCCTCCCTCTTCATATAAGTCAGCAGTATAGCAACATTTCAGCTACCCAGTGGAGATAAAGGATGGCGTGATCGACAAGACCCACACAATATGCCGTAAGTGCTTTAAGTGACAGGCAACACAACCAACATACAGATGATACGTAAAGTACAGAATACGTAAAGAGGCTGTGATAGATTGAAAGATCAGCATATTAAAAGTTCCCGTGACAACAGACAACGAAACATTGCCAATGCTGTCGAAGCGGCCGCATATAAGATGCTTTGCTCACACTGTTAATCTGGCTGCACAGAGAGGGATGGGCGTTCACCAGATGTCCCGACTTTTATATGGGCTTCTCTGAAACTATGAATATTTAACTTTAATTTTATTTAGGCTATTTTATTTAGGCCTACCAAACCAACACAATCTCACGGCAACTTGTGTTTTGGCGCTGAAGCATAAAGCGCGCTTGTTTTGAAGCGCATCACCGCAAAGGTTATTCATTATTCTTTTTTATCTAGTAATTAACTGACCAACCAAAACTACCTCACAATTAAGAAACAAATTGTACCTAACGAAATTCGTTTCAAAAAGATATTTTGTCCAAGAAAAATGTATGAATTATATTTTTGTTTGTGCCTGTCCAACTGTGCGGTGAAAATGTGTTCCGCTCCGGGGAAAATAAGAATTTAATAGTTCACAGCAGAAAGGGCACGGTCCGTGCGGGCTTTCTCCATCTTCTCAATTGTGTTGGGCACAGCTAGGTTCAGTTTGGAGGCATTTTGACGCCAGTGTCCATTCCGTGTCAATGAAATGGAAAGTTAGCGACATGTAAAGTGTCATTTCTGTACTCGATCACATCTGTTGTAAGTGAAAAATACTTGACTGTGGTGGAATTGGGCTGTTGCAGCTCACCACGGATACGTTTGTAGGCTCGTATAATAGCTGTTTTGGAGAAATATGTACGTCCGGACAATTCATTATAGCAGTCGGGTGTGGTTACGAGGTCTCCGAAAGAAAAAAAAAAGTATTGAAAGACACTATACATGCTCGAATCATCTCCACAATAGAGTTTAGTTCTGTTTGTTTTTCAACAGTATTTTGTTACAAAAAAACAGAAGTGTTATAGCTTTGGCTATTTATTTATTTTATATTTGGCTATTTATAGATAATTTGCATGGTTAATCTTGTTCTTTGGTGTTCAGTTTATAAAGATTTTTCAAATGTTATTTAATGAAAAATATTGTTTAAAAAAAAAAAAGTTTCCCACCCCTCACGAAAAAAAATTGTGATACGAATCGAATCGTGGGTCAAAAATCGTGATACGAACCGAATCGTGGGTTTGGTGTATCGTTACAGCCCTAATCCCAGCACACCTGAACAAACTATTCATTCCACACACTATCAATACTTGCTCTAATTTGATTAAATGTACTGTTTTGATTTAAGAGGAACAGAATGTTGCGTTGAATATGGAGCAAGTATTGAAAGTGTGTGGTATTAATTTGCTTAAATGTAACTTTTTGATCTCAGAAAACAGAAACGTTACGTTGAATGAAATTAGGGAAAGTATTCATAGTGTGTGGAATTAATTGTTTGTTTTTCACACACTTTGACAGTGATTTTTTTATTTTTTTCTCCCCATCTATGTATTTTTTCTTCAAGTGTGCTGAGTCACAAATTGGATTTCTTTTGATAACGTAACTGACTTAGTTTAAAATAATGTAATATTGTAAACCTTGCATATAATATAGTTTTACAGTTTAAAATTCTTAAAGCTGAATTTGTATTTTTTTTATACTGCGGATTTCTCAAATGACCTCAGATATACACTCCAGTTGCTCAACAAAGTGTACAGTCAGACTCCACCATCTTCCTAATTTTCTGCATTTAATGACTACAGTGGCTGACCAAGTGTGTGTGTGTATGTGTGTGTGTGTGTGTGTGTGTGTTAAATGTCCATCAGTACAGGGTTATTTAGAGCGTTAAGTGAAGTGGCCCCAGGCCAGTGCAGACTGAGGCAGCATGTTAGATCTGTTAGATTTATGCTACAACTGAGCAAGATGGCTAGGACAGAGGCGGTCTGATGTCAAGCGCTGCACATCAGTGACGTGAACCCGTCTGAACTGAGGACTATTAGTGCTAGTTGCTATGGGAAGAGTCACTATTTCTGTTGCACATAAAAGGAGAATGTTTCTGCTTGACTGTAACACAGCTCTCTGACAATATAAGGTTCAAACAGCAATCAAGGAGTCCTTGGTAACCACAAAAACGGCATAATCAGCTAGAAAACTATACAAATTGTCTAACAATGCACAATTAACCACTCCGAACACCAGAACTACACAGCAAGTAACTAACTAGTAAACCATAGCAAGCCATACCAGCCAGAACAACATGGCAGTACCTGGTAATCCACCCAGAAATTCATAGTAACTGCATAGCAACACCTTAGTTGCCATCCAGAGTACTATAGCAGCTGCATATCAAAACAGTAGTAAATACCCAGATAGAGATGCCAGGTGAAAGCAAATTTTCCATCTCTTTGATAACTTAAACAAATAAAAAGTAGCCCAATTATTTCCCTTGTCCTATCAGAGTCAACTGCTAGATTTCCACAGAGGGAACGGTTTGCCATACGTTGTCTGATATTTTGTGATACAAAATAGGTACGGTATATATGTTAAAGTACTGACTGATTTTTTGCACAGTGATTCCGTTTTCATTTTGTATTTAAAATAAATATTTTGGTGGTCACGGCATGTTATGAAAACAACCTGCAAATTTAGCCTATTAATGTGGGAAAAGTGTGACCCTGGCAACACTGTACTGCATAACACCTGCATAGCAACACCCTAGTAACCACATAGAACACATTTCAGCTGCTATTTCAGATGTTAATCGCCTTAGTAAGTTTGCGTTATCGTTTCATTTGCTCTCTTCGTTTCTGTCACTTGTCATTTTATCTCTACTTTGCCATGGGTTTGCACCAAGCGGCAACCTCTCGCTCTCCCTCGGGAAGCCAATATGGAAGTAACTAAAACTGCAATACATCGACCTGCCTTCGGGGGCTGGCTCCATGAACTCCAGGGGGTTTCTGACTGCATTGGTAAATTGGCCATTTTTACAGGTGATAAAAACATGTTTACAGCCTGGTACAATCGATGGTTTTGATGCATATAGCAAATATTACCCTTCATGACAACTCTGAGGGGGGTGAATTTTTTTATAGCTCCTCTGTTTAGTTTATATTAAGTTATATGCAGTTTGCATAATTAAGGGCGTGGCCACTTGAGTGACAGCTAGCCTCGCTGGTCGCCGTCACGTCACCTCAGCTGATTCCGCCTGATTAGGCGATGAACTCGGCAAATTCATCGTATTTTTGTGTTGTTTTATGTGGCTTTACACAGTCAGTTGCCTTTTGGAATTTTTCTACAATTATTTTCTACAATTATCAGATGATATGGCATGCTGTATGCATGTTATTTGTGCTCACAAACCATTCACGTGGTCTCTATTTCCAAGGTGACTGAAATTATACACTTAAATACCATCTCTATAAACGTACTTGCTTTAATTAAGATAATTTATGACTTATAATGTTCTTTAGACCTGTAATGCACTCCAGAATCTGACAGATTGATCAGCTGTAGGCTCTAGAACAGTCGTCTGAAGCGTTGTCATACAGTGTTCTATCTGGATTTCATAAATAGCCTTGCAGTTACTAACACAGACTATATCTGAAGTATTTGGAAGTAATTCACACTTCCCTCCTGTAGAAAAACGTCATAAGATCAATGTTTAGTGCCTCAGTATATTACAACAGTGTTTTTAAAAAGGCTAAACACTTTATTAATATAGTGTACAGCCAAGCACATGTGGTCAGAACACAAACGAGTCGCAGGTAATGAAGTATTATGCTTTTCTTTCAAACTAAGCAAAATGCTAGCAGTGTCTGTAACTCCGCTCATGCTCCGCCTCTTTGCTCTTATTTAGATACCCCCTGCTGGAGCAGTGACGCGCAAACAATGAAATGAATGGCGCCGGTTGGCCACGCCCACTTGTGGCCTCTTTTGCGCTCTTCAGAAACCTATGGGTGACGTCACGGATACTACGTCCATATTTTTTACAGTCTATGGTTTGCACTAGTTTAATAAACAGAAAAGAAAAAATGAATGATTTCTCTTGTCTCCCCCTTTCTCAGTGTCTCCTCTGTCTCCATTGTTCAGATGTGCAGTCGTGTGCAGGCTTTTTTTCCTCTAAGAGTTTAGTTTTAATTTGCCCTAAGTGGCTGTTTTTGAGATGGGAATAAGAACACGAGAGCTCATGCCTCAGTGACTCAGCGTCCTGCCTCACATTTACACTCAACTAAATCCACACAGAGCTGCCTCACCAAGCGTCAAGATCTGATATCGCTCTAATCGTATAGCTGTAGAGCTCTTACTGCGTTTCATTCTTGGACACCGTGTTACAGATTAAGTCCTGCCACCGATGTTGCCTCCAGTTAGGGCTACAATGACTGCAAATGAGCAGGAATAATGGAGAAACGGCATCACTGATTGTCTCTCACAGCAACTGTATTTAAAACTAGATTTTTGCATTTTCTGGAGAAGCGTTTGCTCATGCAAAACTCACTGATGAAATGCTGGGGGTGTTACAGGTCATTGCAATCTTGTTGCTGATGTGTCATACTGTTGATATGGTCGTACTGTTTTTCTGGTGCAGGGGTGGGCAAGTTCAGTCCTGGAGCACCACAGTCTTGCTGATTTTTGCACTAAGCAACCCTACAACCCTAAGCAAACAGGTTCTACAGGACCAAACATGCCTATCCATGTTCTAGTCGGTTGTAGACATGTTATTGCACTGAACTTTGGTTTAGACAATTTAACTTCCATGTTTTCTTGTCTCTTTCCTCAGCTCTTTGTCACATCGATTACCTCCAGCTTCCCCGTCCACCCACAGCATTTCTGGTGCCGGGGCCTCTAGCTCCACTTCATCTGAACGTTCTCGGCTGACGAGGGGCTCCACCATCCGCAGCACCTTTCATGGGGGCCAGCTCCGGGACCACCGGCCTCCCACCCACGCACCTCCCACCTCACCCACCCTTTCCCATGAAGCCAGCCCTCTGCCACACTCCCGTAGCCGTGCCACCACAAACCTGTTCACTAAGCTGACCTCTAAACTTACCCGCAGGTAAGAGGAAAGCAACAGATTCATCTTGTAAGCCTTAGAATAAATAAATTTTAAAGATTACAGCTAAAATAGACACAAATAAAATCAAGTTCCATGTCATCAGTTCACTCTTCCAAAGGAGTTAAGTTTTAGAGCTAGCACAAGGAAATTTATGGCATGTTTATGCAAAGTATGATGATTCTAGAGATAACTATAACTATATTCATACCAAGAATAATAATATTAAACATAAGTATAATGTGAACTACAGTAACGTCCACTCCAACAGATAAAGATGATTTTAGTGATAACTATGTCAGCTTCCACCTATAAACTATAATACTGTTCTAATTAATTTATTAACCAGAGAAAGAGAACTATAAATACATCCACACCAGTGAACACTAATTATAAAGATAAGTACACTACAAATTTTAGATATTAGATTTAGCTACCTTAGAATTCAAATAAACACTCCCTCAGAGTTCCCATAAAAACACTCCCTCAGAGTTTTTATGGGAACCACTATAAAGGTGTTAAAATAACACTTTCGAAAGAGTTAACATTATTAGCACTCAGAAAGTGTTAATTAGCAAACTCTAAATAAAGTGTAAAATATTAAAGTGTATTAATTAAACTCTAAAGTGTAAAATATTAACACCACAGAGGATCATATGAATACCACACCACACCACACGGAAATAAAAATATATCTTGTTTAATATCGGCAACACTTTATTAACTATTCCGTTAATGTTTAAGGCAAACGATTCAAAACAGTCACAAACCGTATTTTCTCGTATTTTAACCAAACGGAGCAGTTCTGATGCTGCGTTCACACCAGACGCGGTAAAAGCGTCATGCGCGAGTCAATGCAAAGACACGGCTAGACATCCTGTGGCGCAATGCTTCACGTATGAGGCGGCGCGAATGACGGGATTCACGCGAATGAAGCGGCGCAAGTTGAGTGTTTTGTGCGCGAAACGCCCAATTTCTAAAATCTGAACTTCAGACATTCGCACCGCATTAACCAATCAGTGGCTTGCTCTTGTGGGGGTGTGATTATGACATAGCGCCTGTTGTTGGTGTCCCGGGGGAAAATCCACCTGCTGACACCGACAGTTTATCAAACTGGGCTTGGCTCAGTCAGAAGCACCGCTGAAAGCTTCCATCATCCAGGTTAAGTTTCTGGAGGAGTTCATAGAGCTCGGTGCACCTCTGAAAAGATCTAGTGGACTCGGCTCCAAACAAATCGACGCTATTTTTCAGCCTTCATAAAGCACATAAACACAGTTATTTTCTCTATAAAATACATGTTAGCTATTTACGTAGCAATGAAGCTAGAGTCACCAGGCCATAGACAGAAGCCCTGCCCATCACGTGAATCTACATCTGTTGTGAAGTGTATTTGACGCATGAATGAAACGGATTTGTACACGCGAATGAAGCGAATAAACTCAAAATGCTCATGCGTCTATTTACGCGCGAATATTGTGATTTCTCCACACTTGCCGCGTCTGGTGTGAACATAGCATGAGACCGCTTTATTTTCTTTATTTTTAATGTAACATAGCTAGTACAGAACAAAATAAAAATGAAAAATTATGTCAAGTACTTTTACTCATCAGTTGCTTCTTTTCGTTGCTCCTTGTGTCAGAGGAAAATGGCGTCTGGAAAAATCCTCCAGGGACATTGCTCCATAAATTCCCGGATGTAGAAGTCAACACTGTATTAGCGTTAGAAGCATGTAACTCTGTATGACAAGGAGGCAAATCAGCTTCTAACACTGAGAGGGTTATTTTATCTTTATCTAACTTTAGAATTCCAACACTTTAGCATCCAGACCAACAGACAATCATTATAATGATGATTTTGTTATCATGCATAGCAATAGATGATAACTACAGTGCTAAACGTATTAGCGTCCCAGCCAACAAATAGCAACTATAATGAAATCTATAATGACAAATATATTAGCTTCTATACCAACTAAAAAAAGTGGACTCTGATGGAGTGCCTTCTTTGTTATTATCATTCTGTGTTTTGTGGATGTTTTGTCAAATTTAAAAGGAGTTTTTAAAAACTTTATATAGTTATAATTATCATTACCGTTATCGTCTTTTGATGTGAACCACATAAAATTAGAATGACACAGGCTCCACCGCTAGAGCCAATCCATTGTCCTGTAGAATCTAAGGAGGTAATAGAGTTAGATACGGGAGTGCTTGGAGCCTGTAATGTAATTGAGATGTTCAGTAGCTTGTAGGAAAGCTGATGTGGCGCTTTGCTCTTCAGCATCCTTAGTGATATTGTTTATGTGCCTCTCCGGGCCGAAAGCCAAAGAGGACGACTTTTGCAGGGATATGCAACTAGAAGCTCTTTATTAGATTAGAGCAACACTTCCAGCTTTTAAAAGAAACTTCCCGATTAGATTAAGCACCTATCTAGGGTGACGTCTAATGTATGATGTCCGTTTTCTGCAAAGGTTTTCGTATGTACTCTTTGTATTAACTCTACCTCAAGCCTCCTGTGTTATTAACCTACAGCTTTAGGCTCCTGCTCCTCCACGTGTCCCTCTATCTCTTGGTCTTGGCTGTTATTGGGTGCTCAGTGTTTCTGTTTTGTTTATTTGCTTTATTTTTCCTTGCTGCAATCTTATTTTTCTCTTGATCTCCCTGTTTTCTTTCCTTCCTTTCTGTCTACAACACTGTCCTTCTCTCTTTTTCCTTCCCCTCATCAACTCTTAGGGTCAATCTTGACCCCTCTAAGCGCCAGAGCTCAAACAAGTCAGTCTCGGGCTGCACTCTGCCACAGGGATCAAAAACAGTTAGTAAGTTTTCTTCCTGTTTGTGGCCTTTTCCCATCTCTCAGTCTGTCGATTTACTCACAGTTTCAGTACTCTCCTGCGTTGGCGCTGGGTGTCAGAGCACCTCCTTGAGCTTGTAGATATATTTGCTTTAAAAAGGTAAAAGATAATTTGAATTTACACCATTTTCTCACTCTCATATCATTCCAAACATGTACGGGTTTCTTTCTTCATGTAACCTTTTCAGGTGTACTTGTTCCGCTCCAAGCAGGTGTTTCTACCATAGGTAGGGCAGTATGGTTGCACTTGCACAGCTCCTGCTAGTTGTCTTCAATTGCACTCATGTCCTAAACCTTACTTCAATTTGGGTCATTGGTCACAGCACCAGTATAACAACTCTGCTTCTACTGTTTGTTCTCCAAGTGGTATTTGAACTGAGATTGAACTAGCATCAGTAGCTAACGTACCTCTTGAGGCCGGGAGTTACTAGATGTCCTCCATTACACTCACACTGTAAAACCTCACTTCCATTTAGGTTATGATACCAATGGAGCTAGATCAGTCTCAAAAATATTACATTTACAAAATATAATTCATCTACAGCACAATTCACATTTACAAAATCCAATTTGTGGGTTCAAAACACAATTCGTAAGGACACAAATCCAGTTTGTAAATTCAAAACACGATTCAAAAATACACAAATTAAATTCATAAACTCAAAACACGATTCAAAAATACACAAATTAAATTCATAAATTCAAAACACGATTCATAAATACACAAATTCAATTTATTTGGTGAAAATATTTATGATTTTTACTTGTGAATACACAAATTGTGTGTTGTGTGATTTTGTGAATTGTGCTGTGGATGTATGATTTGTATTTCGTAAATGTGTTATTTTTGAGACTGATCTAGCTCCGGTTGTGCTCATCCCCCTCTTAGTGAAATTGGAACTGGCGAATCCGGCATTGGAGGTACTCATGCTAACCAGGACTCTGAAAGTCTATGTTTATAGAGGTCAGGGTAGTTAGTTTTTACTACCACCACCAGTCCAAGCTCATTTAAAAAACATGCCTCAGTCTGCAATTCTTGCTAAATGTAAAATACATTTCTTCAGGTACATTTTGTTGCACGTTTCAGATGGCAAATCCACTCGAGGGCACTATCCACATCTTTTCAGAATCTAGAATATGTTTCTTAGGGTGTGTTTTATGGCAGTTTTCACATACACGTGCTTCTTGTACATGTTAACAAGCAAGTAAGGCTGGTCGTGCAGATCACCTAGCGAACCACTGACATAAACCCAACTAATAGCACTTTCATAAGCAAACATTAGAGAAAAGTGCACTGTGACCACATAGTTTTACATTGATTTTACCTCTTTTGTGAACCTGAGCACTCTGCATCATGAGTACAACACTGTAAGAAGTGAGCTGCCAAGCAAACAAATCCACAGCAGAAAAGTTGTTCATATAAAGATAGAAAGGTTGTTGCACATTTCTGCTTACAAATCATAGACATCAAGTTGTTTTGTGATATTCATTTATGCAGTGCTGTGCAAAGAAATTGACAAAAATATTCCTTTGTTCCTTTATTAATGTGTCCCTTTAAATATCACTAGCGTGAAAAGGAACATAAGTATTTGATGTCATGCTGCCCCGTAGCAATGTTTTTACCTAGAAACTGCAATCAAGCGTATGTTTAAGTGTGTTTGTGTGGTCTTACAAAAGTGTACTGTACACCGAGGCATGTATGTTCAATGAGCCTGTGTTGCAGCAGAAAGCTCCTACTACTATTACACTCACACAAGGTTCAATCCCATCCAGGTCATGGTAACAATGTAACCCCTCAATTTTTACCATGTCTCCAGTATAGAAGGTGGTTGTTTTAACTAGGACTTTAAAGACCAACTAGTGTCAGTTGATAGTGCACACATTTAGGTGGGGTGTGGTGTGTGGGGGTGGTGGGTGTTTTACCCACAGAGCTCCTACTTGCTGACCTCTATTACATGTAGAACATGTGGGGTATTTTTAAGAGCTGTCAGGCACCATTTAAGTGTCATATGACTCATATTTAATAGAGTACAACACTTGGTTCTGGAAGCGAAAATACTCAAATTACAAAAAATTCATAGACAGTCAAAGTAGCTCTTTGGTGTTTAATTCATTAATGATTGAGATTTTGAACTGTTTATGTGAATTATTGATTTATCTTTTTGTAAAAACAGTCACGTGCTATGTTTAATTTGGATAAATAATTCTCTTAAATCACTCATTGAGACAGGAGTTTGCCACCACCTACCAGCAATATTTGTGTCATGCTTATTTATTCATGACAGGGTTATCAGTACAAAACTGAAACAAGATATTTATTATTGTTATTAAAAAATGATAAGATCTCATTTCTTTTGTCAATATTGCCCACCTCTGCTAGCAGCTGGGTAGTTCATAGCTTACAGCTATTAAACAAACACTTTTAAAACAGAAAAAAAATAAAACTAAAATGGTAGGAGGAATCTGTTGCAGTATTTGATGAAAACGTTCCTCTTCGTTGCTGAAAAAATGTTTGGTTCAAGGTCTTAGTATAACATATATGAATACATTTTTAGAGGTATAGTAAAAGGGAATATGTGTGTATAATTTAAATGAACTTTATTTCTGCAACATGACAGCCTCAAGTTGGGTGTTATCCAAAATGTATTGGCTGTGATATGAGGCAATGAATTATACATGTTTGGAAAGACATGAGGGTGAACAATTTTGACAGAAATGTCTTTTTGATGTATTATTTTTTGCAATGCATTGATATGTAGACAAAAGTGCTTTATTTATGTTTGCTCAAGGGTTCTTTTACACCATAGCGCCATACGTGTATCACATTTCCATGCATTTTTCACTCCTTTTACTCATTCACAGGAATATGACTCTTAACTGGAATCGAGGAATGCTGCGTGAACAAATAGTGAAAAAATTCGGAAGAATCTGTGTCAAACTACTTAATCTGGACTGCCCTATTACAAAGCCTAATTTCAGACAAACCAGAGCCGAGCAGGGGCTTCCTCTTTCCTTTTTAAACCCAGATTAGTTATGTAACATGCATTTGATCCTCTCATTCCAAATCTCACTCACCGCTGGCCAAGCTCATTTTCTTCACCTGCTAAACCACATGATGTTTCTATCCAAATATGTTTTATTTGCATATAACCGAGAGCATTTTCACTGTAATGTTTGAGGAAAATGCCTGTGCACTGCCCCTTTAAGAGGGAATCCACTAACTACCTCATTTGCTACATCATGTGAATGGAAAGTTTCACTAGTGCTCATAAAAGCAGCCTTGAACCGTAGCGCCCTCATGTGGGTCAACTAGAACTTGCTTTGTCTAATAGTTACTAATTTGTTGTGAAGTCTCTCATGTAGAATACTAGATTAATAAACTTAAACCTGAGATACCACACTTACACAATTAAATGTTGTATGCTGTTATCAACTGTGAATGTTTCTTTAATTTGTGTTACACTGGCATGAAGCAACAACTGACGTCTCAATAATACGAGATACAATCTAAATACGTAATCCAACATCTATAAATTCCATCACTGTCGTCAAATTCTTTTGTTGTCAGTGGTGATTCTTTTTGTTTGTGTGGAATGCTGAAGGTGACGTCAGTGTAACAGTGCTGTGGTGTTAGATGTGAGCTCGTTTGATTGGCTTTGGATGGGTTTGAGGAGGGTGGGACAAAAGATTGCCAATCGCTGCTCTATTGGCTGATTGATTCCTAACATGAACCTTTTCTTCTTCTTGAGGGTCACAGACGAACCTGAGAGAGTCTGCAGATCTCCGGTCACAAGGTGAGTGTTTTCATATAGTTTTAACAACACAAATATGGCTGCTTTTCTTCTTCTTAAAACATATAAAAATAAAAAAAACTGCCACTACAGACAACAAGGAAGCAAGTCAAAATGGAGAACAAAAAAAATAGAGAAAATTCAGTGATAGCACAAACATCGTCTAGATATAGAGGGAAAGAATGTTATTTACTCATTTAAAAAAGATTAACTTGTTGCCCGCGTATTATTTTAACTGTCTGTTACTTCTCCTTAGCTACAGATACAGCTACAAAAAGTCAGGCTAAAAAACACAGGTAATTTCTAGCATGTGCCTTTGCCGATCAGAATGTGACTGCTTTTTGTTAATTGTATAGAACCGTGGATTGTTTGTATATTATGTGCATCAAAACTAGTGTAGCTAAATGTACAGCCGTTTAGATCTGTACTTGTCCTTCCCTTTACCTTATTTTACCCATATTCACAGTATAATCTTCACTGATCGTGGTTGGCTATTGCATTTGAAAGTGGCATTTCAGTTTTATTATTTGTTTTACTTGGATGTTCAAATGATTTTTCGTGTTTTTTTCCTCCCTGTGCTACTAGTGTCCAGCTAAACCTAATCAATATCACTGATAGAGAATTTATTTGGAATGCAGTTTACATTCAGATTTACATTGAGGGGAGATGTGTATGAGACATATGAAGTGCATGACAGGCGACGTATGGCTGCACAGGTTGTACTGGTATCAGCATTAACACAGCGCTGTACCAGATATACTTTGCTTGATTATTATATTTTATTCTGTTGTTATACACTGCCATTCAAATGTTTGGGATTGCTAAAATTATTAAAAATAGACATTATTGCTTTTATTCAACAAGGATACATTAAAGTGATGAAAAGTGACAGTAAAAATGTTTATAATAGCTGCAGAAGATTTTAATTACGAATGAATGCTGTTCGTTTGGACTTATAGATTTCATATTGGATAATGGATAATAATAAACATAAATCAAATCATCATATGAAAATTATTTTTGTGCAATTATGTTAAGCTGAAGACTAGAGTGATGCAATAGCTGCTGTAAATTATTCTTTGTCGTCACATTGTTACGTTTTAAAATACATTTAAATAGAAATCATTCATTTTAACAGAGATAATGTTTCACTATACACTCATTTTACTGTATCAAGTAAATATTTGTGTGCATAAAAGAGTGCATAAAAGGTTCTCATTAGACCCAAATGTTTGAACGGTAGTGTACTTTTAATCACCCTGAAAATCAATTGCGTTCAAATTTTATTTAGGCCTTGCAAAATGTTCTATGGCTTTTTGTTGTAGAATTTTTCCCCATCCAATTTAAATAATGCTCAAATTTTTAACTGGTTTTCACAATGATTTTATTATCCTGAAGAACTCCAGTTTCTCCAGCAAGGTAACAGGTTTTACAGTTTAAAATATTTTCTCCTTTTTACGTTAGAAAGTTTTCAAACCTTTTTAGGAAGTTTCTTTCAAACTGTTTATTTTATTGGTAAGACTTTACCGTAAGGTTCAGTCAACATTAGCAATTATGTTTAATAAAAAGACAATAAACATTTAAAACGTTTAATAATCTAAAATATGTTTATATTGTTAGGAAATTGAATTTAAAATTAATCTTTTAAATGATTGTAAAATAAAAGTGCATTATTGACATAAACAGTACTTTGCATTTAACATTAGTTTTGATGATTAATAGTAGTTCTTTCTTTCTAGTTTGCTATCCAATGCTCTACTCAGTGTTGACCATCTGAACCTAACTGTAAAGTGTCTCATTTCTATTTACTGATCCATGAAGTTAAAATATAATGACAGACCACTGGTTTACAGTCTTTATGATTCTGGAATCGTATATATTTCTAATATATTTCTCTCTTGTCCCCCCCTCCACCCCTATCCGCCACATGTCATTGCCCACCTTCCATTTTGTCCACCATTTCACTTCCTCCTCCCTCCACAGTCGCTATCTATCTGGGTATCAAAAAGCGACAGAGCCCCGGACCCCCCGATGCGGCTGGGATGTGAGGGTTCGGAGCCCGCGGGACCCGGCTGAGGTGGTTCTGGCTCTGCGGGAGGCGGCGCAGGGCTGCGGTTGCCAGGTCCACCAAGCCGGGCCCTTCCTCCTCTCCTGCACCCATGGTGCCGCCGGTTCCCGTGTTGCCTTCGAAGCGGAGGTGTGCCAGCTGCCCAACGGCCCCACCGAGACCAGCGGTGTTCGATTTAAGCGCTTATGGGGGGCACCGCTCGCCTTTCGGGACATCGCCGCCAAAGTGTCCAAAGAACTTGAACTCTGAGGGCGACAGGGGGTGGAGGGCAGGGACAAAAGCATAGGACAGGACTATGGGATTAGTAAAAGTAGCCCCGCTCACACCCCCGCCCCCTCTAAGCCTACAAAGACTGGCACACACACATTGAGAACTGGGCATCTGCTCACACAAAAGCCCTGCTGAAGGAACTCCTTTTACCGGGTCTGTTTTACCGCTGATTTTACCTGGTATCTTAGCCATGTTATTTTTAACACCCATATTTTGTCACATGGTCACTCTGTACATTGTCATTCCTTTTTAACTGCTGCTATTTAACTCATTTTTGATTTCAATTCTTCTGCTGCACCGGCAGAGAGGAGAATGTTTTATTTTTTCCTTGTTTAAATAACCATCTTCACAAACAAACACCTGTGAACGCCATGCCATTTCCAACCATAGACTACATGCGGAGCCGCTGATAATGCCATTGCTGAAAGTGATAGCAATTTCTCAGCACATTTTTTTTAGTGATCTCTGTCCTCGGTGGTTGTTTGTTTCAGCCATCAAACTTGCCAGTGGTGCAGGTTGAGTAGGTGATGTCTGCTTTCCTGAGCCTCTTTGTTTTAGATTCATCATATTTACATGGTCACATCGTAGCACTTTAGGGCTGAGTGAGCAACACCACCTGTTTTAAAGCAGTTCTCCCTTCAAATGGTGCAATTTTATCCCCGTTGAGCCAAGTCGAGACACAACGCTCTTTGTGTTGCTCTTGTACGTGTTGTACGCTGATGAGAAACCTCTGTTATTTTGCCAGAAGTGCACTCTGCTGAATGGCCGCAAACAGACTGTTGACTTTGTTTATCTTCGATTTGAAATAGCAAGTCCTCATCGTCAAGATTGGAATATGTCTGAGCTGTGCAATGTGAGAAAATGCAAGAATGATTAATACAACATTTGTCTGAAATCCAGTTATTTGCGCATCTGTTTATTTTGTAGCAATATGTCTTTTTAGAGTCTGGTATTTTCAGTGTTAAAATCTGCTAAATTGCCTTATTCAAATGGCCTGTTCTGAATTTGAAAGTGTTTATGGTGGGAGTGTGATAATTTATGTTTTTGTTATTTATGAAACAAAATTAGGCAAATAATACTCATTTGGTAGTTCTAGACTAGATATACACTGGATCTGTTTGCGTTCATGTCTGTGTGTCTATATGTTTAAATATTTTAAATGGGTTTCTTTACAGTTTGTATTTTGATCTAGTTCTGTTTTAAATTGAGTTGCCTTTGTACCAGTAATTTGTATTGTGTTTTAGGTTTAAATATATTGTTTACTATTTGCCAAAATATACTGATATATGTTATAATACAATAAGGCAGGGATCACCAAACTTGTTCCTGGAGGTCCTGTCTCCTGCAGATTTTAGCTCCAACCCTAATCAAACACACCTGAATAAGCTAATCAAGTTCTCCCTAGGTATACTTGAAACATCCAGTCAGGTGTTTTGAGACAAGTTGGAGCTAAACCCTTCAGGACACCGGACCTCCAGGACCGAGATTGGTGATCCCTGCAATAAGGCATAATTTGGCAGAATAATTTGGAAGTAATGACAAATCATGCTTGCTTGAAAAATTCAAAATTTATCAAACCCCAAAAGTGCTAAACGTGTTCACAGATTTGAACAGATTGAGGTAAAAAAAAAATGTAAAAGGAATGTAAAGACTTAAGACAAAGGTTGATTGTTACATGGGGCCGTTTATTAAACTTTGTACAACCAAAAAAAAGTTTAGGTGAATTCAACATAGCTAGGGGTTTCTAGCTATGTGGATGTTTGATCCCAGGATGTTACAGGAGAAACAGCAAGATAAGAAGAAAAAGTGCTGGAAAAAGAAGACGACAGGAAAGAAAGGAAGGAGAAAAAAAGTAGGACAAAAAGGGAGCGGGGTGAAGTGTCTTTTGGAAAAGTCATGATGGCACGACTGCATGAACAAATAAAAAAAGAAACACTTTTGCCAGTTTACTTCTGGGCAGGGATCATGTCATCGATGGACTCGCCCTTCTCCAGTTTCTTTTCCATTTCAACCATGAGTTTCACACCATCGACCACCAGCTGCACCTGTTGCACCTCAGAGGAGCCCAGACGGTCAGCGTTGGAGATGTCGAACACACCACCGACGGAGGCTGTGTCTACACCACCTGGAATAGAGAGGTAAGGAGAGTCGCTCAAACTAATGATCACAGTCTAACACTTACACCTACAGTTTCAAAAATATCAAGCTCACCTGTGCCACGCTTCTGAAGACGCAGTCTGGTCAGGATCTCCTCGAATTTGGCATGTGTGCTGAGTTTGGGCAGCTTGACATGGACACCACCGCGCAGACCGGTACCCAAGTTAGAGGGGCAGGTCAAGATGAAACCAAGATGCTCGTTCCACATGAAACCGTGGTTGTGCTTCTTGAAAACATCCTCAATCTGCAATATGCAACAAGTTGTTTAACTTCTGGTTGCTTATCTTTACAACTGAATGACCAAAAATGTTACCGACTGAATTGGTAGTATATAAGGAGATTTACCTTCTGCAGGCCAGTGCAGAACCTCTTGAAGACCTCCTTCATGTTGCCACCCTTCTGCATGGAGATGACACGAAGATGATCCTCCTCGTTCACCCACACAAGGAAGGTCTTGTTGTCGTTGTGCCAGATTCCTCTACCGTCAGGCCAGTCACGGGCCATGCCAGCAGCCAACAGCAGGGGGGACACGGGCTTGTCAAACAGGAAGTGGTCAGCAATGAGCTGCTCCTGCTCCTTGTCAGTCATGTCCTTCAGAGGGTAGTACTTGCCCTTGAACTCACCATCCAGGCTGTTCAGAGCTGTGAGAGGACCATAGTGAATGTCAGTTTAATCTGGCATGTTGTGTGGAGATCAGGACAACATAAGGCTGATACTTACCCTCAATGGACAGCTTCTCCACAGCTCTGCGCTCACCACGGCTGTTGTGAGGAGGCAGGGTAAATCCCTTAATGCTGCGGCCGGTACGCACACGGCTGCTCAGAACGTAGTTGGGGTCAAGATCATCACCACCCTGTGCACAGGTAAACATCAGCCAGTGTAGAGCAAAACAGCTATGTAATTGTACAGAACTTTAGCGTACCTTCAGGTTCTCCCAGTTCAGATCAGTAAGGTGCTTGTCGGTGGGCTTGTAGCCACCATGGCGGTCAGAAATGACGGGGTCGAACAGCTCCTTGAAGGCTTCATAGGACTCCTCATCGCCAGCCACACAGCCGACAGTCATGATGAAGGGGTGGCCTTGTGTTGCAAACAAAGTATAGTACTTTAGATATCATTGCTGGTGCTATTTTTAGAGATTGGCTTGTATGGGGGATTGTAATCAAGTGTTCTGGGGCCTAATGCTTAGAGAGTTCGAGAGGTTGCAGGTCTGAGTCTTGGCACCAGCAGGGATTGTAGGTGAGGAGAGGAAATATCCAGCACTCTTATCGCCCTCAATACCATGGCTGAGGTGATTCCCTTGGTCAAACAGCTATTTTCCCACCTAACTGTTTACGGGTGTTAGTCCATTTGGATAAAAGTGTCTGTTAAATGCTTAAATGTACTTCTTACCAGGGTTGTCCACACCAGTCTGGATGCAGTCATCAAGGGTGAATCCACTGGGGGTTGACTTGCTCCTGAGCTTGTTGTAGATGTCCTTGGTGAGGACCTTGGACATGTGGTTGTTGTGCTGGGAGAGGTCAGGAAACTCCTCATCCACAGCAAACTTCATCTTGTAATCGTTGTTGCAGTTCTTAGTCATGATTGCACTTTTCCGGCAATCTACCAAAAGACAAAGCAAAGCAAGTTGGCGCGGTATCTAGAGAAAAGTCTGCAAGTCTTTCTGGCAAGGCCATTGTCAGACTGGCTAACCAGGAACATAGTCCTAGGCCTATCAAGGTCCTTTATTTATGGTGTAGCTTAAACTTTTGAGGAAAAAAGGGGAACCAACTGCACCGCTCCCTCTTAATATTATCGCTACCAATCTTTGTTAGTCAAGAATAAGCAGCAATAGTGTCAAGAATAAGATGTCAAACAAGGTTAGTATATACTATATTTTGTCCCAAGTAACCATCAGTCTCTTAGTAACAGAACATGTTCCCCGGTCTATGTGGCACCTCATATTTCTACATGGAGTGGTTGTTGCATAGCTTGCATGCTTATATGCATCAGACAGCAGATGATATTTTTAGCGTAGCTGCCAAACTCATTCCCGTCACTTACAGCAAACAGCACATTGACCTCTCTAATTTCTGCTGGGGGTGGAGTATTCACACTCGCCCTATAGTTAGTAATAAATCCACGGCAGTTTTGCTTATATGAAAAATATTAAGTTATGAAATGCTTACAGTTGAGGTGTAATAACCTTCTTTTAGTAGTAATAAACACCTTTTTGCATACAGTTTCATATAAAAATAATCCAATGTCTGAGGCCTTATAAATAGTCTTGTGTAAAATTCATTAGCTGTGAATCCTATCGCAGATGACGTGACCTTTCACCGAAGCAGGTGTCAAGCCCACAAAATAACTCCTAGCAAAGATGACAAATCTACTTCAGACTGCATTCTTAGCTTTCCTATGCATTATAACTCTCAATTAAAATGATCAGACAAGGACCGTCTTTCTATATATATAGCATGAACGAAGCAGCTTTGAATATATAAAAGATTTTTATAATCCAGAAAATAAGATAAACCACAAGAGTCCAGGCTTTTATGAGGTATTCAATCATTAACTTAATTATAGTGTGGCTAAATTGAATGGGGAAGACTTAGGATCATCCAAACTGAAAGCTCCAATAGAAAATGTCCTTTTTGCTGAAGTTTTTCATGTTTCATCAAGTACCCCTTATTACCACCCTTGTAAAATCTCTTGAGTTTACCTGTATGGGAGAAAAGGTAACAGTCCTTGGGATCAGATCCTGTTCACCAAGCCAATGTAGGGGTTGCCCAACTTTGCAAGACGTCAGACCTTGGTTTATATACTTCAATGTTTGCTGCCCATTGGTTGTCCAGCTCCTGCATGCTTGAACTTCATTGGATAGCTGCGCTCCTTGATAGGGGTTTCAGGTTCTAAAAGGAAAGAAGCTACATCACAACACCCGAGAAGGGGAGACAGCTGTCCCCACCCCCACGGTGGCCTGCTCCTCTGTGCTCAGTTATGAAATAAACTCGAGGCACTGCTAAAGGTTCATTTCCTCATTTCAATCAACTATAACGCACATTTGGTAATTGATTTAATTTTGCTGATGTGTTGGGCCCATTGAAATTTCATCACTAATGTGAACTGTGAAAGAACTAAAATTTGGACTAAAATAAATCAAGATTTTCTAAAGTTCTTTTGAATGTGTGAGTTAAAATAGCAATTAAAATGTCTACTCATTCAAAATATTGTGTTCTTGTCTAGTAGTCTGCATGAATGACTGGCTCTAGATTCATCTGCCTTTAAAGACATACAATACTGTCAAGAGCAGGCATCGTGACCCTTGATATGAAGACACTTTGTACTCTACCAAAGTGTTCTCAATGTCCAGTTAGTGAGCTCTACTGTGTAAACATGTTACATATACAATCTGTGACTATGGCAACATTTCAAAGATTTATTTATTGGACCTTAGAGAATATGTGAATATATGATACATGCATGGTTTGAATGCACGCGTCTTGTTGGTTTTTGAAGCTAGCATATGATATTATGCAATCCCTCGTCTACATTTTTTATTTATTTATTTTTTTGCAGGTCTGATTGAGCAATTTAACAAGTACAGAAATTAAAATTAATTTAATTTCAAGAGTCTAATATTTGCTTAGGTCTCGATAACACTCATTTGGATTTATTTCTTGATCATTTGATGAGGATACACACTTAATTTTTTATCTCTATATTTCAAGGATTGCCCTTTGTTGTAAATTTGTGTCCTTAAGCTTGTAAAAAGGGTACGGCTTAATGGTCTTGGAACTAAACCAGAAAAGTGGACATCCACGAATGGGACAAAACTACCAACTTTACAAGCCACTGGAGTTTATTAAAATAGGTAAACCTCCAGTGTTCATCTGCTAGTTCTTTGGTGGTTTTGTCCCTGGCAAATGCTTCAGGAGCACATGACCGAGGCTGTGACAGGTGGTCCTAATGCTCAGAAACCCTATGGGGAAAAGACTATAACAGCGGTGAAGTCTGTGAAAATGTGAGTACTGTACAGAAAGATGGAAGGGGACAAAACTCAACCCTCCCCCCTACTCTATATTAAAACCTGGAGTCCAGTTTCACAGTTGCACCCTGCCTGTGTGTTCCAATGTGACAAAATTAGTTTAACCATTATCCCCTTCGTGCCTATCTGCCAAATCCTGCCAGATCTTATTTGTATAAACATATTGATGCGTTCTCAATTTCTTGTTTTTACAGGTTTATTTTAGGATATGGCAATTTTCCTGTATTAAATTGTTATGTCAAATGTCTCATGATGCCAGATCCCTGGATTTTAATATTTAATGGGTTTGTATGCTACAGTGCAGGAGACTTTGTATTTGTTGAAGGAGTTAAATAGGGAAAGGGAAAAAAACAAGTTCCAAAATTAGCCACTATGCATTCAACACCATAGCACGCGTAGCAGTATTAGCCACGAGAGAGTATAAAGGGGAGTTGGGGGTCCCCGTGAACAGAGAAAACCCCCTTATCTCATAACATGCTAAACATTTAGGAATTATTGGTGGGTTGGGGCTGCTGCACATGCAAGTTACTTATCTGCATCTTGACTGCACACTTCTAAACTTTAAAATATGATATGAGAACTTTCTAAACATTAGACATTAGGGTTGTCGACAGCTGTTTGGGATGGAGGTATGTAGAGGGGGGTTATAACGGCACCTTCTTTGGGTCCCATGTGTAGGGCACGACCTCTGAAAGCCCTGTGTCAAAAATACAGCCAACAACCTTAGCTTAGTCTTTGCCATGGTACAATTTTGTTTGGTACATGCTATTGTACAATCAATGCCTCAGAAATGAAAGTATTATTTAAGTATGTTGCACTTGTCAGTACCTGTCCGCACATTGTTGTATAACTCAGTCAGCTGAGATAAATTTAGCTGAATGTGTATGATGCTCTCCTGAAACCGATAGCTGTTGTATTTTAGGATTGTACGATGCCTTTGCTTTCAAACAAATTTACATGTGACACGAGAATTCAAGCTGTGTTTGGTCGCCACTTCAGGTATTAATGTTGAATGTTTAACCCAGCCAACTTAACATTCAGTTTAGCCAGTAGTTATGATCTGCTGGGGCCCAGGCAGATGTAATGAGAGATGTAATTGAGCAACACTCTGGGATTAACTGACAGCCAGTTTATTCCATTTGATCTTAAGTAAGTCAGAGTGGCCGGACATGTGTCCCATGAGCATATATATGAAAAATGTGTGGGACTGATTGTGATCAGTTCTATTAGACATTCCATTGTCTTTGGGCTTCGTTTCCACCTGTTGTTAAGGTGTTTCCATTGATCAGATCGCAAACGGTCAGCCGAGACTTCCCTTTTATTCTGAAAGATCTTCTGCAGTCGTTGCCATGCACAAGTACTGTTGAATGAACAAAGCCATAACCTTGACTGAGTTTGTAAAGCCAGTGAATGAAAAGTATATGACTGGCAAATATATTTTTAATTGCAGTACTTTTGTTTTGGTACAGCTTAGCAAAGAATGAGTATCACGTGTTTGGTCGGTAGGTGGAGAGTAGGTGGTCCTTCTGTTGGAATGAATTGGACCACATGAGTGTTTACATTAGCAAGGCACTCGGGTCTAATGTGTTTATGACTTTGACAGTGGTCGAAATGTTTAGATCCTGTTTATATCTGTGTAATTCCACAACCAATATGGAGGTAAAAAGAATAATAAGGAAAATGAAACAACCTATGATGGGGCGGCGCAGTGGCTCAGTGGTTAGCACTGTCGCCTCACAGCAAGAAGGTCACTGGTTCGAGCCCCAGCTGGGTCAGTTGGCATTTCTGTGTGGAGTTTGCATGTTCTCCCCGTGGTTGCGGGGGTTTCCTTTGGGTGCTCCAGTTTCCCCCACAAGTCCAAAGACATGTGGTATAGGTGAACTGAGTAAGCTAAATTGGCCGTAGTGTATGTGAGTTAAAGCGAGAGTGTATGAGTGTTTCCTAGTGCTGGGTTGTGTCTGGAAGGTCATCCGCTGTGTAAAACATATGCTGGATAAGATGGTGGTTCATTCCGCTGTGGAGACCCCTGATAAATAAAAGGACTAAGCCAAAGGAAAAAGAATGAATGAACAATCTATGATTTCCTATTTGATGTTATTCTAAAAATTGCCGTTTTTAAGCATATTACATAAGTTACAGTAAATTGTAAAAGAGCACTGATCAAAACTAGAGAGCAGCAACAAGTGTCTCATGAAGGAAGATTAAAATGAAAGGTTACAACTGTAAAAAAAACAGACCCTTGTTTTGAATGCTTTGAGCACATCTGCAGCCACAGGACATCACTAGTCTCTCACACTACTCTGCTGTGATCTTGATCTGCTCTTCTTCTCTCTCCTCTGCAATTTAGTGACTTTAATGTTTCTTAACCCTGATTCTGTCGCCATGGAGTTTTCAATCAGGTTTAGATCAGGACTTTGGGCTGTCCTTTCATTATTACAATGTTTTCAGCTGCTTTATCTATTTTGGTATGTGACAGTGATCATTTTCCTGCAGGAAGATTTCTAGCACATTGAACTGTAAGTTGTTGAAGGAGCTTCTGCCATACATTTGCATACGCTCTTCCATGTTGCTGTTTAAGAGACCCAACTCATGCCGCCTTTTATCCTGTTCTCTTATGCATTTGTCTTTTTGGGTTTACTCCGGGTGCTCCGGTTTCCCCCACAGTCCAAAGACATGCAGTATAAGTGGATGGACTAAATTGCTTGTAGTGCATGAGTCTGTGTGTGAATAAGAGAGTGTGTGGGTGTTTCCCAGTTCTGGGCTGCGGCTGGAAGGGCATCCACTATGTAAGACATATGTCAGCATATTTATCGGTTCATTCCGCTGTGGCGACCCCTGATAAATCAGGGACTAAGCTAAAGGAAAATTAACAAAGAATTGAGCTACAGTGGTTTCCCTGGTTGTAGCAAATTTCATTTTTATTGCTGATCATGTG
Source organism: Danio albolineatus (assembly GCA_903798035.1). Classification (NCBI taxonomy): domain Eukaryota; kingdom Metazoa; phylum Chordata; class Actinopteri; order Cypriniformes; family Danionidae; genus Danio; species Danio albolineatus. The sequence continues at coordinate 24,197 of CAIGQQ010032645.1, forward strand.
CGCAAGTTGCCCAGAAATTGAGGATTTTACTGTCAGACACATTTATTTATTATTAATTAATGCAATATTCAAATTTCATATTCTTTTTTAAGTCAGACGGTTTAGTGCTAAGGTGCCAGGTATGCTCTTGTTTTGCTTTTACTGTCAGCATAATGGTCATGTTATTTATTTGATAAAGTAGTTTTGAACAAGTGGTTGTGACTGTGAACTCACAGAGCATGCACATCCGCAGCAACCTTTTCCCTTGAAATCAGAGTTGGTCAGCTGGCTTACGCTACAGGCACTATGTTTAGTGCTAGGTTGCAAGGCTGTCTCTTTCCCCATGCCATATCACCAGATTGAATTGCACTGACTCAGTTATGAGTCCTTCTGTGTGTCTGTTCCGCTCTATGCCTGTCCATTAACCTCTGCCCTTAGACCTCAGACCAAAATGCACTTATACACATAAAATGCCAGTTTGATGCTCCACATGTGGTGTGTTTTTATAGTGGTGCAGTGGGGATCTCCACATCTTTGTGAAAAGTTTGGTTACTTCATTGTGAAATATTGCTGGATAGCATTGATGAGTCACATGTTTTAGCGCTAAGGTGCCAGTTATGTTCTCACTTTGCTTTCGCTGTCAGTGAAAAGGTCAATGAACATTTGATTAATATACTGACACTTTGCTTGCTCTGTATAGCGTTACGTCTTCCACACCTATACAATCCTTCAATGCAGTTAACCATATCTACAGTTGTCATTATTGAAGTGAATAGAGGCAAGAAAACAATGGGTGTTGTTGAATAGAATTTAAAAAAGGTCACACTTTATTTTGATGGTCCGTTTGTTGAATTTAAGTTACATTGCAACTAATTCTCAGTAGGTTATAAGTAGACTGTTAGGTTGGGATTGGGGTTAGGGTTAGTGTAAGTTTACATGTACTTGCAAAGTTTCTTATAGTCAGTTAAATGTCTGTTGAATGTCTGTATCAACAGATATTAAGTAGACAGTCTACTAATACTCAAACGGACCATCAAAGTAAAGCGTTACCTTAAAAAAACGTTTTTGAAAGGTTTTGACTATTGTACACTTCATGCATTGCTTTAGAAGTCCTCCTTGAAAGCGCTGATATAACATCTAGAATTAACAGCTGCTCTTTGCATCACCTGTGGTGTGGAGGGGCTTCATGCAGACACGTTCAATGCATTCTCTCTACTTTACACTCCTCTTCCATAGTTTCTCTGCTTAGATAAACACCTCTTCGCCTTAAGTCATCTTCAGCCATTTATTCTTTAATAAATGGTGTTTGTAAACCCCAAAACCACAAATTTTTAGGAAACATTTGTGCCATCTTCAGAATAGTTCATATCAAAGCATGCATGCCTGTCCCTGGACCACAAAATCATTCATAAGTGTTGATTTTTGTACATCCATATACAATTATACATCCATACATTACATCTGAAAGTTAGTTAAGCTTCCCAATGGTCTATGGTTTGTTCATATGGGTATGATCATTTTTCACTATTTGAAATCTGAGCGTTCAAAAAGTTGTGCAAATTAAGTTCTTAGCGAGGCACATTACTTATAAAAAATTTTAGTTTTAAAATATTTGCAGTTGAAAATGTAGAAAAATGTTTTCATAGAAGCTAATTTTTTTTCTTAACATAATAGTGATTTTTGGAGAAAAAAAAAGTAATTTTGACCCATAGATCGTAATTTTGGCTATTACCACAAAAAACCTGTGCAAAATAAGACCCCTGCTCCTGGGTCACATATTTGTTTTAAATAACAATACATTTCAGTTGATAGACAGATAGGAATGACAAATACAAGTCCTGCACAGTGGCCAGAGGAAATTTAAGCCATTCTTCTCGCAGAATAGTGGCCAGGTCAGTACGTGGTGCTGGTGGAAGTAAACATTTCCTGACTTGCTCCTCCAAAACAACCCAAAGTGGCTCAATAATATTTAGTTCTGGTGATTGTGCAGGCCATGGAAGATGTTCAGATGTATTGGTGCATTATCATCCTGATACATAGCACCACCTTCAGGATACAATGTTTGAACCACCGTAGTTCTGCAGTGACATGCCCATCTAGCACTAGTATGGACCATTTTTATGTGGTCATGTCATTGGCCCATGAATATTTCCTGCTTGTTATCAAACTATTTCATAACTATACTAACAAGAGGCAATTCAATCATAACTTAATGTTAAAACAGCCATCATAACATTATTTATCAATATGTAGCTCTTTTTGGATTCTCAGAAGCTATAGAAATTAAAAATGTAAATAAAAAAAAAATAAGAAAGAAAATACATTGGGACCATTGTTTTTGTTTACATCCCTCAAAATGGTCCATTGGACCTAGGGAATGCCATTATACTGCAGCCCAAACCATCACTAATCCACCCCCATGCTTCACTCTGGGCATGGAACGGGTGGTACGCTTCTTTGGGGCTTCTCCACACCATAACTCTCCCAGGGCTGGGAAAGACAGATTTTTGCTGCTGGCACCATTAAAACGGACATTTGACATTGGCACAAGTGACCAAAGGTATGGCTATAGCAGCCTGGCCTTGTGTATGACCTTGTGGAGCTCCCGATGAACAGGAGAGTTTAGGTGCACATTTAATTCTGCTGTGATTTAAGGCAGCTGTTATTTTAGATTTCTTGGATACACTCTCAGTTAGCATCCCTTTCACAGCTTCCTCATACGTCCACAGTTATTACATTATATATACAGGGGTTGCACAATGAAAAATGGAAAAAAGTTTTGTTTTTGTTGACATTTGGCCCTGGAGTTGTATTGAAGCATTTTATGTAATGTTTGGCCAATTAGGTAGGGCAGTGGTTCTTAAGCTTTTTTTTACCAAGTACCACCTCAGAAAAAAATTGTCTCTACATGTACCACTATAATGACCGGTATTGAAATACAGTAGCGTAGTAGGCCTAATTAAGCAGCTACAGCTCTGCACAGTACAAAGACATGGCAGATTAATTCTTCTTATTATGAATATTTATTATTGTCAGCCACTTTAAACATTTTAAATACTTTGAACATTAACACTGTACTGTGCGTAAAGGTAAATAAATAAATAAAGAAAGAAATAAAACGTCAACGTTTAAATTAAAAAGTGCATTTAAAGTTAATGCAAAATGGCACTGTTTTTTAAGTATTAAGTATTTTTAAGTATTATTACAAAGTAGCCTATTCATCAAGTTACTTGGACTTCATAAATATACAGTATGCTGTTTGTCATCATACAAATAAATAAACTCTTTTTGAAATATACGTTACATGTTTATATGACTTATTTGTATGCCTTTAAAATCTAAACATTAACTTGTATTTTAGATATATGAATTGGATTTACATACTTAAATTAGATATTAGATCTGCTTACTGCGCGTTTGAGTAGGCTTTGTGTGTCAGATAAGCAAGTGATTAAACTATACCTGTCAACATTAGGATATAAAAATGCGAGATACGCCCCCAAAAACCAATACAAATATGGGGAGGAAATTTGCTTTAAATGATAGAATACATAACAAACACTGGAAAATTTTCAATAAAATCAATTTACTGATCACATCGGTGTTATCGTACACGTCAGAGGGTTAAAAATGTGTTAATTTTTTTAATTTAATTATTTATTGATTCCTCCGCGTACCACTAGAAGGAAGCCTGCGTACCACTAGTGGTACACGTACCACAGTTTGAGAACCACTGAGGTAGGGCATTTCAATAAATAACTCACTGGATTTGCTAAAGTGTAAAGTGTGGTTAAACAGACACAACAAAGCGAGCAAGAGAGAGATAAAAGTTGTTTAGTGGTTTTGGTATCGACTTGGCCTCTTCACATTTCGAGCTATAGATTATCTCTCTGTTTGGTTGAGAATACTACACTGGCCCAGTCAAGCTGCCCTTATTGGGAGTAGATCTGCCCTCAGCTCAGCTCCTCTAGCAGCTGAACCATTAATCACTCAAGTCTCATATATCTGCTCACAGTTGCTCCATCTCCTTCCACTTCATATCCCACCACTCATTTTTCTTCCTGGATCACACTGTTTTTACTCTCTCTGTGTGCCACTGTTACTATCATTCCTTTGGGTGGAGCATTCTGAACTCTTTCCTTACTCTCAGCTCTGCAGGCTGTGATTTTGCCAGCCAGTCTGTAAGTTTAACTGAAGACGATTTCTAGATGCATCCTGATCTGCAGAGTGCCTGTGGTTGAGTTAAGTCTGTCTGATGGGTCCAAGGCTAATGCTACTTATTTTACACACCCAGACAACACCCCCTCCCTCTCACCCCAACTCACCCTAAGCAGCTTTATTGAAACTATGCCAGTGTGGCGTCACAGAGTGACTCCTCCTTCTGCATAGCCTCTCTGGACTGATTTGTGACTGTCTGATGTAACAAACAGATTTACATAGACATTTACATTGCGTTTGCTGTACATCATTTTAATGTGTAAAATATAATTTAATATTTATCATAAGTCAGCTTGTTGTTTAAAATAATATCTGCAGGACCCCCCCCCCCCCCTTTTTTTTTTTAAATAGTAGTCTGTCTCATTTATGTTGCCATCAATAAAATAATCAAGTAATTAAACCATAATTGCACTGTCATAACTCATAACTAGGCCCACACGTAATCTGCATGCCCAATAATTCCCAGATTTCCGCAGATTTTTAGCCAATCATTTAGTGTATGTATTTACTTGTGTACATGTTTGTAAATTTATATTTACTCAGTTTTAAATTAATTTTCTTAATATTATTGTGATATAATAATAGTAGGGCGCCACGGTAGCGTAGTGAGTAGCACGTTTGCCTCACAACAAGGTCGCTGGTTCGAGCCTCGGCTGGGTCAGTTGGCATTTCTGTGTGGAGTTTGCATGTTCTCCCCGTGGTTGTGTGGGTTTCCTCCGGGTGCTCGGGTTTCCCCCACAAGTCCAAAGACATGTGGTATAGGTGAATTTGGTAAGCTAAATTGTCCGTATTGTATGTATGTGTGTGAATGAGAATGTATGGATGTTTCCCAGAGATGGGTTGCAGCTGGAAGGGCATCCGCTGCGTAAATCAAATGCTGGATAAGTTGGCGGTTCATTACGCTGTGGCGACCCCGGATTAAAAAAGGGACTAAGCCGACAAGAAAATGAATGAATGAATTAATGAATAATAATAGTAATATTAAAATGTTCATGTGATTTATTTACAATACAGTTTGTAAAGTAATATTTTCTGTATATGATATATTATATGAGAGACTTTGTTTACCAAATAAGTGGATATAATTGGATTTGTATTGTAAACATTAAATTAAAGTTAAAACTGTATTTTTTTTATTTCATATATTAAGTTTTTAGTTATGATACTCCTAAAATCATTTCGCATAAATCCGCTGATTTTTTTTTACAAAACTTTTCACAGAAATAGCAGAAAACGTCTGCAGATTCTTTCTGGCCCTACTCATAACTCAAATGTCCATTCAGTAACATAAATATTTTATTTTTATAAATTATGAGTTTAATGAAGCAGACTGTCTCTTGCTCAGAAATCACATATCTAATATTTTAAATGTTTATCAATGTACAAGACATTATCAGGTCAGAGTAACACACATAATCATGACACTTAATGCAATAATCCTGAAATAAATAACATTAATGAAATGTGACACAAAGCATCCCAGTACTAACAACAAAACATAAAAGAAACAAAACTATTGAAATAAAATGTAGTCGTAAGCATTAGTGATGGCATTAATTGTATGGTAATGTTGCACACATAAGGAAAACTCTTTTTATAAAAACCTGCATATATGTTTGGCATAAGAAATATGGTAATTATTAAGAACATTAATTTGAGATTATGCATGCAAAATTTATAGCCAACATTAAATAATAATAATAATTTCAACAATTATTATTCAATAATCTACAATGGGTCTTTACTAGGATTGGTGGTTTCATGTGAAGCTTTTATCATGCCTGAAAACATTTCATTCATGAAAAAAAATAGAGAGAGCCTGTGTTAGCCGCAGTTCTGCTTGTCGCCGGAAGGTGGCCCATAGTGTGCCGCAGCGCGCAGCCGCCGAAAATAGTGTGAACTGACGGATCAGGTAAGAGCTGTTAATTCATCCTGTCTGCGACACAACAGCAGGTGAATGAATGACCGCAACCGAGGCTTTACTTGTCTGTTTTACGCCCAGTGTTCACCTCTACATCATGGAATTAAAGATATGATGTGGAATATTGCAGTCGGAGTTCTCTGGCTTTGAGTTTTGACGCGTCGCAGACTCTTGTCTGACTTGCAGCAGGTAAATAAATATCATCTGTTGACAGTCACTGGCAGATAGTCTCTTTATACGAGCTGACAGAGTTTACAGCTTTACTGTGAGCTTTAATAGACTATAACTCTCTTTCATGGCCAGTGTTTGTTTTCCTGAATTAGCCTTCGGTTCGTGTTCAATATGGTAAAGTCAGCGTATTTATTAAGTCCATCTATCATCACTAAAATGCTGTTATGGAGTCTATATATATATATATATATATATATATATATATATATGCACTTATTTAAAATTATTTTATGTTTACAGCATGGGTCTGTTAAAGCATAGAGTATAAAGCATATACTGTATTGAAGGGTCAAATCAAGTAGATGGCATTATTGTAATTATTTCATTATTTATACACACCAAACTTTCATGACTTTTTTCTTTTATAATATTTAAAACTTTAATTCCATTAGAAATTCAACCAAAATTTAGGTTGTTAATTTGCTGATAATTTGACAGCTTGAAATGTGGCACACTACTAATATTTAAAAAAATGTACATAATACATAAAAAAGCTTTTTTTATGATGATCTTGCAGTTATTTAATATAATTTCCAAAAGCTTTTTCAGCAGCAACAACAGCCAAAATGGAGAAATATAACCCAAAAGAAAAAAACAACAACAACATGCAGGTTAGCCGTTAGTCCACTCCACCCTTTAAACATGCCAAACTGGTATCCAAATTCATTATCTCTGTTTTTGTTAAATTACTTGATTAATTAAGCTTAAAAGCGTGTATCTCATGTTTGATGACCTCATCGGCCTGGTGTAAACATTAGCTCAGTCCTCTACCTCCCAAGAGGGCTGTCTGTTCCTACCTGTAAACTGATGCTTACTTAGCAACCCTTACCTAGTGAATGTTTTCCTCTGCTGGGATGGAAGAGAAGCTTCACTTCACTTTTAAGGCTGAAGGCAGTTCCTGCTCTTATTCTTTTAAAGCGAAAGTTCACACAAGACTGAAAATTATGTCATCATTTACTCATTGTGTATTTGTTCAAAACCTGTTTGACTATCTTTCTTCTGTTGAGCACAACAGAAGATATACTGAACAAAGCTGGAAACCTGCAACCATTGACTTCCATAGTGTTTGTTTTCCCTACTATGGAAGGTTAATGGTTACTGGTTTTTAATTTTCTTCAAAATATATTCTTTAGTGTTTAACGGAATAAAGAAAGGTTTGGAACCACTTTAGAGTGGGTAAATAATGAGTACATTGTCATTTTGGTATGAACTATCTATTCATTCATTAATTTTCCTTCAGCTTAGTCCCTTGTTTATCAGGGGTCCCAACAGCTGAATGAACCGCCAACTATTCCAGCATACGTTTTATGCAGCGGATGCCCTTTAAAAGTAAAACTGTTATTTTATCAACATGTGAATCACTGATATGAACATGTCAGACTAATGTTTTTATAGTGGTTTTCCTATCAGAGAATGCATCTTGATTATCATGTTTTCTTTCTTTGCAGATTTGCACTTTTATTGTGGATTAAGGTCAGTTTTTGATAGTTTATGCTGTCTGTGATGTTACACGTGACACTGTTAGTAATTGTTTGTGTGAAGTTTTCCCCTCCCATTTGGTTGCTGACATATTAGCTGTGAAGATTCTTAACAGTACTGTATGCCTATTTTGCTGTCCTTGGAAATGCAGATTTTTTTTAGAGCTGAATATTAAAATAACATATTGCATGAAATGTATTTCTGTAATTTATTGTGAATACTGTTAGGTTATGGATCTCATAGGTTTTGGTGCAGTGGGGTACCAAAACAAAAATGGCAATTGAACAAGCAAATTAAACAGTGACTTGAAAAAGGTTTAAAAATTAAAAGAGAAACAAAAATTTTACTGATCATTTTTTCACAACTCTGATAAAAAGAAGGGCGGCACGGTGGCTTAGTGGTTAGCACTGTCACCTGACAGCAAGAAGGTCGCTGGTTGGAGCCCTGACTGGGTCAGTTGGCATTTCTGTATGGAGTTTGCATGTTCTCCCCGTGTTGGCGTGGGTTTCCTCTGGGTGCTCTTGTTTCCCCCACAGTCCAAAGTGGGTGAATGCAATAGTGTATGGGTGTTTCCCAGTACTGGGTTGTGGCTGGAAGGGCATCTCCTGCGTAAAACATGTGCTAGATGGGTGCCGAAGGAGAATGAATGATAAAAGAAAACAAAAAAACAATTATTTGCAAGGATTTAAATGTCCTTGCTGTCACTTTTGAACAAATGATTGTGTCCATGTTTGATCACAAAAGTAAAAATAAAAATAAAAGTGACCCCAAACATTTGAACAGTTCTGTAAATGTTACCCTTTTTACATGAAAGAGCAAATTTTGTAAAAATCTGTCCATTTTTTTCTCTGAATAATCATTTCCGTCATCAAAACCAACTCTCAATGTGTGACTCCACCACAAGCCAGGCTTATATTTTTAGCCATGGTTGTTTATTACTACAAATTACATTGAATGAGTGAAAATGATTGATTTTCCTTTCATGCCAAAATCATTAGAATATTTAGTAAAGGTTATATTCCATGGAGACATTTCTTTAATATCATACTGGAAATATATCAAAACTGAATTATTGATTAATAATATGCATTGCTAAGCACTTCATTTAAACAACTTTATAGGCTATTTTCTCAGTATTATTTTTAACCCTTAGATTCCAGATTTTCAAATCATTTTATCTTGGCCAAATATTGTCCCAACAAACCATTCCTTAATGGAAAGCTTATTTATTCAGCTTTTAGATGATGTATAAATCCCAGTTTCAATAAAATTGGCACTTATGCCTGGTTTTGTGGTCCGGGGTCACATATAATGACCCAGAAGTCTGTTTATTATATCCGTTTTAGATCACAGCAGCACAGCAGAAATACTGTTAAGGGTATATCGCACCCTTCCATGCTGTGCGACTTAATTTGCACATCAATTCTGCATTGACACCACATGCATATTTTCCTGTCCAGGGCCAAGTGGACAGGAAAGAGTGTCTGACATGTTGTCAGGGGAGGAGATCTTATGCAGCACCCAGCAGGTGATCTCAGGGCTTGAGGCTCTGCGTGGAGAGAACCGCACACTTCTGGACAGCCTGCAGGAAACGCTCCAGAGCCAGACGTCCAGCGAGAGCGGGAGCCTTGAGCAGGAGAAGACCAGCATCATTCTAGAGTCTCTGGAGAGGATCGAGCTGGGCTTAGGAGAAGCACAAGTGAGCAGTGCTCTTATCTTTATTTACATTAAGACCAAAATCAAGAAATATTGAGAGAAACTAGCTGGTTTTTTTACAAGTCATGTGATGTTATCACTATTATCATTCAGCCAAAGTCCACTAGAAGATAGGCTGCATGTGTTTAATTGATTGCTACACTTCTTGTTGCATCATCAATGCATCTGTCACAGTTTCTGGTAGCACTTCTCAATTTATTTATTTGTTGTTGTTGTTTTTTTGACATTGACATCACAATTACACTGGACAACCAAATGCATTTGCTTAAGTGTTTTAACAGACTTGCTAATTCTCAACACCCATCCACAGGAGGCTTGACGAAATTGACAAAATGAAAATATAATAAATACATATACATAACATTATAATTCTTTACATAAAATTACTGAAGGCAAAATGTGTATGTTATTATGTGTACATCATGTGTTCAAATAATTGTCAAACAATACAAAATACTGTACATCAGACACTAATATACACTAACCGGCCACTTTATTGGGTACGCCATACTAGTACCGTGTTGGATCCTCTTTTGCCTTTAGAACTGCCTTAATCCTTCATGGCATAGATTCAACAAGGTGCTAGAAATATTCCTAAGAGACTTTGGTACATATTAACATGATAGCATCACACAGTTGCTGCAGGTTTGTTGGCTGCATATCCATGATGCAAATCTACCGTTCCACCACATCCCAAAAGTGCTCTATTGGATTTAGATCTGGTGACTGTGGAGGCCATTTGAGTACAGTGAACTCACTGTCATGTTAAAAAAAATAGTCTGAGATGATTTACGCTTTATGACATGACGCATTATCCTGCTGAAAGTAGCCACCCGAAGATGGATACACTGTGGTTATAAAGGGATGGACATGGTCAGCAACAATACTCAGGTTGGCTGTGGCGTTGACACAATGTTCAATTGGTACTTAAAGTGTGCCAATAAAATATCGCCCACACCATTACACCACCACCACCAGCCTGAACCATTGATACAAGACAGGATGGATCCATGCTTTCATGTTGTTGATGCCAAATTCTGACCCGACCATCTGAATGTGGCAGCAGAAATCGAGACTCATCAGACCAGGCAACGTTTTTCTAATCTTCTATTGTCCAATTTTGGTGAGCCTGTGAGAATTGTAGCCTCAGTTTCCTGTTCTTAGCTGACAGGGGTGACACTTGATGTGGTCTTATGCTGCTGTAGCCCATCCGCCTTAAGATTCGGCGTATTGTGTGTTCATAGATGCTCTTCTGCATACCTTGGTTGTAGCGAGTGGTTATTTGAGTTACTGAGTCAGCTGGAGCCAGTCAGACCATTCTCATCTGATCTCTGGCATCAACAAGGCATTTGCCCCCACAGAACTGCCGCTCCCTTTTCGGACCATTCTCTGTCTCTGTAGAGGTATTCATGACAGAATTAAATTTGTTGATTGAACTATCTCTTTAAATACTTTGTTTTGGTTAAAGCACTGCAGTTTTGATAGTGGTGTGCAAAACACAGTGTTATCCAGTCATATCCTGTTTGATGAATATATTTTAGCATGATTTTGGGTTGCTACTGATTTTGCTAAAGTAGAAGAGAAATTTCAACATTTAATTTTTATTTTTAGCTTTTAGAGTTTTTGTGTATGAAATATGATACAGTACACTTCTTAGGGTACGTGTTCTCCTAATAAAAATTCAGTGATAGATGCTGTCAACCCCAAGTGAAAATAGCAGTATTTTCTTACAATTATGCTATCTTCACTAAGTTTGAAAAGATATGTGTTCTAATTACACTATATGTAGAATAATGTTTTTATTTGCAGTAAGAAGTGGCAAATATCTGCACCTCAGTATTATGGAAACATAATGAAACAGTATGCAACAATACCATATTGAGTGTAAATGAGAGTATTTATCAAATTAATGCTGCCGTATTGGAGCCATAAAGCCGTCCCTACATCTACTCTAAACTGTAACCAAAAACTCTTTCTAATTAAATACACATTAGGCAATTTTACAATTTTTTTTTGAAGTTTTATAACTTAAGGCGCTACCACACTGGACTTTTCTCCCCATAGACTTCCATTCATATGCAAGCGAATGCATCAGACCGGAAACGCAAGCTCGTGCGACAAGTTTCGCAGTTCGCTGTGGTGCAAAGTTCAAGCTTGGTGTACTCTGACCTGCAAAATCGCAACATGAGACTGTGTAAGACCAATTGAAGATCAAAACATGGCCTCTCTGGGCAGAAATTTATTATACGGACCAAATCTCTTGCTTTTTAAACATCTAATCATCTTGTTTAATCCCGCCCCTTTTCGCAGCACAGTACGACAGAATTTATGCATGCACAAAATGTGATTGTGGCTTAATTTTGAGAGGAGCATGGATTATGATTGAACACGGCTGGTCACGCATTAACTAATGCATGATTCGCCAGTCAGATGATTCATAACTTCGCCTTGAAGAATCACCTCTTCCGCCCCTACTCCTCCACCTTTCCCTCTATAGGGCAGCACTCAGCTAACCCAGTGGTTAGCACTGTTGCCTCACAGCAGGAACGTGACTGGTTTAAATCCTTAACAAGCCAGTTGTTGTTTCTGTGTGGAGTTTACATGTTCTCCCCGTGCTTGCGTAGGTTTCCCCCGGGTTCTCCAGTTTCCTCCCGCAGTCCAAAAAATATGCGTCATAAGTAAATTTATCAAGTTAACTCTATAGTTGAACTCTTTACCAGCAGTATATATATCTACTTAGCAAATTATAATCTGTCATCAGCTCCTACCTGATATACCTACCTGAGCTCAAACTCCCCTCTCACCCTGCAAATGGATGGAGCCCCAGGCTCAAGGATCTTATTAGCTCAGGGTGCTCTCCTGGGACAGCATGCCAAACTAGCAGTTTATAATCAGACTTCAGCTAAGTGTGAACTCTTGAATTTCAAATTCATGCCTTGCAACGAGAAGAGAAACAAACACAAGCAACGTTCCTGCAAGTTTTGAGAACATCCGTCAATCAGTCAAATGAGGCCAAAAAAATTCTAAAAAATGATGAGCTCCTGGAGGCATTGATAAGAGCCTGTCTGTCCATGTTTTGTCCTTCAGGTGATGATGGCGCTGTCAGCACACCTGGGCTCTTTAGAGGCCGAGAAGCAGAAGCTGCGTGCTCAGGTGCGGAGGCTGTGCCAGGAGAACCAGTGGCTCCGGGATGAACTAACGCGAGCACAGCAGCAGCTGCAGGAGCGAGAGCAGGAGGTGGTGACATTAGAGGAGCAAAACAGACACCTGCAGTTCATGAGCAGCATCCGCAAGTACGACCATGAAGAGACGTCTCTGGTAAGCATTCATACGGATTCATACAGTGCAGTTAGGTTCTACGGTGCTCTTAACAAGATTTGTGGTTTAACAGTTGTGTGTTAAATCATGTGCACAAAAAACAAACCCTTCTAAAATAAATCCATTTGTAGCAGCATTTCAATAACATCTCAAATTCTGCACTGTTTAAATGTGATTAAATGAGGAGGGGATGGTTAATGTTTTAAAAAGAACACCACACCACTAAAGCAGTTGTAATTTTCTTCAAAAGCACATGTCTTGTCTTGACAGATTGGCGTATGTGTTTGACAGATGTTTTGTTGCACTTTTACATGCTGTACCTCAGATTACCTACAGATGATTCTGTCATTACCCCCTCCATTCAGGTCAAGAGTCTGGGGGTCATCTTCGACAGCACCCTTTCATTCACTGCACATGCTAATAATGTCACCCGGTCCGCTTATTTCCACCTTCGCTATATAAATCGTTTACGTCCTTCCCTCACATCTCATTCAACTGCCATTCTTGTTCATATCACATCTAGTTTAGACTACTGTAATTCACTTCTGTTTGGTCTCCCTAATAAAACACTTCATAAATTACACCTGGTACAAAACGCTGCAGCCCGAATTATCACAAAAACCCCCTCTATCTGTCACATCACACCCATTCTGCAACAGCTTCACTGGCTTCCCATCCTTTTCAGGATTAATTATAAAATACTTCTTCTCACCTTTAAAGCCATTCACAATCTTGCTCCGCCATACCTCACTAGTCTTGTTCATATCGCCACACCTTCTCGAACGCTCAGGTCTTCTTCTTCCATTCACCTCACTGTTCCCTCTGTTTGTCACCATGGGTAGCAGATCCTTCAGCCACTCTGCTCCTCAGCTTTGGAATTCACTTCCTCCTGATCTCCGTAATTTAGACTCTCTTTCACAATTTAAGGCAGGCAGGCAGGCAGGCAGGCAGGCAAGTTTATTTATATAGCACATTTCATAGACAGTGGCAATTCAAAGTGCTTTACATAAACAAATAAAATTAAAGACTAAGAAAATAAAAACAAATAATATAAAAACAGATTAAAATGAGTTAAAACAGGTTATAAAAGAATGAAAAAGAAAAGAAAGACACAATAGTGCGATCTGTCGGACGTAGCACAGTGCTCATTCAGTAAAGGCACAGCTAAACAGATGTGTTTTCAGTCTTGATTTGAATGTGCCTAATGTTGGAGCACATCTGATCATTTCTGGAAGCTGATTCCAGCAGCGAGGGGCGTAACAGCTGAAAGCAGATTCACCCTGCTTTGACTGAACTCTGGGAATTTCTAGTTTATATGATCCTAATGATCTGAGTGATCTATTAGGTTTGTATTGAGTCAGCATATCTGTAATGTATTGAGGTCCTAGGCCATTTAGTGATTTGTAGACAAGTAGTAATACTTTAAATTCCATTCTTATCTATTCAGAGACCTGAGGACAGGTGGGATGTGCTCTGATTTCCTGGTTCTGGTCAGAATCCTGGCCGCAGCGTTCTGGATGAGCTGCAACTGTCTGCAATTTGCAACCAACCTCAAAACACATCTGTTTAAAGCAGCCTACTCTCTTTAGCTCAACTGCATTTTTTAAGTTTGTATTGTATTCTTTTGACTTGTATATCGTGTTTTTATTTGAACTGACTGTTCTTAATGTCTTGTATGGTGACCTTAAGTGTCAAGAAAGGCGCCTTTAAATAAAATGCATTATTATTATTATTATTATTATTATTATTATTATTATTATTATTATT
>CAIGQQ010032646.1:0-15690 GCA_903798035.1 Danio albolineatus
TTATTATTATTATTATTATTATTATTATTATTATTATTATTATTATTGCATGTTTATGTATTTGTAATGCCGTTTTTGTGATTTGATACGTGTAAAAAGATAATAAGAATAAGTTAGTAAAAAATTTACTGCAGAGTAAAACGTCCGCATTTGTTCTCACCTTCTCTCACTTATTTTTATACACATTTTTAATGTTCTTACAGGAGGATAAAGATTCTACTTCAGGAAAGGAGTCCCTTGATGATCTTTTTCCTACAGAAGAAGAGGAGCAGACTCATAGTATGACCCTCCTCACACTTCTGTTGCTTTACCACTTTTATGTCTGATTTTAACAGTTTTACCATGTCGGTTGTAAGACGCTGGGCTAAGGGTGGTGTTAGGTTTTAATGCACTCACAACTAGTAATATAAAATAGTAAAAGATTGTTTTATAGCCTTTTATATTGAGAAAAGAGTATTTGACAGGAAACTGAGACATGTCATTAGACTGATCTGACCTTGTGATGACCACAGCTCTTGTTTTTGCAGTGTCTCAGCCACACAGTAGTGCTGCTGCTGCAGCCCAGCAGGGAGGATATGAGATCCCTGCACGACTGCGAACGCTCCACAACCTGGTGATCCAGTACGCCTCCCAGGGCCGATACGAGGTGGCCGTGCCACTCTGCAAACAAGCATTAGAGGACCTTGAGAAATCCTCAGGCCACAGCCATCCGGATGTTGCCACCATGCTCAATATTTTGGCTTTAGTGTACAGGTCAGTTCTGTTGAACTGTTCATTTTGTTGACTATTTTTGCATAGTTTTTATCAAGAAACATTTTTTTTTCAAAGACAAAGCAAGATGATAATTAAATAATAGTTTAGTAATTGTTTAGTTATTACATTTTAGTTATTATATTTTAGTTATTATAACTAGTTAATAGTTTAGTCTTGAGATATTAGAACATGTCTTAAACAGTTAAAAATTTTACATTGGTTTTGCCGGACCCCTAAGAGACCGTTTAGAGTAGGTTTTAAAAATATTTAAGAATATTGGAGATGCCAGGAAGAAGAAGGTGGCCTATTTCCATGTATTATGACTATGCCCAGACATCCAATATTTTTGGGGAAAGGTGCATGATTATCTGGTAAAGATATTGCAGATCCAGTATGATGACCAAATTTATACAAACTCGGTGACCGCTGTCCCTTAATCACATTAACAAAGCTGATTTACAGTGGAGACAGAGCTGTATCATGTTAGGCAGACGAGTGATTGTCAGAAACTGGAAATCATCCAGAAGACCTCAGATCTTTGAGTTGATCTTTTTTTTCTTTCATGTGTGAGTGTTTTGTTCTGATTCGTTCTTCTGCTAGTGTTATGAAGCAGACGGAGAACGGAAGTAAGTGAAACATTATGGTGAGTTTATTCAGACAACATATAACACTCAGAGGAAGAGCCAGTAGGATACGTGAAGGGATGATCGTTCACAGTCTTTAACTTCTTCAGGAAGGACTGGTAACAAGAGGAGGATGGACGACACACACCAGATAACTTGACTGACGACAGACGGACAGATGACGACAGGACCACAGACTGGAGACTCGGGGAACAGGACGAACTATGAGGAAACAGAGAGACTTAGTAAGTACAGATATCAAAGTTTTTGGAGTGCTGGCAATGCCGGGGAAACACTCAGAGTCCGCTTTCGTGCAAACGAGCCCGGACAATGAGTGTTGTGATGATGTGGTCTTTATAGGTGCTCTGTGATAGGAAACAGCTGTGCGTCAATTAGAATTCAGGTGATAGTGCTCTGGATGGATAAGTGCCAGAAGAGCCTGGCCAATCCGTGACATTACCCCCCTCCCCAGGGCCCGCTCCTGAGGGCCTATACCTCCGACGTCGTGGTGGTCTACCTCTTCCACGGGGTGCCGGGAACTCAGGGTGATTGGAATGGAATTCGTTCAGGAGTGCTGGGTCTAGAATGTCTGCTCTGGGAACCCATGATCTTTCTTCTGGCCCGTACCCCTCCCAGTCCACGAGGTATTCCAACTGACCACCACGACGCCGGGACCGCAGGATGTCACTCACAGCGTATACAGCTCCTTCTTCTAACAGTAATGGAGGAGGGGGTTCCTCTTCGTGGCCAGGCTCTGTGGAGGGAAGGACAGGGTCGTGGTAAGGTTTTAACAGTGAAACATGGAATGTGGGGTGAATACGGTACTGTGCTGGGAGTTGGAGCTTGTACGTGACGGGGTTGACCTGTTCCAGGATGGTGAAGGGACCAACGAATCTGGGACTCAGTTTCCGGGAGGGCAGTCGCAGGCGGATGTCCCTTGTGGAGAGCCATACCTTTTGCCCCGGATTGTAGACTGGTCCATCTGTTCTCCTCCTGTCGGCTACCACCTTGTTCCTGCGGACTGCCCTCTGGAGATGTTGATGAGCCTCGTCCCAGACTCTCTCGCTCTCCCGGAACCAGTGATCCACTGCGGGGACATCAGATGGTTCGCCATCCCAGGGAAATAGTGGTGGTTGGAATCCTAGAACACACTGGAATGGCGTGAGTCCGGTGGTGGGTTGCCGCAGTGAATTCTGGGCATACTCCGCCCAGCCCAGAAACTGGTTCCAGGAGTTCTGATGACCATTACAGAAAGTTCTCAGGAATCGTCCCACTTCTTGGATCTTTCTCTCTGTCTGGCCATTCGTCTGCGGGTGATAGCCAGACGAGAGACTGACGGTCACACCCAGGAGTTTGAAGAATGCCTTCCACAATCTGGAAATGAACTGGGGGCCTCGATCGGACACGATATCCTCTGGAAGTCCGAAAGATCGGAAAACTTGATTAAAAATTTGTTCTGCAGTCTCGAAGGCTGTGGGAAGCCCCTTCAGCGGAACCAATCTTACAAACTTGGAAAATCTATCTACTATTACCAGAATGCAGGTATTCCCATCGGAAGGAGGTAAGTCAGTCATGAAATCAACTCCTAGGTGTGACCAGGGACGATTCGGGACTGGCAAGGGATGGAGTTTTCCGGCGGGTAAGTGACGGGGGCTCTTGGATTGTGCACACTCCTTGCATCCTTTGATGTATCGACTCACATCCCTTGCCATGTTCGGCCACCAGAAGCGTTGGGACAGGAGCGAGAGAGTGTAGTTGGTCCCAGGATGCCCAGTGCCTAAGGAGGTGTGGACGGAGTGAATGATCTCTACCCGCTGTTCCGCTGGGACGAACTGCCGATGTGGTGGGCAACCCGGCGGAGCTTGGGGTGCAGGAGTGGCGACGGCTGGAGGAGCCGTCCAGGTGATTGGATAAATGGGAATATGCTCAGGGAGGATTCTGGCGGGTTTTTCTACCATTTCCTGTTGGTCATATCTTCGAGATAGAGCATCGGCGCGTAGGTTCTTGGATCCAGCACGGTAGGAGATGGAAAACTGGAATCGGGAGAAGAAGAGAGACCAGCGGGCCTGACGTGGACACAATCTCTTGGCTTCTTTCAGATATTGCAGATTTTTATGGTCGGTGATAACTTGAAAAGGGTGTTGGGCTCCCTCCAACCAATGTCGCCACTCTTCTAATGCGAGCTTGATGGCGAGGAGCTCTCGGTCACCGATGTTGTAGTTCTGCTCCGCCGGGCTCAGCTTCCAGGAAAAGTAGGCACATGGATGGAGTAAAGGTGGAGTACCATGGTGTTGGGAGAGTACTGCTCCTACTCCAGTAGTGGACGCATCAACTTCAAGAATAAAGGGTAGATCCGGGCCAGGATGAGTCAGGAGTGGCGCCGTGGTGAATGCTTCCTTGAGGCGATGGAAGGCTGCGGCTGCCTCAGTTGACCAGAGAATCTTCTTGGGTTGGTTCTTCAATAAATTGGTAAGTGGAGTAGTGATTATGCTATAATTCTTGATAAACCTTCTATAGAAGTTAGCGAATCCGAGCAATCTTTGGAGTTCCTTGATGGTAGTGGGTTCGGGCCAGGAAACTACAGATTGGACCTTCCCCTCGTCCATGCGGACACCAGATTTGTCTATAATGTAGCCGAGGAATTGGACAGACGATTGATGAAAGGAACATTTTTCAGCTTTCAGGAAGAGATTGTTCTCTCGGAGCGTTTGAAGGACCTCCGCAACGTGGTGGCGATGTTCGGCCTCACTCCAGGAGTAGATGAGTATATCATCAATGTACACAATGACGAATCGATGGAGATACTCCCGGAGTACTTCATGAATGAAGTGTTGGAATACGAAGGGGGCGTTGACCAGGCCATAGGGCATTACTTGGTATTCGTAGTGACCAGTAGGGGTCACGAAAGCCGTCTTCCACTGGTCCCCCTCGCGTATTCTCACCAGATTATACGCGCTGCGGAGGTCCAGCTTCGTGAAGATCCTGGCTGATCTCAACTGTTCTAGGGCCGCTGGTACGAGGGGAAGTGGATAACGAAACTTAACTGTGCTCTTATTCAAGACACGGTAATCAATACATGGCCGCAGCCCTCCATCCTTCTTAGCCACGAAGAAGAAGCTGGAAGCTGCTGGCGACTTGGAATGGCGGATGTACCCCTGACTCAGAGCCTCTTGTATGTACTCCTCCATGGCCTTTGTCTCCGGAAGCGACAGCGGGTAGATTCTCCCTCTAGGCAACTGGGCATTTGGAACTAGGTCTATAGCACAGTCCCATGGCCGATGTGGAGGTAACTGGGAAGCTCTCTTGGGGCAAAATACATCCAGGAAGGAAGAGTAGAACTCAGGAATCTTGACGGACTGCTTGTCGATTGGACTCTCGACGGATGTCACATATACAGACAGAGGTTTACTGACTTGAAGGGGAAGTTCGGGAAAGCAGGTTGGTGAACAGCCGTCGCCCCATCTTTTAATTTCTCCGGTGCCCCAAGAGATGATGGGATCATGCTTCACCAGCCACGGGCGCCCTAAGATGACTTCCATATTTGCTCCCTCCAGAACCAGAAATTGTAGCTGTTCCTGATGAAATAGACCCACTTGAAGATGTATTGGTTCGCATTTTCGGTGAATGCTGGCCGATGAATGGAAGTGTTGTGTTATGGGTTGGATCTGGTAAACTTGGGTGGATGCTTCTGTACGGAGTTGGAGCTGGCGACAGAGGGAACTGGAGATGAAATTCCCAGCTGACCCGGAGTCAATAAGCGCTGTGACAAAAATAGAAACACGGGGAGTAGTTAATTGAACAGTGGTGGTGAGAGGATGTAACTGTTCTATTGTGGAACTGAATACATTCACTGAAGGCAGTGTGGGACGGAGTGGACAGTTGAGCCGGACATGACCGTCGGCGCCACAATACAGACATAGACCCCGGGTCAGCCTCCTCTGTCGCTCCGAAGCTGTGAGCCTACCAGACTCGATGATCATGGGTTCTGGTTCTGGAGGAGCGATAGGCTCAGGCGACCGGAGGAGTGCTTGTGGAAGGGGTTCAGTATCCTGTTGATATGTTCTGAGACGGGCTGAGCATCGGAGTGAATGTTGAATGAATTTCTCCAAACCCATAGTGTCATCCAATGCAGCGAGTTGAACCCGGAGCGTGGGTTCCAAGCCGAGCCGGTAGGTAGTTAGAAGAGATCGTTCATTCCATCCACTGGCAGCCGCCAAGGTTCGAAAACGGAGCGCATACTCGTGTGTAGACATCGTACCTTGTTTGAGATGATATAACTGTTCTCCGGCGGCAACTTCTCCGTCAGAACGGCCAAAAACCTCCTTGAAGTACTCAGTGAATGCCTGGATTGAATTCATGACCGGCCCGGCTTGGTTCCAGATAGTCTCAGCCCATCTGAGTGCAGGTCCAGAGAGAAGGGAGATGATGTAGGCGATCTTGGAGCGATCTGTGGGATACAGAGATGGTTGCATATCAAAAACAAGTGAACATTGCAGAAGAAAACCATTGCACTCCTCCACCCCGCCTGAGTAGGGCGCTGGTCGAGCCATGGGACTGGAAGAGGTGGTGGATGAAAAAGATGATGCGGAAGTGCTCGGTGCTGGTGGTGCGTCGGGAAAAGGAGC
This sequence comes from Danio albolineatus, assembly GCA_903798035.1. Classification (NCBI taxonomy): domain Eukaryota; kingdom Metazoa; phylum Chordata; class Actinopteri; order Cypriniformes; family Danionidae; genus Danio; species Danio albolineatus. Next base: position 6,002 of record CAIGQQ010032646.1, read on the forward strand.
TGATGGCATCAAAATCCTCTTTAATTGATCCACCAGCTCTTGGAAGTGATCGGGGGTGCTCATGTTGTCACTGTAGTTTGTTCCGGGCTTCTGTTATGAAGCAGACGGAGAACGGAAGTAAGTGAAACGTTATGGTGAGTTTATTCGGACAACATATAACACTCAGAGGAAGAGCCAGTAGGATACGTGAAGGGATGATCGTTCACAGTCTTTAACTTCTTCAGGAAGGACTGGTAACAAGAGGAGGATGGACGACACACACCAGATAACTTGACTGACGACAGACGGACAGATGACGACAGGACCACAGACTGGAGACTCGGGGAACAGGACGAACTATGAGGAAACAGAGAGACTTGGTAAGTACAGATATCAGAGTTTTTGGAGTGCTGGCAATGCCGGGGAAACACTCAGAGTCCGCTTTCGTGCAAACGAGCCCGGACAATGAGTGTTGTGATGATGTGGTCTTTATAGGTGCTCTGTGATAGGAAACAGCTGTGCGTCAATTAGAATTCAGGTGATAGTGCTCTGGATGGATAAGTGCCGGGAGAGCCTGGCCAATCCGTGACAGCTAGTTTACATAATTTACATTTGTTATTTAATATGCATATACATTTAGAGTTACCATTTCCCTTTTTACCGTTTTATTTATATGTTCTGCTTTTGATATTCATCTGTATTATTTGCAAATAAAAAAATCTACAAAATTTTAAATCATTAAAAAAAAATGTTATGACTAGTGATGATTTTATAACAGAAGTTATATTTTAAGTATGGGATGTGCATCACTATATTGCATCCATACATTATGACCTAAAGTGGCAGCAGACTGAGAAACCTTAGTAAACGTTATGCTTCACAGAGATCAGAACAAATACAAAGAAGCTGCCAGTCTCCTGAATGATGCATTGGCCATCCGTGAGAAGACACTGGGCATGGACCATCCAGCAGTATGTACTATGTGCGACTGTCTTAACACATTGAGTTGTTTTGAGTTGTTTATTTGAGTTGTTTATTTGACAATGCACATCCCTTTCCTTGAGTGTGTGTGCTTGTGCTTTTTAGGTGGCAGCTACTCTGAATAATCTGGCTGTATTGTATGGAAAAAGGGGGAAGTACAAAGAGGCAGAGCCATTGTGTAAAAGAGCTCTGGATATCAGAGAAAAGGTAATGAAACAGGAGGAAATATATTGTAGCATTCAAAAGTTTGGGATCAGAACACGTCTATTTTTGAAAATAAATAAATAAATAAATAAATCAGAAAGGCTGATAAAAAAGTTTATTTATGTAACACATTACATACACAATGGTAATTCAAAGTCCTTTACATTAACAAGAATAGAAGGAAACAAGTATAAGAAATAAAAACAACAAAGAATAAAAAAGTGCACAGGAAATTCAAACTAAACATATGATTTTGTTAGCTCACATAGCCAGTTTTGTGGTGAACAATTCATCTGTGCATGTCATTAAGAATAAAATAATAGCTTGCTCTTCTAATCTTTAATTGAAATCTGAAAATGCACTTCCTGTTTGTTTTCAGTTAATTTATCAATTACGTGATTTTGAGGTAGTGGGCGTGGCTAACACTGCTCCAAAGGTCAGTTTTGACAACAAACAAATAGTGAGAAGTCTGTTAAGTTGTAAAAACTCATCTAAAACCCTTTTTCTGATCTTTCTGAATGAAATGACTATTTTACTAAGTCCATTCCCACACCCACTGTTTGGTCGTTTCTGTTGGAAAAACAGAAAAACACACAAAGTTTTGGAGAAGTTATTGAAAATAGATATCTGTATTCTTAAATATAGTACTTCTTTTCTGTCCTTGGCCAATCACATACTCTCACATTATTAGTGTGGTGTAAGCATCATCTAAATCAAGTTTACATAGATATAAATATAAATTGAAACTGAACTGTGTTTTAAAACTGTGTTTTACGATATGCTGTAATAAAGTTAAACATGCATTGTTTCTCTTTAAACACGCATATGTAGACATTGTATAACACATTAGGTCATGAAAATGTATCTGAAATTCTTGGAAAAGTCATGGAATTTTAGTAGTAAAAATGTCTTTGAAGCCTGATTGTTTCAAAAAGTTGTTTCAATAAATGCTTATTTTCACTGAAGAATACTGAAAAAATTATGTGCTATAACTGTTATAACCGAATAAAGACAACTGATTTGAATACTCAAATTTAAATAATTATGATTAAAGTGTAGTAAAATTCCAGGATATTCAGATTTTAATCAAATCAAATAAAGTCTTGGCAGTAATTAAAAAAAAAGATTTTAAAAGCAAACATTTTTTTACAAAGACCAAACTTTAAAAGCTAGTGTACATTACGTTGCAAAAAAATGTTTCTTCACTTGCCTATTTAAATGTACTACCTTGTTTACATTTTTTAGAAATCTGAATAAAAGTATGAGATATTCAGATCGGAGCCTTTCAATACTGTTTTATACAAACAGGGGTCTTGAAGACAAAAAGGGTGAGAAGAACCACTAGTCAAATCTAAATCTCTAGTCTACACTTGTCTGTCTGCAGGTTCTTGGGACGGATCATCCCGATGTTGCGAAGCAGCTGAATAACTTGGCCCTGCTGTGCCAGAACCAAGGCAAATACCAGGAGGTGGAGCAGTACTATGAACGAGCGCTGCACATTTATCAAAGCCAGCTCGGCCCTGATGATGCCAACGTGGCCAAGACCAAAAACAACCTGGTGAGAGACGCTTGTGTTTGAGTAATGCTGGCAGAAGTGTGTAATGTGTGTTATACACTGGTGCGTGTGCTCCTCAGGCCTCCTGCTACCTCAAGCAGGGAAAATACAGACAAGCTGAGGCTCTTTATAAAGAGATTCTGACTCGAGCTCATGAGAAGGAGTTTGGCTCAGTGGAGGGTAAAACCACTTGTACATTGACACTCCATACACAACATTTTGAGCTATTAAACACGTCTGTCCAGTGGTAAAGTAATGTTTTTGTGTTAATAAAGGAGATGGACGGCCTGTCTGGATACATACAGAGGAGGGAAGCTCTAGACCGGTATGTTTCCAATCCAGAAACATTGTCAAATCAACCCAAATTCAGAATGTTCTGTGTTTTGTGGAACTGATTTGATTGAGAAAGAATCTACATTTTCAGACTTTTTTTCTTGAAGTAACATCTGTACACAAAGTGAACATTTATTTTTAACTATTTGTACATTTATAATTAAAGGTGCCATAGAGTGCATTGATTCAATAAGTTAAATTGTTCTCTGATGTCTACATAGTCGGTATGTAGCTTGGGTATGTTCAAAAGGCCCCGTTTACACTGGCTGTTTCTTAATATCCATTCTTCAGCGGTCTTGTGTCCCCGTGTTCTCATGTAACGTCATCATCATCCGCCCAAGTTCAGTTCCAATACTCAAGACCGCAAGAATGGAGGAACCGTGAAAGTTCCCGGATGTGTTCTTGATATCGAGGACGCACCGATGCAGACTTGAGCACCGAACTCGCTCTAGAAGTCCCAGAAGTCATTGTGACTGGAGGTGGGAAGCGCAGCATGTTGTATAGATTTATTATTAAAGTTCAGAGATGACACTTATTTACCTCAGGAGTTTCCCTAAATGAGACGGTGAAAGTAAACATTAACATGAACATCTTAATAAAGGCATAAACACATTAAGGGTGTTTATTTTTTGAAATTCATATTAAAATTGTATTTTTATAATGTCTTTATGCTGAGTATATATTATGAAACGGGGGGGAAACAATAAATCATTGTATAGATGCTGTAATGTTTAAATAATTTTCGGTTAAAGATAAGTGAGTGTCACGTGACTATCAGTAAGAACGCTGCCTCTCATTTCTCACAGGACGTGTTCTCTGTCCTCGCGGTCTCCCGAGTTCATTCTCCCGATGTGACCTGGCAAGACCGGTCTCCACAAGAACACAAATCCGTTCTCTGCGTTCTTGGAATTGAGAAACAGCCACTGTCAGGTCTTGATGCCAATATCTGATTTGTTTTTGCCTGTCCGTTTACACGTTCTTTTAATTGTGACCCATATCCGATTCATGTGTTTACACTTGGCATATAATTTACAATGTCGCGCATGCGTAACGGTGGGTTCAAGTATCTGCTCCACACAAGCCACAATGGAAGAAATTGTCTTGATTTTAGCTCTGTGAAATATGGGAATTTTGCCCAACTTTAAAATGATTTAGAGGCGGAGGAGTAGGGAAAGGGCCGTCATCGCAGCTTGTGCCTATGGTTTATATATGGTGTCCTCCACTGACTTATCTCCCCACAGGACAAGAAGGCAGGTAACTTCTGCCGTCGACCGCTGACCACTTTTCTCCTCCATGTTTCCTCTGTTGTTGTTTTTTACTGCGTCGGCATTTCCAAACATGCTCCTTCTACGTCCTTAAACCGCGGGGAAGTAACACATTGTCGCAAGTTTAATGACAAACAAAATGGAACAGCTCAATAAATCTGATCTGCATGTTTACATGACAGTCGCATTGTCACATATCTGATTTATATCTGATTTAGTTCCACATGTGAAGGAGGCCTGAAAGGACAGATCCAAGGAACAGATCCGATCTGTCACATATGAGCAAAAAATTGGAATTGGGTCACATTTAACTGGCAGTGCAAACGGGGCATAAAAAAGGTTTTTTATGCTCATTTATAAACAAAAGAATTGAACAAAAGCACAGTTTTGACAAGGCCTACACGTCTATTTTGCTTCTCAGTTGTGCATATTGAATAAAATATAGGCTAAATTACAATTACACAAAATAAAGAGGATAGACAGTATTTTCAAGCTTTAACATATATGAAAACACAGGCAGGAATTATTATCAACCTCCACATAAACAGATGAGTTTTATAAAGTTTATTGGTGTTTATTCACTTAAGACAAATCTCTGAAAAAAGTGGTATCTGATATGTGGTAAGTGATATGACATGATGCATCAGCAGTTTACATGTGTTTGTTGCCTCAGTACAAACATACTCTTCAACAATATGCATGTTATACTAACAAAAGATACATTTAAACAGACCTTATGCCTTTTCGTGGTGGCATTGAATAAATGTAGAATCTGTATATCCTGCATTTTGCATTTTGACGAGCTATTACAGATAGTAAGACAAAAAATAGTCCACATATATACTCACAGGATTTAAATCAGAATGAGGAAACATTGATGTTTGAGGCTCATTCTCATGTGTTGAAGGAAATATGACATATTTGTTTATTTTTTGTTTGTTTTTTAAGTCAAAATCTTAAAGGACTTTGATATAGCTTTAATACTTCTCAAATTACAGGCATAGAAACTATTAATTACAGGAAAAACACAAAACAAACTTCTTTTCATTTTTGAAAGTTTAAAAGTTTTGAAAGCCTAGAAAACTATGGATTGCTGAAATATAGATCCATGACCATGACATTTAATATTTTGATTTTTACCACTATTCATGTCTGTTTTCTTTAGAAAATACACAATATATTATCATAGGACTGAGATTGAGTTGACACAGAATGACTGTGTTTTTCTAAAATTAAGTTACTTAGTAAATCACAACAGTGAAAATTGATTTGTTTATAGAAACACTGATCATTTGCTTTAGTGTGTACAGTTGAAATCAGAATTATTAAACCCCCTTTAAAATGTATTTTCTTTTTTAAATATTTCCAAAATTATGTTTTACAGAGCAAGGAAATTTTCACAGTGTGTCTGATAATATTTTGTCTACTGGAGAAAGTCTTATTTCTTTTATTTCGATTAGAATAAAATCAGTTTTTAATTTTTTAAAAAGAAATTTAAGGTAAAAATTATTAGCCCCTTTAAGATATATTTTAAATGTCACTTTAAGCTGTATAGAAGTGTTTTGAAAAATATCTAGTAAAATATTACTCACTGCCATTACGGCGAAGATAAAATAAATCAGTTATTAGAAATGAGTTATTAAAACTATTATGTTTAGAAATGTGCTAAAAAAAATTATCTCTCTGTTAAACAGAAATTGGGGACAAAAAAATTAAACGGGGGGGGGGGCTAATAATTCTGACTTCAACTGTATTTCACATTCTACGTTTGTTAACAAATAATGTGAAATAACCTTCTGGTAGTCCTTATATGATGTTTAGCCATTACTTCTATTACAAACAATACAATGCTATTACAAACATAAACATATTTTGAGTTCCCCTCAATCCACAACAAATCCTTCACAGTTAACAGTATTGAACAAACAAAACAAAATGTATTCATAGTTACTATAAATATTTACACTACAGTCTACACTATGTGTTATACAAATATTGGTGACGTTTCTCTTATTCATGCACTCTATCTTTATATAAGTACTTTGGGATATTAGTCATAAAATGTTTAATATAATAATAAAGCAACTCATGTTGTGTAAAATACGGTACATATGTTACATAATAGCTTTTTATAAGATATGTTGTGTTGTGTATGCACTGTAGGATGGTCTGGGAAACCTGAAGCGCAGTGGATCATTTACTAAACTCCGAGAATCCATACGACGAAGCAGCGAAAAACTCGTTCGGAAGCTGAAAGGAGTCGGAACGCAAGAAACAACCCCTCGAGCTGTTGGGTAATCCTACTCCGCTTATTATTAGGCTGTTTTTCTTCTGCAGAAATGAACGGAATGTTTAATTGTTCTCCTTTATCTTTTAATAGGATGAAAAGAGCCAATTCTCTCAATGTGCTTAATGTGGGTGTCAAAGACAATCAAGAGGCTGCTATGGCAAGTGTTTTTTATTTTATTAAACATGCAATCCTATTCACATGAAACAAATACTATAGTATTTTATGGTAAATAAACTATGTTATAGAGCCATATTACAGTAAAAGCGTGTATATATTATAGTATTCACTACACTTTGTTAATGAGTGATACAACATACTGTATTAATGACTATAGTGAACCGACAAAGTTAATAAATAAAGTAACATACTTTCATTTTTACTACAGTATATTGTGGTCTAGGGCATCAGTGGGTAGCACAATCGCCTCACAGAAAGAAGGTTTTTGGTTCGAGCCCCGGCTGGTTCAGTTGGCATTTCTGTGTGGAGTTTGTTCACGTGGGTTTGCTCCCGGTGCTCCGGTTTCCCCCACAGTCCAACGACATGCGCTATTGGTGAATTGAATAAACTAAATTGGCCATAGTGTGTGTGTGAATGCAAGAGTGTATGGGTGTTTCCCAGTGTTGGGTTGCGTCTGAAATGGCATCCGCTGCGTAAAACATACGCTAGAATAGTTGGCAGATCAATCCACTGTGGCGACTCCTGATTAATAAAAGAACTAAGCTGAAAGAAAATGAATGAATGAGTGAATTTTGTGGTGTATTGTAGTGTAATACACCCCATAGTAAAGTACAGTATTGGGTAATTTGGGGATTTTACCATAGCATATTTGTTGTTTTACCATAGCAATTATAGAATTACCACAACAGATGAATTCTAGTACTTTACTCTAATATGGTCCAAAAAACACTATTGTATCTACTATAATTTACTATAGTATTTTTTTTCAAGTGGGTTATTGATTTCCTACTTTAAACTTATTGTGAAATGCTGCTTTGACGGTCAACAGTCATTTCTAGAACTTTGTAAAGTTTGCTAACAGCTGAATAATTGTGTGGAAATTGCGATAGTTTTTTTCAGGAGGCTTTGATGAATAGAACAGCATTCATTTGAAACAGAAATATTATTATTAATAATATTAATTATTATTAGTATTGTTTTTAATTCGTAATTATTTGGAATTCTCACCCCTGAATCTCTTACAATTTTAACATTAAAATAAAAATGAATGGAGAAAAAATGAAAAATAAAAAATAAAATAAAATAAAAATGAATGATGTTTTATCTTTTCAGATGCCCAAGAGGCTGACAGACGCTCGGGGTCTGAGTTCCAGCACACAGAGCTTGGCCCGTCGAGCGTCTCTGACCGGAGACAGTTAACCTTCAGCCACATCACCTTCAAGATCAACCACATCTGACTGGTCTGTAATGACTGCAGAGATCATATTTGATAATGATATGAGAAACAGTGTGTGTGTGATCAATTCAGAACTCCCTGAAATACAAATTTAATTGAAGTCTGTCAAAGCACACTTTGGCATATTTAATTAAAAAAAAAAAAAGATTTTTTACTTGGTTAAAATAATTTTAAATTAATTTGATCTATTTATTTTTTTAAAGCCAGGTGCAATATAAAGTGTCACAAAATTATTACCTTTTACATTCCAGATCAATCAGACTACTTGATATGACTTAGTATTTCTCTTTTTAGGAGGAGGAGGGAAGATGTATGTTTGGTCGAGGTGTGGTCACATTTGTTCTTGCTTGACAAAGTTTCATTTCAACAGGAGTCATGCGTTCAGAGTTCTGAGGACATGAAATTCCTCATAAACGTTCAGCTCACTTTTTTTCAACTTTGTTTTTATTCATTATAATTTTGTCACCAAAATGTGAATATTTTACAGAACATATTTTTCCATTGAATTCCATTTCATCTATCTGTTTACAAATGATCTGAAAGGAGACCTCACTTTTTTTTTAAAGCCTCTGATTCCAGATATTATTATAGTATTATAGTATTATCACTGCACTGATGTACTTTAAGGATAAATGTGTAATAAACAAGGCTTTTTTTTTTTAATGGCTTAAATGTTTGTTAGCAGTGCAAATCTGCCACATTGACCAACAGAACGTGACTTCTGTGTGAGTAATGATAACAGATGCGACCACATCTTGACTTACTCTGAGTGTGAAAGCATGATGAGAAATACATTCCTCATTCCATCAGTTTGATAGAATTAGAATATTGGACTAACAATTTCAACAAATCGCTTCTAAATGTATCCGATTCCAAACATTTCCAAGTGCTAACATGATGTTAAATAACAAGATGAATTTGTTGTGACTGTTTGTTCATTCCTGAGCTCTTCAAACAACTTTTGCCTATAAAATAAGGGATTTTTTTTATTATTTGAAGCACATATTGTGTTGTATATATTGTGTTTTAGTACTCAGTAGGATGGATTTTATATATAAGCAGAAGTAGAGTACAAGAACCATGTACAGTGTGTAACTCCATGTAATGGAAGTAGTTATTGAGAGGTGTTTTCGCACCTGGAAATCAATCGGCTGCTACATCATCTAAACAGTTGTACATTTATATATGGTTGTTACACGTTCATGAGCTTTAAGGCTATATTTATGTACTCATTGTTGCTGATGAACCAAATAAAATTCTTCTACCTCTGTTAAAATCAAAAAGTCTAAATAGTGCTTTCAGATGCGACCGCTACTATAATATGCGCAGAAGTCAATTCAAATTCAACACTCGAATTTGTGCATGCACACTTTTAGAAATGTTGAATTCTGGCCATATTATGTGTTAAAATCCACGCAAACATTTATAACAATGTATTTGCGTCAGGTTTTGAGCAGAATCACTGATCACAACATCTAGAGAGGCGTACACTTTTTTTTTCTGATTTACACAGATAAACATTTAAGAAATGTTCTTTGATCAAATATAAAACTGTTTCTAAAAAATTATAAAGGTTTCTGTGCAACATTTTATAAAAGAGGCCCCAGGGGTCCCCTTTATGAAATGTTGCACAGAAACCTTTATAAACGTGGAATAAACCGTGCAGCC
>CAIGQQ010032647.1:0-13864 GCA_903798035.1 Danio albolineatus
CGAGATACACACACACACACACACACACACACACACACACACACACACAAACACACATTTTCAGCATTAGATTATACTACACACTGGCAATCTGCCTTCCCTGTTTCCTTCCCCTGCTTTACATCTCACTGGAAGCTTATTTATTATCTGTCCCGTCAGCTAATGAATCTCATTCTGTCGTCAGTAAAGACGTAGGGGAATGAAATATTGCGACCGTTCGCGGGTATCAAGTAGCTTACTTAATTAGTCAGGAAATTCGCCATTGATTGTTCATGACTTATCTTAATGAGTTATATTAGTGACCTCCATTACACATACAATGTGTGTTCATCTTAATCTGTACTCATACCACTATGCAGCTCTATGAAGGAATGTGCAATTTATCTATGAATATGGAGATCACGTGGTATTAGAATTGTAAATTGTATTATAGAGTTATTTTAAATATTTCTTAGTAGCTAAAATAGTGTTTTTGTTTTAAACGACTTGGATCATTATAGTTATTATTATGTCATAGCTTTACTTAAATTTGTCTTTTGTGGTAGGTGAGGTATTTGACTACCTTGTATCCCATGGGAGAATGAAGGAAAAAGAGGCACGTGGTAAATTCCGTCAGGTAAGAGACACAGTTGTTGAACAATCCAACATTGGCTCATTCTAAAAACATATCCCTATATACATTTCTGGAGATCGCGAATTATGTAGCCAGAAGTCTAAATGTCTGCATTTCCTCTTTAAAACGAACGCTATGGGGTGGTATGACGCCATTCCTTCCGTGTAGATGGCCTTTCTGTTGTCTTATGTTGGAGGATTTGAGATACAGAGCAGAGTTGACCTTGACAACAGGGTTCAAGTCCAGCGAAGAACAGTTCCAGAAAGCAGGTCAGACAAAAACTAAAGCCACTAAATAAAATAAAAAGTAAATAACAGGGTGAGAATGTGATACAATCTGAAAATGTAGTAAAAGTCAGGCTGCCGCGAGGACTTCTTTTTTCTGGATTGCTTTTGGAAACACTGTCGGTTGGGTTTAGGGAGGTGGGTGGTCGCTGGTCAATTGATGCTTTTGAAAACACTATCGGTTGAGTTTAGGGAAGGAGAAGGGTAGGTCAGTCGATCACGCAGTTAGTCAGTCTACAGCAGCCTCTGGTGGATTTACGTGAAAACAGCAGGCGCGAATGGCACTCGCGAGATAAAAATTTGAGATGGAGAAATTTCTCTGACGGATTGGAGAAAACAAAAACTGCAAAAAAAACATAGTTCCTGGGACATACGTAGTGCTCTTCAGAAATGTATATAGGGGTAAATAATCAGATTGAGCCTGGGTTGGAACAAATCTGATACTGGTTCTTCTTTATTTAAATGTAAATCTTGCTGTAAAAATATTCTATAAAAAAGTTTGGGTAACACTTTATTTTAAGGTGTCCTTGTTACACGTTTCATGTACTTACTAAAGTAATTACAGTTAATTGTGCTTAATTGCATGCAACTAAGACTAAACCTAATCTGCATTTTTACCCTAACTATATAGTTAACATATGTAATTAATTACTATTAAGTAGTTAAAAGGGGTGGCCCTCTACGATATCATATTTTAAACTTTAGTTGATGTGTAAAGCCCCGGTCAGATCACACGATTTTGCCACGATTTTCTTGACGTAGGGCGTCGTAGAGAATCGTAAGCGACAAATAGGCGTCGTGACACAAGATTCAATCGTGACTTCTCGTGTAATGTGGCATAGTTCACGACAACCGATTCTATGCCTGCGACGCCTCACGACGCCGTCGCAGAAAGTCTAGCATGTTCAATTTTTTTCTCGTCCTTTACGACGAGTTCCGTCACGTGTGTGACACGGCCCATAGGAGTACATCATTTAGACCTTCTGTCATCTCAGTGGGTGCTGCCATTAATGTCAGGGTCAGGTAATCAAAAAATAGGCTGCATATTTACTGATGAGTTGGTGATCACGGGTGGATGTGACCAGTCATTGGCTATGCAATCTTTAACTACCTTCTCTAAAATATTAAGGTGTTTTTAGCAATTTTATCTGACAGACTGGCACAAACATGCCCACATCTCCATTCTCACAATGAGTTTCTGAGTTCTCGGGGCACCTGCAGGATTTTATTCAAAGGTACGTTCATATCCAGCACCACCCGCCCCATCATCCCTTTCTTATTTCAATCTCAAAAAACACTGATGCTTGCTGTCGAAGGCTACATTTATTCATTAAAGTGACATATTCACAGTTTCAGAGAAGCCCATATTAAAGTGTTTTCATTGCGCTGGTCAATTACAAAACTTAGTATCAATATTATTTGCAAATGCATGTTCTGTCATCCACGCGCTCGATTAATGTTGTATGCAGTATTACATGATATGATATGCAGCTTTCCACTTGAGTCTGTGAATTAAAGATTTGCACAAACAAAAACATGTTCGTGAAAACAAATATTATGTTTTGCATTCATGCATCTTAATTTTCCTGTGCGAAAGGTGAGTTGCATTTGCGGATCAGGTGATGCGCGTGTGTGAATTGACTTGTTTAAATACTGCCGGCTTCGTTTAAATTTAGAGGCATTCCTTTCGCGGTTTTTAAGCTTTTCAAGAGTTAAATACAAACTTTACACGGAAAAGCGATCTGCGGCGCAACTCTTCCTCCGCGCGCAACTCAGCTCTTCATTTGCATGCGTGTTGAAAGTTGCGAGCGGCTCTTGATCCATGTGCAAATGTACTAATGCAATTTAACAAGTGACATTCACAGACTCAGGTGGAAAGCTATTCGTTTGTGGATGTAAAACTGCATATACAACATTAATCGAGCGCGTGGATGACAGAACATGCATTTGCAAATAATATACTAAGTTCATCCCATATTAATTCGTGCCCTCTCATTGTTGGTATGCACAGCCGGTGTTCTGACGATCTGTACCTCATCATGTGCTACCGGTAGCTCAATCTGTCATATTTCATATAAAAAAAACAGGGTTAGCACCTTGTCAGATTCAAATGTCTATCAGAAAGAACTAGGCCTACCACAGTAAATACAACTGCTTTCATTCTTTCATTCTTTTCATTCTGTAAAAGCCTGCCCTGCTTTTTCAAATGTGTAATTATTTGTAAAAACAGTTTAATTCAGGCCTCTCTGAAATTGAATATTTAACTATATTCAGGCTGTTTTATTAAACAAACCAACACAATCTCGCGGCAACTCGTGTTTTTGGCGCTATAGCGGGTTTTGAAGCGCATCTCGAAAGGTTTTTTGTTATTCTTGTTTATCTAGTAGTTCACTGACCAACGAAAAATAGATGACAATTAAGATACAAATTGTAGCTAACGAAATTCGTTTCAAAAAGATATTTTTTCCAAGAAACATATACGAATTTGTTTTTTTTTTTACCCGTCCAACTGTGCGGTGATGATTTGTTCCGCTCTGTGGAAAATAAGGATTTAATGAGTGCTTCACTGCTTCACAGCTGCTGATATGCTTTCACTGTATGTTCAGGCAAGAAAGTGTTTAATAGCATCATTGGCAGGAAAATATACATTTAGATTTCAAACAAATATATTAATATTAAAAAGGAAACATAAAAGTTTTAACCTGTGAATGTCATACCGAATGCCTTTGCTATTAGTTGTCAGCCAGCATCAGTGTTTATGGAGATTGAAATAAGGTTAAAAAAAATTTAATTGCGATGAGAAATGTTATGATAGCAACACTGCTTTGGGTAATAATGTTCATCGTAGACGTCACGGGATGACTGATCGCGAAGGATCGTGTAGTCTGGCACATCTGTAACCTACGACGAGTCAATATTTTATCAAGAAAAAATCGTATAATCTGACATAGTGACTTTCGTAACCGACAATAAAAATCGTGTGATCTGACCGGGGCTTAATGTAGCTGTGTGAACATAAACAACATCTCTGAATGTAATACACTCAAAGTTAAATGCAAAGGCAGACATTGGCTTTTACAGAATTAGCTTAGCAAAGCCTACAGCAAACGAAGTTTGGGGATTACAAAAATATACATCTAGGTTAATGATGTCATAAACCCTTCAGGTTACGAGCATACACCCCGCGCACCACAGGGGCATGGCCAAATGTGCTGTAATGTTATAGCAGAGAAACTTCCTGGTGACATGAAGTCGATCGGCGAATCACAGCACATTATGTTAGCTGACCAATCAGAGCCTCTTGAGGGCGGGCTTTTGGAGGAACTAGGAAATATGACAGTCGTTTTCATGTTAGCTGAGTTGCTATATATGATCAAACTAAGGATTTTCTACAAATGAGGCATGAGCACACATTGCTTTGCATCTTATAAACACAACCAAGCCTTAAAAATACACTCTGGACCACCTGTTTATTGAATAGTTACACTCTAATAAGGACACCTTAAAATAAAGTGTGACCAAAGTTAGTGCTTATAATAATACAACTTCCTGTTCCAGAGATGTCAATATCAGTGCTTCCCTTTCAGATTGTTTCTGCAGTTCATTACTGTCATCTGAAGAACATCGTTCACAGGGACCTAAAGGTTAATCTTCATCACTTATATATTCTTCTATTATCTCTGGAGCTTTCGTAAAACAGTAAAGACCTGCCATTACAATATTTGTGCTCTTTTTAACTATTATCACCTGCTCATGGTCATATTCCGTCTTATAACCTCACATCTCAGGCAGAAAACCTCCTGCTTGATGCCGATGCCAACATCAAGATTGCTGACTTTGGCTTTAGTAATGAGTTCACTCTGGGCAGCAAACTGGACACGTTCTGCGGCAGTCCACCATACGCCGCGCCAGAGCTCTTTCAGGGGAAGAAGTACGACGGGCCCGAGGTGGACATCTGGAGTCTGGGGGTGATTCTCTACACGCTTGTCAGTGGATCACTGCCCTTCGATGGACAGAACCTCAAGGTGCATTATGAGAGAGCCATGTGAAAGTGTTTAGGGATTGTAGCAGCTTTCTTGTCCCCAATTAATCCAAATTTAAGCCACCCACCTTTGTGTGGAAGGTTGAGGGATTATACAATGAACTAATCCAAGAATGACCTGCGTACCAAATGTTAATGCTAAATTCGGCGTGTATTTTCAAAATGGAAAGCAATAACCGGCCAAAATCTGATGCATCATCAAACCATGTGCAATCGAAAGCAAGAAGAAAAAAAAACTAATCTGAAAAAACAATCTGATGCTATTGTTACTTTATTTTGAAATTAAATGTTATTAGTAGCACATGTATAATGTAGCACATTACTCAAATTATATAATATAAAATTAACTATATTATATTAAAAAACTAGTAAAATGTAGATGGCTCAAACAGGGATCTGGTCAAGGTTTGTATGTCAAAGATGTCAGCCATGTTCATTTAATTTAGATATGTGTTTTAGTTGTAATATATTTAGAAATAAACAAAACAAACAATAAATCTGTCATTTTAAATGCTACTAGTCAATGTAAAAAAATTGGAAATGATATTTTGCCATATTTGGACCGTTATTAATTCATTAATACTAAGCTACTATTAGATGACAGCAGGGGCAATCCACACACACATGCGCACACACACTTTAAACATCATAAATTGACAATGTCTTAATAATAGAAAGGTAATAAGCCACTAGTTAAAGGGGAACTGTTATGCAAAATTATTATTATTTTTTTTTAAGTATGGCAAAAGTGTACGAATATGCTCAGCCTCTAATGGTAAAATTAATCCTATTTTTATGATCACACTTGATAAAAACAGTCTGCAGAAAAACTGATTGACATTCTCCTTTTGTATATGTCATTCGCCCAGTAGTGAAGATCTCTTACTCATTAGCATAAACAGCCCTGAGTGAGAAGCAAGCATCCACCATTAGAGTTTTCTCACTGTGCCTGCTGAAGATAATGTCACCAACTAAGAGGCATTATAAATGTGGAGTTTTAGGGTTGCTTGCCATAATCTCCATAGACAACCTGTTTCTGGGGCACTACATTTTCGTGGAGATAGCATTAGTCATGTTTTGAATCTGCCGCCATGCTGACACAAGCTTCACCTACTTTTAAAAAGAGAGCTGGGAGCAAAATCTCATTTAAATTTAAAACGACAGTCACCAAAATAGCACAATATTGATCAAAGTCTAAAAGAGGCAGTTTTAAAGATATATAAAATCGTATCTGTGTGGTATTTTGAGCTTAAACTTCACATATACACTCTAGAGCAGGGGTCCTCAAACTCGGCCCTGGAGGTCTGGTGTCTGGCAGAATTTAGCTTCAACTTGCCTCAACACCCCTGCAAGGATGTTTCTATAAAGCCTAGTAGAAGCTTGATTAGCTAGCCCAGGTGTGTCTGATTGGGGTGGGAGCTAAAATCTGCCGGACACCAACCCTCCAGGACCGAGATTGAGAACCCCTGCTGTAGACACATCTTATTTTACATTTTACAGGCTGCACTTATAAAATATATCTAATCAATATACTGTAAATAATATTTCATCCTCTGGAAATTAGTTTGAAAATAGTTCTGGAAAATATAATTACAAAATAGGAATTATAATGGCATTCACTGTCCTTAAAGGGATACAGAAACTAGCACCATGTGGGAAATGCAATTACCCATGGCGTCTCGCATTCTGCATGAATTCAAATGTGCACTGATTGCTCAACATTTACTGCACGTACAGTAATGGCGAATTCAGACTGCATGATTTTAAAAGTAGTCGTGTCACAGATGTTTTCATACTGCATGACTATCTGGGCTAGCGTTTTGTCGCTGCTTTGTTTACACTGCAAGATGAATCGGTGACAGGGAGTTTCACACTGCATGACTTCAAAATAGGAAGAATCGCAGACGTCTCACACCCAAAAACATTGTTATTAACTACATAACGAGAAAGAAGCCTTTAATGGGGTAGAAAATGTACAAATTTGCTCACCTGGCTTTGAAGGGAATTAGCAATTTCTCCTCAACCTGTTTATTTTTTGATATTGCTCACATGACACGTCTCCTTAACTTTTTAAGGTTGTGATATTGCTCACATGACACGTCAAACAGACACCGGAGATCATGTCAAATTTACACTAATTTTCCCTCTATTGCTTGGGTCCGAATAAACTGAAAATGAGCGCTTTTGACTTCTCCCTCAACCTCCCGCTGGCCTGCAGGTACCCACACTAGTAAATGCTGCTCCCTCATTGGCTGTAGGCGATCGCAGATGTTATTTTCAGTCAATGCACATTTCACACGGCATGATTTGAATCGCCGACAGCTCCAGATATTTAGCATGCCAGATATCTCACGGGCATCAGCGACTCATTGGCGATTCTCTCAGATCGCGTCTTTGATAGTTCATATTGTGTGATTGTCACTCGTGTGCACGAGCACCGATTTGCCTGTGATTTCAGGCATTTGTCGGCGATTTCTCAAAACCTGTCGGCGAGTCAAAATCGGGGCTAAAATCATGCAGTCTAAACTCGGCATAAGTTGCTTTGGAAGTTGAAGTGAAGTGAGCCTTGTCAAGTATGCTGTTACCTAGGCATGGGCCGGTATAATATTCTGACAGTATTAAAACCTTGGATAAAAATATCATGCTTTAACGGTATCATGGTATTATTGATCGTGATATATTCTCAAATCACCAACAGATCTCTTGTCAACTTTAAACAATCCTCTGGCAACATTTTCTAATTTGTAGCTGTGGCTCTGATGAAATGCTTTACTCTCCAGTAATGTAGGTCAAGTGAGTGGTTATTGTGTGTGTGTGTGCCGTGGGCTTGATCGGCCCACTGACTGCTTCACAATGACATTAGGTGTTGAACAGAAGTGTGTGTTGTTCCCTCAGGAGCTCCGCGAGCGTGTGTTGAGAGGGAAATACCGTGTGCCGTTCTACATGTCCACTGACTGTGAAGGTATCCTGCGCCGCTTTCTCGTGCTCAACCCCACCAAACGCTGCACCCTGGAGGTGAGGAGGAGAAACTGCGGCATCACAGATGAGAGCTCGTCTCATTGAGTTTGCATGGATCTTCTGGCCTTTGACTCACTTTATCTGACTCTCTGTTCTTCCCTTTCAGCAAATCATGAAGGATAAGTGGATGAATGTCGGGTATGAAAGTGATGAGCTAAAGCCTTATATAGAGCCTGTGGAGGATTATAATGACACCAGCCGTGTTGGTGAGAAATGCTGTCATAGCATCCCGTTTTAGGCCAAAAACAAATGGTTTTTAATCCTCAGTGTCTTATTTTTCTGAAATTAAATATACAAATTTAGACTATACCTCCATTTAAAAGTATAGGGTTGCTTTGATTTTATTTTGAAATTAAAAGTCTCTTAGGAAATGTATTTATTTATATTTATATTTTTATTATTATTATTTTTAATTTAATTTTATTGTATTTAATTTTATTTATTTTATTTATTTATTTATTATAATTTTTTGTATTATTATTATTATTTTTTATTTATTATTATTATTATTTTTTTTATATTGATACCACATAACTGTTATTGTTATTATTTCATTATATATAATGGCACAATTCTATTAATATGAGTGAATAATAATACTATTAATTATTAATATTTTTTTTTACTATTATTATTATTATTAGTAGTAGTAGTAGTACTAGTAGTATTGGCCTTTGTGTATAAAACAATTTAAATTAAATAAATAATAATTATTTTTCTAATGGTAAAAAATTATGAATAACACTACCAATAATAATGCAAAAAATGATATTAATAGTTTGTTAATAATATTAATTATAAAAATAAAGAAATAATAAAAATATTACCAATTTTTGCATGTTTTTAATACACATGATGAAAACTATGCAACTATGGTGAAAACTTGATAACAAAGTAGAAAAAAAATTCCATTGTATTAACCAGTAAGTTTAAACCCTGCCAGCAAGGTGCACATGAACCCTGTTTGCTCAAGTGTGGTAAAATAAAATCTGCTAAACCACTTGCATGTTTACTAAAATGATTGTTTTCTCTCTCTTCATACAGATGTAATGGTGGGAATGGGTTACTCGCGAGATGAAATCAAAGATGCTCTGACCACCCAGAAGTACAATGAGATATTCGCCACGTATCTGCTTTTAGGTCGCAAGAATGAGGTGAGATGGGAATTGCAGCTGACTTAAGATCAGCTTATGCGTTGTCCTGTTAGTGTGTAATTTCTCATATGTCTCCCATACAGGATGGCACGGAGTCCCGGTCGAGCAGCAGTCTTTCTCTAGCGCGTGTGAGGCCCAGTGCAATCACCAACGGCACCAGCAAACACTCGTCCACCTCGTCGTCCAGCTCCACCTCTGCCACCAGTCACACTAAACCCCAGCGCAGTGCCTCCACCTACCACCGCCAGAGGAGACACAGCGACTTCTGTGAGCCCTTTTCTTAAATTAAAATCTACAGTGTACAGTCTACTATCCACGATAGGACTAATGGAGGTTTAATATAATGCTGAGCATAATAGTGTTTATAGCTTAATTATAATTAGATATAAATTATGTTGATGTAAATTATGTGGCATCTGTTGATGGTAAGAAGTTTAAATATTAAGATCAATTATTATTAACTAAAAAATAGGCTATTATTTTTTTAATGAAATTTAAAACTTAAATTATATTTAATATAATATATATAATTTAATATAATAAAATATAAACTAACATTTATATTAATAACAAACATTATTATTATTATTTTTTTTCTATGAATTAATAATATCTGATTGATTTTGTTACTACGCTCAAACAATGATTCAATATTTAAAATGACAATAATGAATAATCTTGATTTCATATTTTATTATTTTTGTTGTTGCTGGTATTATAATATCATTAATATATCATATTAATATATCATATATAAATTTCATATGAATTTCATTTAATTTTGAAAAAAATAAAAGTACATAATAATAGTATGGTAATTATTATTACTATATGTCATGTATAATTATTAATATTTATATATTGTAATATATTTTACAAATGGCAATATAATAATAGTAATAAAACAGTAATAATAATAGTAATGATAATAACAGAATGTATTAATGATAATTATAAAATTATTCATATTAACAACATCTATTGTTACCATTATTAGTAGTAATATGGTCAACAGTATTAAAACAGTAAAAATAGTTTAAACTTATTAATAAAAATGTATAATAATTGTATAAAAATGTGAAATAAAAGTAAAATAGTAAAAAAAAGTAATGAGTAATGATACTAATAATTAATAATCATTTTAAAATAATAAGTAATAGTAGTAATGATATAAATTTCTCTAATATTTTAATAATAACATGATAATGATATGGGTGGTGCAGTGAGTAGCACAATCGCCTTACAGCAAGAAGGTCGCTGATTCAAGCCTCGGCTGGGTCAGTTCACATTTCTGTGGAGAGTTTGCATGTTCGCATGGGTTTCCTTCGAGTGCTCTGGCCCCAAATCCAAGCACATGTGGTAAAGGGGAATTGGGCTAAATTGTCCATAGTGTATGTGTGTGAATGAGTGTGTATGGATGTTTCCTAGTAATGGGTTGCAGCTGGAAGGGCATCCGCTGCATAAAAACATATGCTGGATAAGTTGGCGGATCAATCCGCTGTGGCGACCCCTGATTAATAAAGGGACTAAGCCGAAAAGAAAATGAATGAATGATAATGATATCACAATTAGTTTTTATCCTCGATACTTATAATGGTCTTTAAATGTTTGTCAGGTGGGCCTTCAGTGCCAGTAGCCCACCCGAAGCGCAGCCCCACGACTACAGGAGAAGGGGATCTGAAAGAGGAGCGTCTGCCCTCAAGGAAGACCAGCAGCAGTGTGGTGGGCAGTCGCAGCATCCCTCCATCCAGCCCTATGGTCAGCACCGCCAACAACCCTAACAAGTCTGAGATACCGGACCGCCGCAAGGACATCAATGCAACAACGGTAATCAAGACCAGCAAACCATCTACATCCTGTTGCAGGAAATGTTCTATCAAATGTTCACTGTTAACTCTTGTGTATTGTTCAAATTTGCTACTGTTTTATTTTGTTCGTGTCTGTTTTTGCCCCGTTGATTTTAATCATAACCACATTTTATGATTGCAAAGCCAAGACACCAAATAATCATGCATTCTTGATTGTTGATCATCAGTTACCAACCATTAAGAATGCATGAGTATATTGTGTGATGGCTTTGCAATCGAAAAATGTTGTTATGATGGAAGTCAATAGGGCAAACAAACAGCCACGAATATAACGAAAGGGGAATAAATTTGCCCAGAGTGTTTTGCTCCAAAGCATTTTCACAAAATATGTGTCAAAATAAGATGTCACCAAAAATCATTCCATTTGCTGAAGCACAGAACTTGTGGCCATATTAAGCCTCAGAATCACCCCAGAATGGATGAAAACATCCCCAACAGCACACAAAGGTTAAGATCATTGTACACAAATTCTGCTTGTGCATTCATTATATTACAAGTCTTTTAAAACATCATGATTAATATTTTGTAAGGATTCAGCTGAAATTATAGCTGTAAACGTTGCTTTTATGACATGGTCAAAACTTTCATTCTATGGAAAAGGGAAGCTGGATATTCAGCTATAAATAACTCCTTTTGTCTTAGATGGAGGAAAGAAAATAATGCTTCTTTTGAAAGGCACAGTGATGGAAGTTTCTTTTTTGCAAACACTATTCTGTTTTAGAGTAAACAGTCTAAATGATCCTTGTGACAATTCAAGTGCTGTCCATTAAAATGTTGCATAACGTTCCCCGAAAAACATCAATAGCAACAACAAGTTTCCCCCTGGGATGTAATGGCACATGTTCGTCATTGGGATTTTCTGCTCACAAAGTGATGTTCGTTTAGTGTGCAAACTGCTTGTTCCTGAAATGTTCCATGGGACTAAAAAAACAAGCATTTCTGAGGACAGCGGTGTTAGGGAAGCATATATTTAAATAAACATAAAGTCTTACTGTTCCAATACCTGTTTTCTGTTTCGTGCTTTAGAACAACATCCCCGCCAGTGCCATGACCCGTAGAAACACTTACGTGTGTACGGACCGCACCGGCACCGACAGACACTCCTTACTCCAGAATGGCAAAGAAAACAGGTAAAACATGATTCTGTGTGTAAATGTTCAATAAAGGGATAGTTCACCCTAAAATGAAAACCCTTTCAAACCTTTGTCAGTTTCAATTTTCAGTTGAACACAAAGAAGATGTTTTGACAAATGTTTGAAACTGGCAGCCATTGACGTCCATACTATGGAGCCAGATCAGTCTCAAAAATAATACATTTACAAAATATAATTCCTACATCCACAGCACAATTCACATTTACAAAATCCAATTCGTAAATTCAAAACACGATTCATACATGAATGAGGTGAAGTTTTTTCTTCGCCACTGTCGCTACTGGCTTGCATATTTCGGGACCTGTAGAGTTGTGCGTCGATGGATTACTCGTCAGTGTTCGGACTCTCACAAGTGAATATTAAACCACACTGAACTGAACTGAACTAAACTCAACTGAACTTAAACTCTGAAAACTTTTCACAAAACAATTCACTATAATTTTCCACGTGAAGCTGCGTTGACACAATCTACTTTGTAAAAGCGCTATACAAATAAAGATAATTGAATTGAATAAATGCACAAATCAAATTCGAAAATTCAAAACAGGATTTATAAATGCACAAATCCAATTAATAAATTCAACACACAATTCAAAAATACACAAACGCAATTCGTCAATTCACAACACGATTTATAAATACACAAATCCAATTTGTAAATTCAAAACATGATTCATAAATACACAAATCAAATTCGTAAATTCATAGCAGAATTCTAAAATAATTCAATTCTTTAATTCAAAACACAATTCAAAAATACATGAATTTGATTCGTAAATTAAAACCACAATTCATAAATACACAAATCCAATTAATAAATTCAACACCTGATTCATAAATACACAAATCCAATTCGTCAATTCAAAATACAATTTATAAATACACAAATCCAATTTGTAAATTCAAAACATGATTCATAAATACACAAATCCAATTCGTAAGTTAAAAACACAATTATTAAATACACAAATCCAATTCGAAAGTTAAAAACATAATTATTAATTACACAAATCCAATTCGTAAATTCAAAACACGATTTATAAATGCACAAATCCAATTCGTAAATTCAAAACACAATTATTAAATACACAAATACAATTTGTAAATTCAAAACACGATTCATAAATAGACAAATCAAGTTCGTAAATTCTAAACACGATTCATTACTACACAAATCAAATTCGTAAATTAAAAACACAATTAATATATACACAAATCCAATTTATAAATTCAAAACAAAATTCAAAATACACAAATACAATTCGTTAATTCAAAACACGAATTATAAACACACAAATCCAATTTGTGAATTCAAAGCAAATTTCAAAAATACATGAATTCAACTAATTAATTCAAAACATGATTCATAATATACACAAATCCAATTCATATGGTGAAAATATTTATGATTTTTACTTGTGAATTCACAAAATTGTATTTATGAATTGTGTTTTGAATTTACAAATTCACAATTTACAAAAGATTTTGTAAATGTGAATTGTGCTGTGGATGTATGAATTTTATTTCATAAATGTATTATTATTATTACGTATAGACTGATCTTGCATACATACAAAACAAAAAACTCCAACATTATTCAAAATATCTTCCTTTGTGTTGATGAAAGAAACTCATAAAGGTTTGAAAGTGATGGGTAGGGTGAGTAAATGATGACAGGTTTTGCGTGTGTGTGTGTGTGTGTGTGTGTGTGTGTGTGTGTGTGTGTGTGTG
>CAIGQQ010032654.1:0-32214 GCA_903798035.1 Danio albolineatus
AAATTCTAGAATGAACGAACTCACTCATAATGAATAGACTTTACGGGACAAAACAATGCTTTCAAACAAATGTGCTGAATTAATGATTTGATGATTCACCAATAAAAAGCATTGTTTGCTTTACTGGATGAATCAGTGTTTTAATTTGAGTTATTTAATCAATGATTCTGACTCACTCATAAAGACTTGACTTTACTAAGCGGGTCCGTGTTGTTTAAATCAAGTGTATGGTACTTTAATCCATAACCATGCAACTTGTTACAGTACTAGCCTTCCATCGTGCTCATTTTGGCATCAACTCATTTGAATGGTATTAGGAACCACAGCTTTCATAAGCATACAAAATAACCCAGACATTGTGCTTTTTTTAGCACTGGTCTCTGGTGTATTGTCTTAATGTGGAACAAATTCACTTCAAGGTTTGTTGGTTTAGCCTCAAGCTAACCTTTGTTTTAAAATTGTTCAGAAAAATGAAAAGTGTCTGTTTGCACTTATCAGCATTTGGCCACAAGAAACCAGTGTCACATTTGCAAAGTCAGCTCGGTGTTTATTGTACCTCTAGGCCATTTTTTCCAAAATAGAAAAGTACCTCCACCTCATATTTCTTCAAACTTTCAAGTGTTTTTCTTTATATTCATGCTATGAGGTTTCAGACATTATTTGACATAACTAGTAAACTGTAATTTCTGCATCATGCAGTGTTTTTAAGTTGTACTAATTGGTGGTCAGTTATAGAATCCAATTAAATTGAGCTGGCATGAGGTGGTGTGACTGTATGTCGCTTGAGTATAGTGAACGTTTTGTCATGTTCAATCAACCAGTTTTAGATGATTTAAGCTTTGCAATATTATTTATTATGTCGCTGTAAGTAACCATCACAAGATAATTTCACTGTGGTTGTAAAGAGATAAGCAATGATCAGAAAAAATACTCGGGTATTAGCATTAAAGTGGTTCTTATTAGCACTGATAAGTACACAGTGTCCCAAGAAATATCATGAACACTATTACACCACCAGCCTCTTGATAGAATAAATCCATTACTTTGTATTGTTCAGATCAAATTCTGACCATATCATCTGAATATCGCTGTATAATTAATATTTAACTAACAAAGCAACCTTTTCCAGTCTTTCGATCTAATTATAGCATTGGTTTCCTGTTCTTATTCAGTTCAATTTAATTTAATTTAATTTTCATTTCTTTTCGGCTTAGTCCCTTTATTAATCCGGGGTCGCCACAGCGGAATGAACCGCTTACTTATCCAGCATTTGTTTTACGCAGCGGATGCCCTTCCAGCCGCAACCCATCTCTGGGAAACACATCCATACATTCTCATTCACACACATACACTATGGACAATTTAGCTTACCCAATTCACCTGTACCGCATGTCTTTGGACTGTGGGGGAAACCGGAGCACCCGGAGGAAACCCACGCAACCACGGGGAGAACATGCAAACTCCACACAGAAATGCCAACTGGCCCAGCCGGGGATCGAACCAGCAACCTTCTTGCTGTGAGGCGAACTTGCTACTCACTACGCCACCGTGGCGCCCCTTAATTTTATTTTATTTTATTTTATTTTATTTTATTTTATTTTATTTTATTTTATTTTATTTTATTTTATTTTATTTACAATGTAGAGCTTTTACAATGTGGGTTGTGTCAAAGCAGCTTGACATAGAAGTTCTAGTAAATTGAAACTGTGTCAGTCCAGTTTTCAGAGTTGAATTTCAGTTTAGTTCAGCTCAGTGTGGTTTAAATTTCACTGCTGGAAGTACAAACACTGAAACACTGATCATTGCGCAGCTCTAAAAGTCCCAACCAAGCAAGCCAGTGGCGACAGTGGTGAGGAACAAACTTCACCAACTGATAAAAATTGAAGGAAAAAACCTCAAGAGAAACCAGACTTGGTTGTGCACAACCTGACAAAAGTATAACCCAATGTGATCTTCTGCTGCTGCAGCTCATCTGCTTCAAGGTTTTTCTGCTGTTTTGGTACTATTGATAATTGTCTACATGTTAATTTGACTGTTCTGAAGAAAAATGGCTTCAGATATACTTGCTTTACTTAGTTTGTGTGCATGTTTTCAGAGCTTATATCTTTATCCTGCCACATATAGGTCTTCACTCAAATCAGAAGGCGGCTTCCCCACGTTTCTCCCACAAATCTCCCAATGGACCTCCGCGGGCTTGATCAGATTGACCCATTTCCTCAGTGCCTTGATACAGAAAGCTGCAGAGCTGAGAGCACTAAGCGGTTAATCCTTTTATGTAGTGATTTTGACTCCTCACGGGGATGAAATGGAATGCGTATTTGAAGCACTCTTGAATATGCACGAGGACCGTCGCATTGTTATTTTAACGTCCTCTTCGTTATTTCCTCCTAGGGCGAACTGTGAATTTTTCTTCATTAAGTATTCGACTGCAGGACAGACTATCAATCTCAATGCTCCTGCATGCTGAGTGATTTGATGGGTAGCGACTCCGCTGGCCGGTTAGTTATGTGCAGACGTGGGCTTTCTCTATCTTCGAGGCGAGATCCCCAGAGGGAGGGCCGCTAGGACATGACCATATTCTCAACTTCTGCTGTACCGAGCAGCCAGAGATAGAGAGAGGCATGGCTAATTACGACTGTCTCTCTCTCTCTCCAGCTGTCTGAGCTGGTAGCACGGCACAGTCGGGCTGTCTGATTTGGTCCAAATCACGTCCACACCGAGCGATTGACCCTTTTATTCAGCGTACCGTGTCCACCTAAGAGTCATCAGGGGACAATGGCGCATGAACGGAGCAGCGGGGTGACTTACCTCGTGATTACCCCTCGTCTTTAAAGTGGAAAGATGCCTTGAAGTTGAACTTTGAAGTGCCGACTAACTTCAAAAGCAGGACGTGAAAGCAGAGAGACGAGACCCGGCTGCAGAATGCATCGTCAGGCACGTCAGATATAGAATATAACAGTGAAGTATAATGTGCTATAGGACATGCCGTTACTCTGGTAAATCAGATTAATACAGTTGAAAATATTTGGATCAGTTGACACTTTTCCTCTACTACAAACCTTTATTTGGGACCACAATTCTTATTATTTCTTTAAGTTACAAAATAATGGACTTCTTACTTCTCACACATAAAATAATTAGCTTGAAAACCTGGAAATATATTAGGGTGTTTTTACATACCAATGTGGCCTTTAGAAATGCGCGTCTCAGGGAACAGAATGCCAGGACTAGCCGCAATTAACTGCAGCACTCAGGGAAATTTTCTGACTAACGAAATACATTATTAGTCGCGGCAGCCGAGCATCATTCTCAGTAGTGGTCAGTTCTAAAGCTGAAGGACTGGACGCCCGTGGGTGACTGACCTGTTTCTTTGTGGAAGATGGAGGTGTTTTCTCCATGTTTTGTTCATATTTGCTAAAATCTAATACAATGCTGTGCCTTGGATAATTGTGTTTATTGTTTTCTGATAAGAGAAATGGTTTCATTTTGGACACAGTATTGCCGACTTGCCACAGCCATGGCTCTAATACTACATTATTGACTGTAGGCCTACTGTACATACAATACTTTCACAGAGCTTGGTCAAATGCCTTTGATTAGTTATCAATAAACTGTTTAAGCCAAAACGAATGGTAAAAGCAGGTTGTAATTTAATTTAATATAGTTTAAATAAAATAATAATAATTTAATAATCTATATAGGATAAATAAATACAACATGTTTTTAAATTAAATAAAGAGGAACATTTATTTAAATTCCAAGGGGACTTTTGACAACACACCATGACTAGCCGCAAAACGAAATAAGGCGAGCCGGTAAAAAAACATACATTTTTAATGGCCACATCTGTATAGTTCATTTTAAAAGTACCAAAACAAGTTGACTGGAATTTAAAGGATAAGTTCACCCCAAAATAAAAGTTCTGCTCACCCTTATGTTGTTGAGACCTTCATTCATCTTCAGATTTGCACAAATTTAAATATTTTATTGTAAAAACAAAAAAAGAAGGTTAAATATTGTTCACCAATGTCTTCTCTTTCGCAACAGGTCAGTGTGCGTATCTACTCTGATCAGTATGATGTATTGCCATTAGAGTCAAGCTGCAAGCATCACGTTGCCTTTAGTAAATACACACCCTGATCTGAGGGGCAAGACATAGGCAAACAAAGCCATGTTTACAGTTTTATTTGCTCACAAAACTGCTCTTTCAGCTTTATATTATAGCAGTTAAACCACTGAAGACACAGAATAATTTGACAATGTTTTTGGTTCTTTGGACATTCAACATCTCAGAACTATTGCTGTTTATGGAGGATGTGAGAGCTCTCAGATTTCATCTAAAATATCTTAATTTGTCTCTAAAGACAGGTTCTCAGGGGGTTGGAATGACACATGGGCAAGTAATTAATAACTGAATTTTCATTTTGGGGTGAACTAACCATTAAAGTTGTATTTCAAGACTTCGGGAACCCATGGAAATGTACTATTTTATTATGTGTTAGGATTTGATCTGTTTTTAAATATTTGATCAGCTCAATATTTGATAAACAAAAATAAACACACACATTTACTAGTAGTATGTTTACTTCCAATGCATACTAATGTACGTTAATATAATATACAATGGGAAAAAACTGTATAAAAGCTCTGGCATCTAGCATCCAAAAATAAGGAGTGGGAATCTCATTAATCTAGGCACAGTTGGAGATGGGGATGCTGAAACAGACACATAGTCAGAAATAAACTATTAGCAATGAAACCCAATAAGGCAGTGAGCCAGTCATGTTAGTTTTCCTCGAAGAGAGCACGTGCACACGGATGAAGCGCATGTGTCTTAAAGTTGCCGTAAGCGTCGGGATGTATATGCAGAGAGTCATGAGGGCATGTGGGTTGGATGTTGGAGCAGTAGCTTTAGGTCATAGACCAAGTGTTCAGTGTCCTATTTTAATCCGAACCCCTCACTTCTGCTCGCCGCTGCTGCCGGCGCCTGTAAATCCCACCCAAGCGATAGCAAACTTAAATCCACTTAATTTAGCACCTAATCCCCCCTCCTCCTCCTCTGAACTTTTAGAGATTGAGATTTAAGGATTAGCAGATAAATGGACAGGAAAATGGAGCTTGCACATGTTTTTCGAGCTCAAGTTATGGCACAGCAATCAGTTATTAAAATACTATTGCTGCTGAAGTGCTCTCAGTGCCAGACTTTATATCCATCTAAGGAACAGACATGATTTCTCGCTATTCTCTTTGGGGAAATTGTCATATGTTAGGGATTTTGACACTCTGACCTGCTTTGCTGTTTACAGTACTTTAGATGATTGCCAATGGGTGATGAAAAGCCATCAGATGCTCTGACCAGTGGCTGTGTATCTAAACGGTAGCATCACTCATTTTGATTTGCTAGAGAAAAAAAAAACTTCAGACTTCCTTAATCCAAAGATTTAATCATGTTGTTGTATAAAAGAACCCTTTTAATATCTCTAAAAGAACTTGTTGCATTCATTTCTTGTGCCGGTATGAATTTATATTTGCATTTCTCTGTGTGAAACATTCCTTTCTGCAGTATGATTGGCTAAAATATGCATAGAAAGCATCATTGTTACTATCATGGCAGCACAAATATTTTATACTAGAATCAAGAATTAGTAACTTTCACTACTTATTTCCAGTACTTTATTCTCATTGTTTTCTTATGGATCAGTACTTTTTAGAGAATCAATATATGTGTGATTAGTGTAGTACAGTGACTCTCGTGAACTGGTTCTTTAGGGAATCAAATCCTAAATATGTAAATTGTGTAGTCCAAAAAAGTGACTTTTACAAATTGTTTTTTTTTTTTTGTTGAATTGGAATAATTAAAGGCAAAAAAGAAAAAAAAACTCAGGGCCTCCTGGTGACGCAGTGGGTAGCTCTCCTCGTATTGCTGTGTATTGCTGTGGGTTTCCAGCGGGTGCTCCGGTTTCCCCCACTAGTCCAAAGACATGCACTATAGGTGAATTGGGTAAGCTAAATTGGCCCTAGTGTGTGTGTGTGTGTGTGTGTGTGTGTGTGTGTGTGTGAATGAGTGTGTATGGATGTTTCCCAGTGATGGGTTGCAGCTGGAGGGGCATACGCTGCGTAAAACAAATGCTGGATAAGTTGGCAGTTCATTCCGCTGTAGCGACCCCGGAGTAATAATGGGACTAAGTCGACAAGAAATGAATGGATGAACAAACTCTATTTCAAAAGTAAGCTTATGTATTATTGATATGGCAGCACGGTGGCTCAGTGGTTAAATAATGCTTATAATAATAACCACATTATACAAAAGTAGTTGTCAAGAATAAACTTAAAAAAGCCCACCGGGATGAAGAAGGCATGCAAACAGTGGTTTTATATTTATGTAGAAAATAATAATTTTTGTAATATTTTACATATTTAATTCTTTTTCATTTGTAAAGATATTTTGTGTATTGCAGTATATTCTGTGTGTATTAAGCAATGTGTAAGCGTTTAAGGCGTACAAGTAACGCGATCTGTGCTGGACTTTATACCTGCTTTCAGCTGGCCATTTGCACAGTCTATTTTAGTTTCTCAAAATAGCAACGCGCCAGCAATGCGCCTTAACACACCTTCTTTCTAGACCAGAACACCCATCAGTCCACAAAGCGGCGCAAATAGATTTGCTATTTAAACAACATCTATTAAATCATCCATAAAACCCGCTCAGATCAGAGAGAGAGACACACACAATTGAAAGCAATTTGAATCATGAGCGTATTGACATGTGGTTGAATGTTTTTATTATTACAATTTACAATTATTTCCACTAAGTTTGTGATTTTAGTACTTCATGCTAAACTAGTATTTCCCAAATATTACATTTAATTATTTATTTATTTATTTATTTGATTGTTTATTTATTTATTTATTTGATTGTTTATTTATTTATTTATTTTTTATTTTATTTATTTATTTATTTATTTATTTTTAATTTATTTATTTATTTATTTTTAATTAATTAATTATTTATTTATTTATTTATTTATTTATTTATTTATTTATTTATTTATTTATTTATTCATTCATTTATTAATTAATTAATTTATTTATAATATATAAATAAATCACAGTAATAGTGACTCTCATGAACTTTTTTTTTTATATAATTATTTTTTAGGGGGTTTTCACATTTAATTGGGATAGGACAGTGGAGGTTACAGACAGGAAAGTATTGGGAGCAGAGAGAGACGGGAAGGGTCGGCAAAGGACCTCAAGTCAGGAATCGAACTCGGGTCGCCGTGAGCACCATGGTCTTATATATGTCAGCGCACTTCACTACTAGGCTTTTGGCGCCGACATGAACTGGTTCTTTGTAGTGAATCAAATTCAAAGTGTGTGAATCAAGTAATCCAAAAAAGTGACTCTTACAAATTGGTTATTTTTAGTGAGTCAATTTAATGACAGAAAAACACCTTCAAAATTAAGTGTATATTATTATTATTATTATTATTATTATTATTATTATTATTATTATTATTATTATTATTATTATTATTATTATTATTATTATATTGATATGACCTAATTTGACAGTGGAATGCAAAAATATGAATGAATTAATGCGTTAATTTATTCATTCATACATTTATGCATGCAGACTACACATACATAAATAAGAACCACAAGAAAACTAATTTGTTTGGTACTTCAATACTGTGATTTCCATCGCTAATTTGTAATAATAATAACATTCAACTAAATTTCAATATGCTCATGATTCAAAAATGCTTACATTTGTGTGTGTCTCTCTCTCTGATCGGGATGGGTTTTATGTGTTATGCATGATTGAATATATCTTGCTCCTCCTATCATTCTGGGCCAGTTTTCTCATCATGCTGGTGCATATTGTGCGGTCACTGCCGCCATTATTTGGGAGACATGTGTTTGGCATTGAGACTCTCTACACCTGTCCTGGCTGTTGCAGCAGCTTGTTGTGGGCCCTGGGCTGCTGGGGGTCTTCATGGGTCTCTGCAGGCCCCAGACATGTCTCTTGGCTCCTAGCCCTCTCAGGATAGATTAGCCCTGGGGTAAAATAGAGCCAGACACAACCAGGTTGATGCCAGCCATGGGAGCAGAGCCCATGCTACACCATCCGGGACTGAGCGCATAAACAATCAGACCTTAATGCAATAGATTATTATTATATTTTGGTGTCATGATCCTATGTTAAAGATCATAAAAGTCCCATTGAAATCAATATGCACATTTTTTATTTATAAGCTGATGTACTCCAAAACAGTGACATAATTTACATTTAGAAGATATTCAAAACAGTTTCAGTGCAGTGCAGTTTCTCACTTCCACCTATAGGAATCAGCAATTGTTATGACGTCACCTCGTGATCCTAACTCTATGGGGATGAGCTCCAATAGCCAGGATGCTGAAATGCATTGTGCACATGTACTGTACACTCACTTCTATGACAAACTATGAGGAAAATACACTGCACACATACAATCAGTATGCAGAAAACTATGACATTCATTATGAAGTCTGTTACACACTATTATACTAGGTTCACACCAGATACAAAGCATATACTCAATATATTATATATTTTATTTGCTTGCCTTCACACCAAATGTGATTATTTAAGTATTTGCATGAGTGGATTACATACAGAGTCGATGCAAACGTGTGAATAGATGCAAACTTCTGCTTGGCGGCAGAATGTAGAATTAGAATGACGCATTGTTTTGCATCTGGTGTTAACCCAGTATTCGATTACTTACAGCAGGGATCACCAAACTTGTTCCTGGAGGTCTGGTGTCCTGCAGATTTTAGTTCCAACCCTAATCAAACACACCTGAACAAGCTAATCAAAGTCTCACTAGGTATACTTGAAACATCCAGGCTGGTGTTTTGAGACAAGTTGGAGCTAAACCCTGCAGGGACACCGGACCTCCAGGACCGAGATTCGTGATCCCTGACTCACAGGATCTTTTTTGACCTTGTCTGTCATAAGTCAGATGTGCTTCACTAAAAAAATGTTTTTTGTTCAAACTACTTATTTAAAATGAGCTGAATCGACACAGTTTTTGAGTTTTTTGGGGACAACTTCATTGTTTTATCTTCAATCCACTTAAATTTGAAAAACAATTAAGTTAGCTTAATTGATTTGTGTTTGGACGACATGAAGTGATTGTGTGGAACCCAGCATTCGTTACTGTGTTTATCTCGATTATCTCAGAGCTGTGATATAAATAAAACAATATTGACAGATTTTTTTAAAGAGGAGGAGTTGCTGCATGCTCCACCCTGTCTTCATGTTTCAGTTGCTGTTATGTCACACATCAAACCAATCTGCACATTTCCAGCCACTTTAGGGGACTTGGCTTCAGTAGGAGTCTAGCACTCTGGTGGTTGACCCTGTTTGTCCTTATGGCTCTTTTGAGTGTCTGTTTGTATCCTGTAAAGTTGGGTTATTTCAGGACAAGGACACAGGGTGTCTGAAGCACCTGCTGTCACATCCACCTCGCCTGCTCTTCACACCATTGCCGAAAGCAGAAATACTTCAGAGCTTATGTAGTGTTGTTAGCCTATCGTTTTGGTTGACAGTGATTTAAAAGAAAATTTTCTAGTACAACACAAGTCTTTGAGTTTAACTTAAGGTCACATCTTTCGTGTTTTAAAAGTGCGATCAGTTCCACTCTGGCTCTTTAACTGCTAGATTGCGAAGCTACTTTTACTTATTAAAACAAGTTAATCATGTTTTAACTTATTTTTTTACTTAAATATATAAACTTAAATAAGTTTTAACTCAATATTTTAAGTCAGTTTAATGAAATGACTTCTGAAATTCTAATGAACTTGATGTTAAATTGAAAAAAAATGCATTGTGGTATTGCTAGTTAATTTTACAAATGAATTTGAACATTTACATAACATACATCACATTCATAACAATTTAACTTCATTGTAACACTTGTAGGTTTTAGCAAAAGTTTGATTTTATTCATTCATTTATTTTCTTTTCAGCTTAGTCCCTTTATTAATCTGGGGTCGCCACAGCGGAATGAACCACCAACTTATCCAGCATTTGTTTTACGCAGCGGATGCCCTTCAAGCTGCAACCCATCTCTGGGAAGCACTCATTCACACTCATCCACTACGGACAATTTAGCCTACCCAATTCACCTATACCACATGTCTTTGGACTTGTGGGGGAAACCGGAGCACCCGGAGGAAACCCACGCAATCACGGGGAGAACATGCAAACTCCACACAGAAATGTCAACTGACCCAGCCGAGGCTCGAACCAGCGACCTTCTTGCTGTGAGGCGAACGTGTTACTCACTACACCACCATGGCACCAAAGCTTGATTTATTTCATTTTATATTTCATATTCACTTTTGTTTTGTTTTGTTTTGTTTTGTTTTGTTTTGTTTTGTTTTGTTTTGTTTTGTTTTGTTTTGTTTTGTTTTGTTTTGTTTTGTTTTGTTTTGTTTTGTTTTGTTTTGTTTTGTTTTGTTTTGTTTTTCGTTTCATGTTGTTTCACCCATACTCCATGTCTTTGGACTTGTGGGGGAAATCGGAGCACACAGGGAAAACTCATGCGAACACACGAAGAACACACAAACACAAACAGACTGCAAACTGACCTAGTCGAAGCTCGAACAGTGACCTTCTTGCTGTGAGGCGATTGCGCCATCCACTGTGCCACCGTGATGCCCTTTCCCCAAAAAATTTGATTTGTTTATTTATTTATTTGGTTGTTTGATTAATTGTTTCATTAATTTTATTATTTTATTCTGGCCAAAAAAGAGACTGTTGACAGTGCGATATTGTATCAGTAGGCCTTAAAAAAATAGTGCACACTTTGCATTGTGGGCAAATCTTTTGTCTTCTTCACCGTTGTCACTTTGTGATACTAAAGACTTAAGCTTTTCTTGGGACTAATTGACATTTAATGGGCTTAATTGAGGTTTGTGATTGTTAATTGTGAATTGTGATTTTAATCACTTGGTCTGCTGGTCAGTGGAATTAATAGCTGTTGTTGCAAATTGGCCCTCTCGTCAATGCTCAGCTAAAGAACTAGAGTCCACAGATTCTTTATTGTTCAGTTTTCCTAATTTCTATATAGTGTGGGCCCTGTACTCTATATACACCTCTAGAATAAATGAAGAGACCTCTTTATTTATCAACTTATTAGGTACTTATTTTACTGTAATATGTACTGTTACTGTAGAACAATTATGCAGTATGTTACTGTATTATATAGTTGCATTGTGAAAATGACTGTATATTTTACAGCAAAGTTATACAATACTGTAAATTCACATACAGCAAGATGAATGGTGCTGTAAATGTAAAAAAAAGCTGTATTTTGCTGTAATTACAGTAAGTTACTGGCAAACTGGTGAAAGTAAGTTACTGCAGATTCCACAGGAAATTGTTAACAGTGTCCTTACAGTATAACGTTTCTTCAATATACAGTATTAAATAAGAATATTAGCATTTATGGCATTTATTTACTGAAAATTAGGACAGGTTAGTATAAATTATTACCTGTTTTCAGACCTCAGGTGCATGGAAAACATGTTTTGGGTTATTTGAGGAATTCAAGGTTCTAAAGAACATATAACATAACATAACATAACTATAACTATAACATAACTATAATATAATATAATATAATATAATATAATATAATATAATATAATATAATATAATATAATATAATATAATATAATATAATATAATATAATATAATATAATATAATATAATGCCGCCATGGTGGTGTAGTGAGTAGCACGTTCGCCTCACAGCAAGAAGGTCGCTGGTTCGAGCCTCGGCTGGGTCAGTGTTCTGTGTGGAGTTTGCAT
This sequence comes from Danio albolineatus, assembly GCA_903798035.1. Lineage (NCBI taxonomy): Eukaryota > Metazoa > Chordata > Actinopteri > Cypriniformes > Danionidae > Danio > Danio albolineatus. Next base: position 11,870 of record CAIGQQ010032654.1, read on the forward strand.
GTTCTCCCTGTGGTTGCGTGGGTTTCCTCTGGGTGCTCCGGTTTCCCCCACAAGTCCAAAGACATGTGGTACAGGTGAATTGGGTAAGGCTAAATTGTTCGTAGTGTATGAGTGTGAATGACTCTGTTTCCCAGAGATGGGTTGCAGCTGGAAGGGCATCCGCTGCGTAAAACAAATGCTGGATAAGTTGGCGGTTCATTCCGCTGTGGCGACCCCAGATTAATAAAGAGACTGAGCCGAAAAGAAAATGAATAAATATAATATAATATAATATAATATAATACAATATAATATAATATAATATAATATAATATAATATAATATAATATAATATAATATAATATAATTTAAGGATCAAAATATAATTAAATGTAGGATCAAAAATAAAAAGGATGACAACACCAATTTAACTGTAGTATTTAGCACATAAAAATAAATGGTTTATTTTGGTAGTCCAAAATGCAAATAAAAAGGCTAAATATCCATGCACAGTGATTAGTAATTAATCATAAATTTAAAAAAAAAATTAAACAACATATTTTTATTATTGATGTTGAAGGTTGCTTGTCCGATCAAGCTTGTTGGATACATAAAAATAATACAACTAATAAATGGGGAGGAAAGTTTATCAACTAAAAGGACAATAAATGATATCACAGTCTTTCAGGTGAAGTGCAGCATATACTGTATAGTGCTTAGTGGGTGCCTGCGCACATTAAAAAAAAGAAAAAAGAAAAAGAAATAAGATCTGCTTACAGACACTTGAATGTGTCCACTATCGACATCTTCTGGAATCATATTTTTCCAGTCAGGCAGGGGGAGGAAGGGAGGTCTTCATGCCTGATTACTAATAAAAATTTGCTGGGAGTATCAACTCAGGGGGCTGATGTTGCTGAAGTGACACAGCCAAAATAGCTAATCTTCACAGTCGCAGTTTCAAGCACTTAGTTTCTTAGTTGTCTGTGAAATAAGCTACTCTATTTCCCTGCACCCCGCTCTCTCTCTTTCTCTCTCACACACACACACTTTCTTGCACTATTTGCCCCTAATACTGAATATTTTTAATAACTCATTTAGGTGGGTGTGCCCCTCAGTCAGGCTAGGCTGGAGATCATCTCTTATGTAATTCACTTCCATGAGTATCTTATCCAAATAATATAATATCTGCTGCTCCTCAAAGTACAAATGAAATCAGAACTAATCATATGATTTTGTTAGCTCACATTGCTAGTTTTGTGGTGAACAATTCAAGTTTTCTCTTGTAATCTTTAATTGAAATCTGAAAATGTTCCTTGTTTTCAGTTAAATTGTCAGAATACATGTGTCTTAGGTATTGGGTGTGGCTAACATATTTAACCACGCCCCTTCAACTGTCAGTTTTGACAAGAAACCGAAATGGTGAGCAGGAGGAGTCTGTTAGGTTGTAATAACTGTTCTGAAGCCCCATCTTCCCCTTCTTTCTAAATGAAAGGCCTACTTTACTACATCCAATCAACTCGCAGATGAAAAAACAAGCCACAGCCACTGTTTTCTCATTTAATATTGCGCTTCTAAAGGAACTGCGTCACAATACAAAAAAAACAAACAAAACAAACAAAAAAACAACAACAAACAACCAAACAAATATGGTGCAGCTTCCGGTTCATGTGAACTAGAGATGCGCGGTTGGCGGTTACAGCCGCCGACTCTGTAGATAAACCACGGATTGGGCGGATGACGTGACTAAAAATAACATTTTATTTAAATTTGGGTGGGTGGTGGGCGGTTGTACCAAAAAATTGTACAGTACAGTGCGTTTCATTTAGGCTATTTATTTATTTTTGTCCCTGTGCGCCGATCGGAGACGGAGTTCACTGCTGATATTCTGAGAGCTTTATAGGGTGCTTCTCATTTCTTACTTGTTCATTCGCGTTTCCTTTCCTTACTTTCTTTCCTCTTGTCTTAGCTCCACCCCTCCGGGATGCGAGAGAAGGACGCAAGGAAAAGACTCGAGGACCGAGGAATCAAATCAAGTGAAAAGCCACGTCCTCGAATCGTTTCGCGTCACTTCATTTGGCTTGCACGTTTGGATTAACTACATGTCTACATTTTAAAGTCATTCTCTATTCTCCAATAATCAATAAAGAAACATTCATTTAATAATAAAAAGGAATAAGCCATTCAAATAAAGAGCCCAATCAGCAGATGGAGGGCGGGTGCAGTCTTAAAAATTGGTCAAAATGTTGGTGCGGATGGATGGCGGACGGATGATGAGTTTTGTGATGCGGTTGCGGATGAAATAAAAGCCCATTCGCACATCTCTAATGTGAACTTTAAGTGTTCATTCTAAGCCCATATGACTGACTTGCCTTTAAGAAACGCAAAAGCAAATGTTTATCGAATACCTCTTTAATATACTGTATTGTTGTTGATGTTATTGCCAATGAAACATAAAGAAAGGGTGGGGCATGTCAACAACCCCTCCCCTGTTTAAAGAAATGTAGCCAATAGTGTTTTGCTTACATCCCAGTGTTTTGTTACAATTATCCTCTTTTCATATTGCTTTAAAATATAGCATTCTGTGTGTAGATGTACCCTAAAAAGGACACTAAAAAGATTAAGTTGAGTTTACTGTAAAAAAAAAAAAAGTAAAAAAGTAAACCGGTTTTCTTAAATTATTACGTACAGTAAATGAACCACAGGAGTTTGCACGATTATAACTATTATTTCAACTAAACAATGTGTGTTTACAGTGTGTTTACTCATTTTTTTCAAGTAATTTAAAATCATGGATACACTGTAAAAAAGATTCTGTTTATTAACAGATTTTAACAATTAGCAATTTTGTGTTTTTCTTTTATGTACTGGCAGTTTATTACAAGGTTTTTGGACCGTAATATACAACACCAATTGTGATAATACAGATGTGGCCATAAAAAATTAGTGTTTCTTTTTTTTCCTTTTTTTTTTTACTGCGGCTCGTCTCGTTTTGTTCTACGGCTAGCCACAGTGTTCTGTTAAAGTCTTAAAAATGTAAATAAATGTGTTGAAAATAGCCTATTTATTTAATTTTAAAATATGTTGTATTTATTTAGCCTATGTAGATTATTAAATTATATATAAAAAATATTTAAACTATATTAAATTAAATTACAACCTGTATTTACCACTAGTTTTGGCTCCAACAGTTTATTGATAACTAATCAAAGAACATTTAACTGAGCTTTGTGAAAAGTTTTGTATGTAGGCCTACAAAATGTACTATTAGAGCCATGGCTGTGGCGAGTCGGTAATACTGCGTCTAAAATGAAACCATTTCTCTTATCAGAAAACAGTAAACACAATTATCCCAGGTGCAGCATTGTATTAGATTTTAGTAAATATAAACAAAACATGAAGAAAGCACCTCCACCTTCCATGGAGAAACAGGTCAGTCACCCGCAGCCTCGAGTCCTCTGGCTTCAGAACTGGCCACTACTGAGAATGAAGCTTGGCTACCCCATACTAGTAATGTATTTCCTGAGTCAGAGAATTGTCCTCAGTGCTGCAGCTAGTCATGGCATTTTGTTCCCTGAGATCAGTATATCACTTTAAACTAATAAAAATGTTCATAAACGTCACTTTTTTACTGTTAAAAGTTGTCAGTAGAAACATTTTAAGGTCTCATAATGTCATTCAAAAGCATAAACAGGTAAATTAAAAAAAATGTACATTAATTTACTAATTTACAGACTTAACCTACAGTGTAGATTAAGTCAGCACATAGTAGTTAATCAGCTCAAGTAATGGCTATGTTAAGTAAATGTTATGTACACATAAAAACAAGTTAACATTCCTGATAAAAGACAAAAACCTTAAACACAGTGTGACCTTCTAAGCACGTGTTTGTGTTTGCTTCTTAGGATGTGGAGATCCGAACGAACGCTGCGCTGTACCTCCCTCAGATCAGCGAGCTGTTGAACAGGATTCCCCGACAGATGCTGCTGCTTCTGAAAACCAACGACCTGCTGAGAGGCATCGAGACCATCCTGCAGACCAGAGCCAGCTCCAGCTCCTTCATCAACATGTCCCGCTGCTGTACTCGAGCTGTCGCCAGGTAAAACATCAGCGACAATAACAACAAACGCTTTGTCTTGCACATTATTGTACACATGGATTTAAAGTGATAGTTCACCCTAGATTAGTTCACCCGGTGCCTTTGACGGTGCAAAATGTTTCGTCGACATTATGGGGTTTGTTGGGGAGAAAACTTGCAAGCATACAGTACAGCACTTTAGAGTCACACTGCTAGCGATCAAAGAGTTATGTAAATTTGGCAAGCTGCTGAACAAATACTGTATTGTGCAGAAGACATGGCATGGAGGAGATTGACAATGGTCTACAGCCAATAAGGACGCAGAACACAATATACTGTAAAAACATTTTTAAAAGCATGCCAAATTGCACAAAAAAAATAAATAAATAAAAAATCTGCAAGACTGTTCTCCCGGTGTTCGCTCCGGTTTCCCCCACTAGTCCAAAGACGTGGTATAGGTGAATTGGGTAAGCTAAAATTGTCCATAGTGTATGTGTGTTAATGAGTGTGTATAGATGTTTCCCAGTGATGGGTTGCAACTGGAAGGGCATCTGCTGTGTAAAACATATGCTGGATAAGTTGGTAGTTCATTCCGCTGTGGCGACCCCAGTTTAATAAAGGGACTAAGCCGAAAAGAAAATGAATGAATGAATGAATGAAAATCTGCAAGACCAGGTGAACCGTGTTATGGCGAATGATCACTGTATATGTTGAGGGACCACTTTTATTTTGGATGAAATGAATCACTGTTTATCTTTTGACGAAGCTAATTTAAAGGATTTGCTACCAACTTAAAAACAATAGTAATGTTCTTAACACAAATACCCTCGTTATATGTTACATATGTTACTATATTTATTATTTTAAAAATGTATACGTGCTACACTTTTTGTACTACATTTAGGCCCAATCCCAATTCTATTTTTGTACCCCTATACCCCTTCCCCTTAGCCCATACAATCGAGGGTTAAGGGGAAGGGCTTCAAAACTTACCCCTAAGAATTGAGAAAGCACTTTAACACCTGCACACGTCATCATGTGCCATCGCGATCTCTTGCTTCATATGAGATCAGACGATCACGACTGCTGTAGTTATTCCAGTTGTAATTTTTTGGTGTTTATCTTCAGGAAATCACTGAAGGCATATGTTATGTCATCATAACGATCTAACGTGGCAATAAGATCGTAACTATACTGTGTATTTACACAGTGGCCATATTTATCTATGTAAACACACGAAAACATAACATTATAGCAGACACTGTAAAAAGCTCACTAGACATTACTGACAGGGTATTTGAGGGTATTTGAGCGAAATTCAGCAGTTTTTTTTTCTTTTTTTTTTAAAAACATGACGATAATACACGAACGCGGTTATGAATATATCAAAACATGTTTGTTTGTCGTAAAAATTCGTAATAATGACAAAAAATACTAATTTGTGGATCTCCTTCCGGGGACAGCTATCCTGCCGTTCTGGCAGGTGTATTCTGGGAAATTTTCTTACCCCTCCGTTTTAAGTGTGGTCCTGAAAAATCTTTGTTCAAAGGGGTGTATACCCCTTGCCCTTAGCCCTACACCTTCAAGCTAAAGAGAATTGGGACAAAACGAGGGGAAGGGGTACTGGGAAGGGCTAAAGGGTAGAATTGGGATTGGGCCTTACTATACTTTTGGCTTCTGGCATGCAATTTCGTTCACGCAGTGTGGATGGAGATCTTTTCTTAAATGTAGTGGAAACATCAGTACAGCATGGATGGGGATCATTTACAATTTAAAACACTGTTTAAAAATAAAGGTGCCCTAGTGTAAAAGTAGCCTTAAATGCACTCAGACACCCATTGACAAGCGCTCTGTTCAAACTCCCCCACCCTCAAATGTAAGTGAGTGACTGAATGCCACTATATTGCACTATATTGTACTTTCCGCAGCAGTGAGCAGTGATCATATTGATTTATTCTCACCATTCTAATGAAGAACACTGTGATCGGGGGAGAAAATCGTTGGGGTTTGAGGGACGGTTGTCAGCTGCAGAGACGCTCACGTCTGCTGGTAAAGGATTTCTGTGCGGTACAGAAAGAAAGAAGCATCCAGACATGAAACTCAATGTCGTCTGCCTCAACGCTTCTTTATTAAAACCAAATGGCAGCAAAGTGCGGAATGCAAAATCTGAAATCCATTTCCAATTGCTGTACTCTGAGGCACAGCAGAAAGAGAGAGGCAGATCTAGAGAAGTAACCGGACCATCACCCACACATACACACTGATTAAGTTTGATGTGAACAGAAATGTTTGCAGTAGTATCTATTATGGTGAGTTAGGTTTTCATATACAAGCAGAAATGAAATATTAAATAAGTAATTGAAACTTTTTATCTTGCAGTTGAGTTTTTTTGGCCAACTTCGAGGTTATTTCTTAATTTTTGGGTGAGGTATGAAATCTTCATGCAGTTCTGAAAAGTCAGAATTTTAAGTTTTACGTCTTTTTTTTGTTAAAGCTTCACAGTTCTTGTTTTTTTTTCTTCTCAGAAAGCAACATGCAATTCCCACAGTTTTAAGTTTTATATATATATATTTACAATGTTTACTTTTTGTAGGGATTAGTGAAATATATAAAAAACTCAGTCATGGATATGTTTAAACTGAATAAGAAGGTACGATTCTGATGGAAAATCTGAATTCTGAATTTATGTCTAGCAATTCCCATTTCTATTCTGGCTTATTTTCTCAGAATTCTAATTTTTTAACAAAAGTAGGTAAAACAATTTGTTTAAGTAGCCATTCACATTATTAACTACTGGCTTTTTAAATAGCCATTATTAAGATATTAACTATTAACTTTTAGCTATTAATAGTCACAAAGAGTGATCTTATTCTACATCTATAATTCTATCGCCAATACCTCAACCCAACTATACCTTAAACAGCTAATTAGAGCTAATAATCTTTGTTAATGGAGTAGAAGAGGTGGGAATTGTACATTAAAATTAATTGTGACTAAAAATGTTTTTCAAAACTTATCATTGTCATGTTCTGTGTTGTTCCATGTGCTCCTTGTTTTCATCATGTGACCCCCTTGTTCTAGTTCACGGTACTTGTTTCTAGCAAAGCACTCCAATTGACCGGTAGATGTCATCGAAAGATGGTCCTCGAGGCAAACTTGCCGCTTATGTGGAGTGGAGACTGGCAAGAAGCAGATCATCGTTCACCGTCTATGCGGAGGAAGATCTCGTTAGTGGCACTGTAGACCCAGTTACCAGCCAAACACCAGCCATCAGCCGGAAATATTTGCATGAGCAGCATCCCACCCAACCCACCCCCTTCACCTCTGCTAATGTCATGCTACAGCCATGCAGCCAACCCCAGCGCTGCTGCAATCAGCCAGTCCCCCAGCTCACCCTCCAGATCTAAGAGAGGAGGTCTCACTGAGGATCTGCATACCTGCATCGCCAACCAGAGGTTGTTGCCCGATGTCATCTCCTCCGCCCTCTCTGAGATACGGCCCTCCGACCCTAGAGCTCCACGTAGCGTATCCCGCGGTCGACCTCCGGGAGTCATCGACCACTCCTCCTCCATGGCTGTGTTCAGCGTGAGACGGAGAGAATTGCCCACCATGGCTTATCAACATTGTTGAAGTAGTCAGAGTGCTTAGTGTATCTGTGGCCCAATGCAAGAGTGCATTAAAGCAGTGCAGTTAAACAGCAGCACATTGCTCTGTTCTTAACCATGACACACATTCATTATGCACTTGTGTAGGAACAGCTGACGGTGGCCATAGGAATGACAAACAGCAGTGGATTGCGAGCTCACAAACGCTTTTAAATCCGTAAACAAAGCAGCACACGTCGCATTTTTAACGTAGTTTTAGATGCGATATGAGAATATAGAGAGTTATCCAGATACACTACAAACCACGTGAAGCGGTTACAAGTAACAATACACAATTAAATACATACTTTGAAAACTAGAGAAAACAAGGAGGCAACCATTTTAATCACACTTAAGTTACTTACACTTGTGAAATGGAGGAAGGAACTGATCCTTGCACTGTGTACTGTAAAGTTCCTGTCAAGCTCTGACCCAGTCAAGTCCCATACAATAGTAGTCTTTTCTGATCGTTCCTTTAACAAATGGCCGACAAATTCCCTGTTGTTAACGTGTAGGTTGCTGTTGCATTCGTCAGAAAAATGACAGGACCACAGGACAAGGCTGGGGCTATAATGCTAAGAGATTTTTTATAAAAATAAACTTCAACCACTGACTCTTCACAGCCTCATCTTTGAATTCAATTCAATTCAATTCACCTTTATTTGTATAGCGCTTTTACAATGTAGATTGTGTCAAAGCAGCTTCACATAGAAGGTTATAGTAAATTGAAAATGTCAGTTTAGTTATTAGCAAGTATATTATTAGCTAGTATATAGCTGAGTTCAGTTCAGTGCTGTTTAATATTCACTACTTAGAGTTCAAACACAGAAGAGTAATCCATCGATGCGCCCAGAGGTTGGAGAACTCGAGGCTCGTTTGTCCTTGGAGGGTCACAGGAATCCGTCTCTTGCTTGCTACTCCGCCAAGCAGCTGCTCAGGATACAGCGAGGTCCAGGGTTATGAAGCCTTGGAATCGTCTCGTCACGGGAAAATAACACTAGCTTTCCCTCACACTTCAGAGCACAGCGTCTTCGCAAGTTGATTCAACTGGGATCTGCTACAGTGTTTGTCTTTTTCTTTCTACAGAATCAGAATCAGAATCAGAATCAGAAAGAGCTTTATTGCCAGGTATGTACAAACATACGAGGAATTTGTTTTCGTGACAGAGCTTCAACAGTGCAACAGAATTACAGAGACAGGACAAAAAACAGATAATAAATATATTCAAAAAAATAGAAGTAAGTGTTAAATGCAAATATACAAATGGACAAGTGTATGTACAGGTGTATTACTATATACAACATTATATGTGCAGCTGTTATGTGCAAATTGGCATGTAAAGTGTGTTGTTAAATAAGTGTATGCGTGTGTAACAAGTGTATTTGTTATGTGCAAATGGCATGTAAAGTGTGTTGTTAAATAAGTGTATGTGTGTGTAAAAGTGTACAGCAGTAGTGGTGTTGGTTCCACGATTGTTATCATCAAGTGTTCATGAGATGGATCGCCTGAGGGAAGAAACTGTTTCTGTGTCGGGCTGTTCTGGTGCGCAGTGCTCTGTAGCGTCGACCAGAAGGTAACAGTTCAAAGAGGCAGTGTGCTGGGTGTGAGGGGTCCAGAGTGATTTTGGCCGCCCTTCTGCTCGCTCTGGATAAGTACAGTTCTTGGAGAGTAGGGAGGGTTGTACCAATGATTCGCTCAGCAGTCCGAACTATTCGACGTAGTCTTCTGAGGTCAGATTTGGTAGCTGAGCTAAACCAGACAGTTTACACCTACAGTGTTTGTGGGCAGGGCCAGTGGTTTCAATTTTCCCTGGTCTGTGCGCAACAAACGGGTGGGGCTTGAGTTAGGTATCGATGTCACGCTGACACGGCTAAAGACTCATTAACCCCACAATTTATTTGAACCACTCTGAGTCGACTCTTTCATGGATGAATCTATAGTTTTAAACATGGTGCACTTTCAGATTTAAGCTTGATATTTTTTGTCTTTTTTCCAAGCTTTCGCATCTATAAACCATCTATAAAATGGAATTTAATGGGTCAAATGGAATAAACTAAGTTCCTTCTTTAGTGTCTAAGAAAAACTAAAAACACACTTGTTAAAAATACATGAATATAGGGAGAAACTGTAATTTTTATTATATGTATTGTTTTATTATACTATTTATTTTTTCTCGTAAAACAGTAATATGACTCTCTAAGTAGTCTATTATACACAGTTTTCTTTCAGTGTTTCCAAGAAATCTTATCATGAAGAAATTAGGATATTTTTCCTAGTTTCCTTAGTGAAAAGGGAGTGAAACACACATTTATTAACAACCTCACACTGTTAACTTTTTCAGCTTTAGTGTACTTAATGTTGGCGTAGAAAATTAGAATGCAAAAAAAAAAACATTTTCCTATATCCTTTCACATGTTTGCTTAGCCCGTTATGATTAAATTTAGATTTAACTCCTTTTAACGTCAGCATGTGTAGTTCCTGCATGGCTTGATGGGCAATATGGGTGAGCCACTGCTTCTTTTTATCTCTGCTTTGGCCTAGTCAGCAATCTGTAATGAACAGACGTATTTATGAAGGTGAGATTGCAGGGATACTCTTTATCACTAACATACAGCTATGGGGAAAAAAATTAAAACGCTGCATGAAAAATGTGCAGTTTTTTGGAGTTTATTGTTATGTGCTCGAGTAAAACATCATTTTGGTTTTAATCAGTAAACATCTCTTTCAAATTAGGTATCATTTTTTTTATAATTTATAGCTTTTTTAACAAAGGATAACATAACAAAAACAACTCTATTTTTAAAAAATATGTTTATATTAATTCAGTCCACACTATACAACACCAATGTTTTGACTTCAGAAAGAGTTATGTAATGAGAGACAAGAAGGCCTGGAAGTGCATTCTGGGTTCACTCTTTCTATCATTCTTTCACCCCTCATTCACAGGAGGGACAGACTGAATGGCCCTCGCTTAATAATTAATGTCCCGCTCAGCTGTAACAACATCCACTATATCTAGCTATGAAATATTTAGCATGGATAATCTGGGAGTCAACAAATTTTGCAATGTTACATCTGCCTAAAGTTTTTGCTTAAAGTATTTTATTTTATTTTATTTTATTTCAAGGACATTTTAAATCATTAGAAACATTTTTAATTTAACGAAAAACACTTTTTCAAATACTTGCTGTAATTGTAACACCAGAGACAATGGAGATGAGGATCCACAAACAGTTTATTTAGTAACAGGTAACAGGCAGGTAACAGTCGAAACAGGAGCAAACAGGAGCATACAGGAAATCCAAGAGTGTAGTCAGAGTAACTGGCAAGTGGTCAGGACAGGCGGCAAAACAGTAGAAATGATAAAACACAGCAATGGTCAAAAACATGGGGAAGGCAAGACAAAGAAATCACTTAGCAATGTTCACAGAATAACAGATCACAAGACTCAGCCAAGTGTATGTGTGTGAGATGCATTTATAGTCCTGGCAATCAGTTCATCATGAGCTTCCAGCTGTGTGTGTAATTAGGGGAATCAGGAACTGGTGTGTGTGAGGTGCTTGATGGGAGTTGTAGTTCAGATGTGGCAGAGGTGTAGTTCTCCAGTGATCTGCATAGGTTAGATCGCTGGTGATCATGACAGTAATTATTACATTTTATATTACAAGTATCAATCATGAAAAAAAGTTGTAATAATAATAATAGTATTTATTATTTAGATAAAATATGACAAAAGTAGTGTATTAGACTGAAGAACCAGGAGACACAATATTACTGTTTTACTGAATTGTTTTACTCAAATAAATGTAATCTTTAAATGTAAACAATGACCACATTAAAATGTTTTTCATAACAAAAAGCATAAAATCATTTTTATTAATATTCTACAATATTTCTGAATATATAATTAAACAAATGCAGTATTTGTGAGCACTGGTAAAACCCCAATAATAAAATGAAAATATATTTATTCAATTTAATAATGCAAAATGTGCTTCAGTTATTGGTAATAAAATGTTTGGCCAGTGCGTTGTTAATTTTTTTCCAGTACCATTCACTTCGATTTGCCAGGTCTGTGCACCAGGCATGCAACAAGTTTCTGTTGACATTTTCCCCCGTGCAGGTTTTTGCCGAAGCATGACGGGTGATGATTTGTGACTGACTCCTGGGTTCCCATCAGCCCCTGCTCTTTGTATTCAGTTCATGCTGTCGCTGTGCTCCTGTCAGATGCAGGAAATGATGCGTCTGTGTAACACCTTAACTCTGACACAGCAGCAGAAGCCCAAGCAATGGTCTGAAATGTCAAACCAGTCCACAACAAAAACCTTAACGCAGACTCGACACTCAAGACATAGAGCCGACATCACCATTACCCTCTCAGTCTTCTCATCTTCCTTGTTTTTCCAAGGAAACCTGTACGAAAATGAATGCAATTTCATGTACTTTTTGTCTTTTCAAAGCTGTTCGCTGTGACGCATTCAGGAGAGCCGAGGAATCATTGTTTTCCCCCCAGGGAAATCCCACTTACTGCTGTCCATCTTTCTCTCTCGCTGTTAATAATACATGGTGTGGTCTGTCTAAAGTCCTCACTTATCGCCAATACAAACTGAATCATTTACACATACAGTGCAAAGGCATTTATTTTTTTAAACTGTTGACCTTGTACTTATATACAGCTGAAGTCAAAATTATTCTCTCTCCTGTGATTTTTCTTTTTCAAATATATCCCCAAATGATGATTAAAAGATTAAGATTTTCACAGTATTTCACAATAATACATTTTCCTCTGGAGAAATCTTATCTCCATTAAGAAAAAAATATAAAAGAACTACAAGTTAACAGGAGGGCTAATAATTCAACTGTAAAAAAACAACAGTTCAGTAATACTTTACAATACGGTTCAAGGCTAAACTTCTGAGTTTAATAATGTAAATGTTGAACCCTGACTGATAAATGCTGTAAATGTTAGTAAATGCATTAACCTCTTAAGCTTTGGGGCTAATTTTGGGTAATTCCGCCTGAATTTGGCCTTCTGAATGAAAATATACATGCTAAGCTCTCATGAAGTTTCACATATAGCGTTATTGATACAAACAAACAACAGGTATTTCCTGATGACGTCATTTTACACAGTATCCTTATTGTAAAGTATGACCAAAAACAACCGTTTCACCCATACAGTAATAGATCTTCAGTAGTTCTTCAAAAGTCTTTGTTTGCTTGACGTGATGAAGACCTTTATGGTTAAAACTTTGTTGTTGTAATAAGTGTAGTTTTTTTTAGGACAGTGTGCCATTTTTTGATTATCAACAATTGAATGTTAAGTTTATTACTTTATCTATTTATTTATTTACTGATATGCGCATATTAGACTTTCAACTAAAACAAATAATTGAGAACAAATAATTGCAAATACTGTAGAGTTTTATTAAGAATTGTATCAAAACGTTTATTTGTAAAATAAGTGTGCCACCCATGTGAATTAATATTGGCACAATATATTTTTTAAGTATAATCTCATTTATGTTTGCTTTTTTTTTTAAATACCCATGCGTGATGAGGAGCAGGATGTTGTTCAAACATGACCTGTTTTTCACACTGCTGTAAAAAATAAATAAATAAATAAAAACACAAAGACCAAACTTACTCAGTTATTTGTGTCCGTGGATAAAACCAAAGAACAGAGCTGTGATTTGCAGCAAAACTAGTGTGTATAATAGTAAAAAATACAAAAAATGCCTATTTCTACCATCAGAGCAACAATTAAGAATCTCCAGAATCAAGTGTTATAAATCCACCTGGAACAGGACCAAGATGTTTGTTTGGATGATGGTTCCAAAGTGTCAAAAAAATGAAATCTCCAAAAACCTCAGAATTGCAGATTGGGCTCAGAAAGTCTGCAAAATCCAACATCACCTGCATCACAATTAACTGATTTGTAAGGGTTTCAAGAAAGAAAAAATAAAATAAAACAAGAAGCAATTCTTGTTTAAAAGACATCTAAAAAACGTCCAAACATAAACCTCTTAGCTAAAACAAGGCTAAATTTGGTCTCTCAGTGTAAATCTAGAAATCTAACAATAGTCTAAATATACCCGTCAAATGGAAACACATAGAACACGTGAAGTCTGTCTGTGTGATTAGTAATCTATTTTTTGGACTAGATGTCTAAATTTTCACTGACTGCCTTATTTTAACAAAGACATCCATGTTTGGATGTTTATCAGTTGTATTGGATGTTACTCAGCCATTTTTGTTTTGTTTTGTTTTCTTTGTTTGTTTGTTTGTTTGCTTGTTTGTTTTTATATAATTATATATATATATTTTTTTTTAACCATTTAGAAAATGCATTGGGACTAGAGATAGGGAAAGGATCTACAGCTGAGACTCAAACTTGGGTCTCCATGAGCACCACAAGCCTCATTCACACTACAAGCAACTTGCAGCAGCAAAGCGGCAAGCGACCGTTAATTTTAACGGAGAGTGAGTGACTTCCGGCAACCTCCATCATGTGAGCGACAACGACCATTGGTGACCAGGTGGACGCGTCAAGCAACACAACAAATTTGAGAAGAGCGACATTGAGTGACAGCAAAATGGAACACCTGTAGAGCTCACGGGATGCTCTCTCAGTTTGCTCAGAGGCCGGTTGTATTCTCTGTGCTGTAGACATACGTAGACCTGCGTTTGCAGCAGGTCGCCACCCAGAGCAAAAGCCAGCTACAAAGTCGCTACTTGTGTGAATGAGGCATCAATGCTATATGTTGACGCACTAACCACTAGGCTATAGGCACTGACTTTGGTTTTGTATTCTATATTTGGTGAGAAAGAAGAGTGTCAATGTTAGTGCATAGGACACTGTAATTCACTTCAGCCAGTGTAATCTCTGCTCTCTTCTTGTGGTTTTTCATTTTTCTTATCTTCTGTGTGTATTTTTATAGGCACAAGAGGAGCAAAGCGAGCTCTCGGAGCCGGCGTGTGCGGATCTGGCTGTCTGAGCGCTGGTCTCTGTGCCAGATCGACCTGTATGAACTGGTGTTGTGGCTCCGCAGCTCTGCTTTGGCCAGATGCCTCTGTTATCTCCTCAACTGCCTGCCACACACAAACTGAGAGGCTTGAACACACTCGGTTTTTAACGGGAGCGGATTGTTAAAAGTCTGTTTGTTTGGTTTTTTGTAATGTTTTGCCACAGTCATTGAACTTGACTTACAGTGAGATTATGATGTGTCAAAGCAAATTCTTCATGCATGTTTACTGTCCTTCATAGCATCATGTTGATATTTTGTTTCATGATGCTGTACATTTGTATTATGCCTTTAAATGCGCCTATGTCACATCTCAAAAATGCATTGCATTCCTACAGATTTCCTATACCCACACTGTCGATGAGATGATTAAACGGTAACAATTTAGAATATTTCTCCATTAGATTATGTTAATGTATTTACTAGCAATAACTCAGTATCAATAATCTTGTAAAACATTTATTAATCATAGTGTAACATTAACTAAGGTATTAAAATCCAAAGTTGTGCTTGTTACCATTAGTTAGTGCACCATGAGTTAATATGAACTAGTGTTTTTAACCTAAATAACATTGACTAACATTAACAAAGATGAATAAATATCATAATAAATGTATTTCTAATAGTTTATGCTTGTAAATACTAACATAACTAATGGGCCATTATTTTAAAGTGTTACCACTTAAACATTTAAGTATATAACATCTGTGGCATAAAATAAACAGTTTTATTTATTTATTTGGGGACTTGTTATTGGATGAAATGGGTGTTTTTTTATTTTTTGGTCATGCTAGCTCAATAAAATGGAAGCATTTGTAATTATCTGTTTGCGCTTGGATTTTTCCTTTTGTGATTTTATTTTTTCAATGGAAAAGTTTTTTTTACATTAAATGAATGAATCAGTGAGTTTATGAATGTGGTGTTTCAAAACATCATGGAATGTCGAACAGTTGAAGCACTGAATAACATTCACTCCACAGTGTTATGCAAAAAGGGTAAAAAAGAAAATAAAGAGGTAAGTGGGTGTTACTGTACTATTAATAATATACTATTGCAGTTTTTCTAAATTATTACATCTAAATAATTACATATTCTTATATTTTTAGCATTTTAGCTAAGGTGAAACATTTTCTTCAATGTAAATCACTAATAACTACAAATATCAGACAAGAAAAGACTATTGTTAACTAAAATAGTGCTCAGTCATTCAGAAAATAGAAAAATGGAAATATATTTTCATTTTTATTGTTACTATTATTTCAAAGTAGTAGTATTAGTATTATTGTTTTTCTTGTTTATGTGAATAAGATGTGAATAAGACTTTTTTATTATTAAGTAGATTAGGTATGGGAATAATAAATGAAAGATTAATAAATGTTGATATTTCTTTTGTTCAACAAAGGTCTAATAAAATTTCTTCCAAATGTCAGATTAAATGTACTATAAATTTGTTGTGTTCGCAGGTCTCTCTCTTTCAAAAAAACAGAAAGAGGTGTGGAGCAGGAGAGTGGGTTGGTTGAAGTGTTGCTTGGCGTTTGGTGTTGTAAAAAATATAATTGCTAAGAGTTATTTTCGAATGTATTCCTGTTTTAGTTTGTGTAGATTTTGCCTTTTTTTTGTTGTTGTTTATCCCCCCCTGGTTAGTTTGTTTTTAGTTTGTTTGCTGTTCATGTAAATACTGCAGTATGGGTTGGAGCAGTAGGGGTTGGATGCCACACTATTTTTTCTGTAAATATTTTCCCTTTATATATATATAGGGTAGACCTTTTTGTTTATTATTTTTCTTTGGGTCCTCTCCAAGGTATTTGGCTTCAGATTTTCGGGTGTTTTTAAAAAAAAAAAAGAGAGAGAGAGGAAAAAAAAAGGACAAATAAACGGACCTAAAAAAGTGATTTTATTTGTTGCATGATTTTTATGTTACATCCTTGACTCCCTAGACTAGGGTATTTTTGTTTTTTGTTTTTGTTTTGTTTTGTTTTTTTCAGAAAATGACAATTGGTCAGAATAAAAAAATGCTTTTTAGATGAGAAATGTGTTTGACATCATTCTCGAATGCCTATATTATATTTCCAAGTCGGAATATCACAATATCATTTTCCAGTCCAGTGCATCAATAGAATCAACACCTTATAAATGCATTATTGTATCAAAATAGATCTGATTCAAATGTTAAATTCTAGATCACATATGCTTATTCCTCCATCCAGAGAGCAGCTTTTACATCAGCTTTTTACACCCAGCTACACCTTCCCTTCCAGGTTCATTTTTTTCTTCATGCAGGACCCCGACTGAGTCCCACAGAAAATCCCTCTCGTCCTCAGGCCCGAAGGCAGACGCCAGCAGCTGAAATACTAAAGCCCTGCGGCTGGAGAGCAGATTGTGGCTGATGGACTCAGTTATCTGCTCAACAAGTCTCAAAAACCAAATTGCTGGATCCCCGGCTTCCCCTTCCACAATAATGTGTCATTTACTGTGTCCACAGCTAATCCTGTCAGGCTTGAATTGCAGCTCAAGCGTGTTTCCAGGAACCGTGCAAACTTGTAATTAATAATTTTCGGGGATGAGGTGCTTTCAGACTGAGTAAGTGCACTGTTACGCTGTCCTGTTGGTTTTATTATTATTATTATTAGTAGTAGTAGTAGTAGTAGTAGTAGTAGTAGTAGTAGTAGTAGTAGTATTGTATCTCTTTTCCATCTCTGTTGTGTTGTCTTTTTAGATGATGTGCTGTTGTCTGAAATACTGCTTTTGGCGAATGGAGGTAACTTTTAAACTTTCTTTTTTATGATTATTTTTATAATGAAATAATGTGTTTATCTAATGCCAATATTGGTCATATTTAAATTGTTATTTTTTATTTATCATATGATGTTGACGGCTGGAGTAAGGAAGCTAAATATTCAGCTTTGAATTACACAAATAAATACAAATATGAAATGAATTAAAATAAAAAATAAATAAACAAGATTTATAGGTGCAGTATGTCAGTTTGACACCTGGTTTGTATTGTTGGTACATACCAGGCGTGATGTATGTATTGCACACCTGGTTTAAAATACATGCAAGTACAGGTTGCCAGATTGATGACAGCAGTGTGCCTGAATGCAACGGTACGCGGTATAGAAATAGTTTCTATAATAAAAGGAGTTGTCCTAACCAACACCTAAAATTTCGATATTATAAACAGCTTCTATTTCTTGCAGCTGAACAACAGAAAACTATAACAATGATTACCTCAGGTACATCTCATGTGCTGTATTCAGTGTTAAATGCTAATAAAGTGAGTTTGAATGCCATTTTATGTGACATTTATTGTCATATACGTATACATATACAGATCTTAAAAATTAAATAATCCGTTTGAAATTGAACTTCAGAACTGTGACTCACCATCAGTAATTCAGCATGTACATTTAATAATGTTAAAGAGCTTAAATATGTATTAATCAGATTATAAGTCTTACCATTTCGTTGGAGTGCAGTAAGTGCACTATTCTGTGCTTTTGAATGGCTTTATTTAAATTTCTGTTGTGTTTTGTCTGATGCAAACAGCCAAATTGCTTAACACTGCAAATCTTGTCACATAGCGTGTTTTTAGGACACGGGGTTACAATGTAACCTGCTCATCATTGTTTGCATTAGTAATATTTATATTATTTGCTAATTAATAACCTCATGTGGAACTCTGAATCTTGGTCTCATTTCAGAGTCTGCTACTGTCTGCTGCAGGTTGCATTTTCGGTCGCAGATGCATACTTTAAGAGCCTTCCTGACTGAACGAATGAAATATGTGGTTTTCTACCAAGGCAATCCGGGTGCTGAAATATGATTGGGTAAACAGGTAATGGATGGGTTAAAGGGACCAAAACAAAGAGCGACGTTCTGGCACGTTTTACACATATTTTCAAAGCACAATACCTGACTTCAGCGTTTTTCAGTTAAACAATAATGTTCACTTGGCATGTTTCTTAAATATCTGCAAACATATTATGGAATTTTCATGCTTTAGAAAAGTCACAAACTGATACACAGCATTTTTAAATAGATAATTTAAACAGTTAATATTGCCATATCATAATCATATAATATTTCACATATATATAATATAAAATATCACATAATCATATCAATATTTGATTTTATATGGGTGTTTCTAGATTTGAAGTATGTTTTGCATCTACATTACAAGATTAACCCTCTATTATTTTTCAAAAGCAAGTTTATAAAACAAATTCTGCACAATGACACATCTTATATGAAATTAAAAAATTGAAAGAAATATTGTTTTTCAATGGTCACACTTTACAATAAGGTCTCATTAGTTAACATTAGCTAGCATTAACTCAATTTGAACAGTACGACATTTATTAATCATAGTTTATTAACATTTATTAATGCATTATTAACATCCAAATTCAAGCTTGTTGAAATTGGATGTTAATAATGCATTAATAAATGTTGAACTATGATTAATAAATGACGTACTGTTCAAATTTAGTTAATGTTAAACACCATTAACTAACATTGACTAACAAGAACAAATACTACGGTGGCTGAGAAAGGTTAACGCGCTGCAATTTAAGAAAGCACATGCAATAACAAAAAACACCAGCAAATTAAGAGACGATCTTCATCAATTTGACAGCACACCTGTTACAAATTCTCACAACACAGACAACGGAAGAAACGCGCAGTATATTGGTCAAAACACAACGGAAGAAAACGCGCAGCAAGTTGATGAAAACACAACGGAAATGTTTCAAGAGGACCCAAAAACATGACGGACACTAAATTGCAGCGTGTTAACCTTTCTCGGCTACTGTAAAATACTGTAATAAATGTATTGTTCATTGTTTGTTTATGTTAGTAAATGCATCAATTAACATTAACTAATGCAGCCTTATTGTAAAGTGTTACCTTTAAAAAAAAAACATCTTTAAACATTAATTTTTTTGTGTTAATGTACCAATTGACCTCTTTTTTTATACAGTTGATACATTAGGTCACTTTATGCAGTGAACGTTGGGGGGGTGTCGTTGCAATTTAGTTGATAAAAATGCCTCTTATCTTTGGTGTTTAACACAAACACGGCTCTGCTGTTTCTCTCGTCCTTTGCTTCTGATGAGTCAGAAGTGGAAAATCTCTCTCCATCTCTCTCTGCTGACTCACAAACGGACAATGGCTGCTTTTCTCTTATCACTTTCTTCCCATCTCTTAATTAGACTCGACCTCTGTAGGCAAACCCCGAGCCAGCGTTAAGCCTGTGTCTGCCCAGAATAAAAAATCCATCCATCTTGATCAAAAAGCTGAGGCTGGAGCTGCCAAATGTAATCACTCTGGTAATGTGTCTGAAGCCTCCAGCGGGACAGAAAGACGGCCAGCAGTGCTGAGGTGAAGTTCAGCTTCAGGTGTGTGCTATTGCTCAACCTTTAGTACAGTTTGTATAAGATGTAACTGTTATAGCAAAGCACATGCATTTGAGGTTTGAGAGAGAAAGAAAGATTGTTAAAGAAAGTGGTTAAAAGGTTATAAGTTTGTACATGTTGGACCAAAATTTGTGTTGAAACAACCCAGAGTGTTTAATTTAATTTAATTTAATTTAATTTAATTTAATTTAATTTAATT
>CAIGQQ010032654.1:60347-102829 GCA_903798035.1 Danio albolineatus
AAATAAAATAAAATAAAATAAAATAAAATAAAATAAAATAAAATAAATCTGATACATTTTTTGAATATATTTGAGTATTTACAAAAAAAAGTCCAGAAATGTTTATTTTAAACAATTTTTTAAAAACATTTTGTAGTTATTTATTCACTTTTTAGTAATTTAGTTTTATAGATTTTTTAAAAGTATTATTAATGTTATTTATTATTATCATTCGGTCAAATCTATGGATGTCCTTGGTGTGAAGCTGAGACTAGGACCTTATATAAACTATAATTACTGGTTTCCTTTGCTGTTGTGTTTTGCAGAAAAATGAAAGCCATTTGAGTTTGGAATGACCCAATAAAAAGTGCAATTAATATTCATTAGAGATCATTATGAATCAGTCAACTTAACTGATTGTTTGCACTACACATTCACCCTAAAGGTTAAATTATTCTGTGTACAGTTTATTATTATATCACAAGCCCCAGCATGAAGCTCCTCTGTACTTTATCCGATTTGATGAAATGGTGGCTTTAGATTTGCTCAGACTAAGACTTAAAATCATGCAGCAGAAACCTGACTTCCTTATGCGCTTTGCAAACAGAGGTCTTTCATAGTAAAGCCAGCCATTATGCAGTGACTGAACTTATCCTTTTTCCCCTTATCATCCTTTTACAACAAAGCCTGTGTTGCTTGTCTGATTTCCTGACTTGAATGAGAGCATGAGAGAGTAAAATGCCTTAGCCGGTGCCTTGGTTCTGCACTAACCAAGAAAGGCATAAAAAAATATATACTTATTACAACAACAACAAAAATATGGTTAAAAGTAAACCCTGAAACCGATAACTCCATAGGTCAGTCTTCCAGAGCAAAGTTAAACAGAATACAAGAACAGAGCTGTCAATCTCTCCCTGTGTGCTCTCTTTTTCAGCTTGTGTCATCAGCTGCAACTCAGGAAGCTCAAGATCGGGAGCGTGTCAGTCAATATGTTGTTTACTTAGTCAATCTAAGTAAATCTGCTCTGAACTCATACCTGCGGGCGCAACATTGATCCACTTGACCCGGGCGGCTTCCAGGTTTAATTGAAAAAGAACAGCTGAGACCTTTATGAATTAACTGTGGAAATCAATATCTGCAGAATACCACCCTGTAAACTCTGTCTCTACACGCCGACCATGCCAGTGCTGTTGCAGCAGGCAAGTTGTTTGCCGTGTAATCAGATTATTGAGTATTGTACAGGTATACTGTGCTGTTTTATATCAGTGCTAGGTTGTCATTTGTTCCTATTATTTTTTTTATGTCATTGGACTATTTAATCTAGATTTTATCGACCACTAGCAGACAGTCATACTAAATAACAACAGGTGGCTAACATTGTAACATAAAACTGTAATGCACTGTGGTATACATTGTTTTCAGACGAACCTCCTGTTATAAAAGTTATATGTTGCTATATACAGGCATGTTAAAGCTTTTTATATACTGTAAGTGGTGCCAAAACTAAAAGGTTTAATTTTAACTTGCTTCAACACACCTGAAGTTTGTAGTATACCTAGTAAGAGCTTGATTAGCTTGTTTTTTGTGGTTGGAGCCAAAATCTGCAGAACACTGGCCCTCCAGGACAAAGTTTGGGCACCCCTGTTCTAAATAAATACGCAATGCTGGATAACGGTGGTATTAATATATAGTGCAAACTTAAACACAGAATCAGTGCAGACTGATCAGTGCAACTATGTAACATATTTTTACAAATATTTTATTGTTATTATTGTTATCATTATTCATTATACTCTGTTTAATATTTATTATTTAATATACTATATTCTCTGCATAATTTTGTTAGTAATTTTAAGATTTTAATTGTTAAGTTCACCGTTGTTTTGGCCATTTTTGCTGAAAGGGAGAAACTTTTCATTTAGTCATTTATGTACCAAAACTGCACTAGGTTAGCATGTTAAATGAATAGTTCACCCAAAAATTTTATTTCTGTCATCATTTACTCACTCTTGACTGGTTTCAAACCAGTTTGAAGTTTTTTTGCTTTGTTCTGGTGAACACAAAAGAAGATATTTTGAAGAATGTTGGGAACTGGTAACCTTTAACATCCATAATAGGAAAAACAGGGTGTCACGGTGGTGCAGTGGGCATTGGTGCAGTCCAAAGACATGTGGTATAAGTGAATTGGGTGAGCTAAATTGTCTATAGGTTATGTGTGTGAATGACAGTGTATGGTGTTTCACAGTGATGGGATGCAGCTAGAAGGGCATCCGCTGCATAAAACATATGCTGGATACGTTGGTGGTTCATTCTGCTGTGGAGATCTCAGAAAGAATGAATACAAAACACAACTATGAAGTCAAATGTTACCTTCCATACTTCTTCAGTATATTGTGTTCAACAGAAAAAGTCAACAGGGAGTAAACAATGAAAGAATTAAAATTTTACGGTGATCTACTTAACATGTTAAGCTAATGCAGCTATTGTATATATAATTATAAAGGGATGAACCTGACTAGACAAAAAGTTCAGAAAACATAATTTTACTGTGTTAATTAAAAGTACAACGTGAAAAACAAATATTTTTGTATAAACACTGTGTCATGCGAAGGCTCATATTGTATATCTTCTTTGCATCTCCTAGTATAGAAGATAAAGGGTTTTGGTTTTTTGCATAAAACCAGCAGCAAGAAACCAAAACAGTACTGCCATACCACTGGGCCTGGTTGTGTACCAGGAAAGACAGAAAATTGGTAGGATGTGAGTGAGAGAGAGGAATGTCAAGCTTTCAGGTGAAGGGATTGTTTGTTAGGCTGGTTTGGAAAGCTTGTCTTTGTATAGTGTCTGAAATGTCCTGAGGTGGATAAAGAGAGCCAGTCTGTCACACAGGGCTTGTAGATGCCTCAAGACCTATTAGTCGCTGGTGAATACTAGAACAGACAGGCGCACAAAAGAGTTGAAGCCTAACTTTCATTCTTATTGTGCAAATGTGACCAAATATCTCAAATATCACACCATAGGCACTGCATGTGATGGAGTGCCACTAGAAGAATCCCATTATTGCAACATGCTTACCTCTGATAGCGTCGCTGCCTCAAACACACATCACACAGCTTTAGATGAGCTTCACTCTGTAGGCCGGAGAGGTTCAATCCATTCAGCTCGGAGACACACTCAATATTCTGTAGGATCTATGATGGATTATTTGGCCTGCAAATCAATGACATGGTCAACGCTTATTGATTCGAATCTTCGTTTTTTTTTGAGTGTGTAGATTTCACTTACGTCCCAAGTAGCAAACTATCTGGAAAATAGCTTGAGAGTTTTGTAGAAGATAACGAACGCTTAAACCCCCTCTCAGTTCAAAATGAAGCTACTGTACTGCAGTTGTGGTTGTAAGTTCAGCACCAAGGACAGCGACTTTTCTCAGGCTTTTCTCACAAATGCTATGATTTACTCACAGTAACATTTTTTTTCTGTAGCAGTGGAGCAGTGGCATTCTGTTAGCAAACATCTCAGCACTCCAGACATGTAAAGTCATGTCATAAAACGTCACAGTAAATCATTGCTCTAATAAGAACCAAAATGTTTCAGTTTTTCACTGTATATAGTTTCCCCCCTTGAATGTCTTACCCAATGGATTGAAAAAATAAATTATGTGGAAAACACTTCTGTCAAAGAAGGAGGAGCCCCTGAGGCACACAGGTCTACTGCATCATCACCACCACCACCAGCTGAAGAGATTGGCAAGCTGTTTTGAACACCCGAATCCAAAGAAACATTTGGCTTGATTTTGTCTGAAATGATCTCAGATCCTTTTTTGATTCCAATTGCAGATGTGTATTAAAAAAGATAAATAAATAAATAAAATGATGTTAAAAAATATGTGCAGAAATTCACTAAAAAAACTAGTTAGTAGCAATTGATTGAATGTTTTTAGTGGAAACCACTGCATTTTATGTGATGGTTTTAATATTTTAGCAGGCTTACCTTATTGCTTATGCTATTAAAGTAGTATTAACCTGCAATTTCAAAAAGTGTTTAATCATTTTTGACAATACCACAAAGCGACAATGTTCTTATGGACTACTGTAGGCTAACTTTTGAACAGACCAATGACAATTGGCTTCTGAAGCATAACACTACCACACAAAAAGCGTTTCCTGTTGGTTTCTGTTTGTGAAATGGCATACTGTACTTTTAATTTGTATCGATTTTTTAACAGTATCCCTCCTTGGGAAGAGAGGATGGCTGTATTTAGGAGAAACGCCGCTTCAGAAGGAACGTCGTCAAGACATGGACGTAAGTGTAAGCAAACGTTTAACCTGTATCTACATATAAACGCAGCCTTGACTTGTTTGTCGCTAGTAACAGAAACTGGTTTGTTTTGGCCAAGTTTTCTCTCAGGTTTTTACTACACCTTTAAATGGCGCGAGCCTCCCAGCAAGAGGAAGGCGGGGTCGCGCGGCGCGTGTGTGAAAATCTCGTGATTGTCCAACAGTATCTCTGAGCGCGCGGCTCTCTGTAACTGCAAGCGAGCACAGAACGAGGCAAGTGCACGCGGGTAAAACATCATCACAAGACCGCGAAAAACGTTATTTAGTGGCGTGGACCGAATACATAAAGCCTGTTGGGAATGTAATGTGGATTATTTCGCTTTGGGATATTTTTTACGAAAACTGAGGTTAGTCTGTTTCTTCTTTTGGCACGGAATGAGCGGAGGTTAGTCGGGACGTGAGAAGTTCATTACTGTTTATACGAGGTTGTTTTATTGTTACATTGTAAGTCGCAGATGTTGATGAATGTTACTTTTATTCCACTGAACGTGGCGTGTTCTCTTGATCAAAATAAATGTCATTCGCGTTGTTTCGCGGAGAAGCGCAATGACTGTATTAAACTACATCATCTTTCAGGATCACAATAAACCCAAAGAGGTTTTAGACAACCGATTAAACTGTAATATACGTTTAGGGGGATTAATTCTTCTTTAAGCACAGCTAGTCATTCTCTAGCGCACATAGCACCATGTGGACACAGTAGAATATTTCTCTCAGAGTTGACCGGTTTTCCAGACAATGCATGAAACAAAATAAATAAATAAATGTATAGCCTATTACCTGTTTTTTTCGGTGTTTAAAAAGATTTCGTTTGTCTTTAAAAAGTTTGACAGTATGGGCCTAAATTCTAGCAGTGTGTAATTACGAAAAATAACGAAATAACACATGCCTTTTTTCTCTGTTAACCTGTAACAAATAATTTCGCTCGTTGATCTCTGGAGACCTGTGTTTTTCTTAATCTTTAGAAGTAGCTGTGAATAATGAATAAGAGTTCTCAGGTATCTGTGGAGTCCATGTTCAACTGCCAGTCAGGATAAACAACACGCATGCCCACTGCAGGTCCAACCTTATGGATGCACCTAGACATGGACAAATACACAGGATTTCAAAAAATATGTCGAGTGTAAAAATAAAAGCATGCATAACATGCATCATAAAATTATTCATTTTTTTGCAAAGCTTAATTTATTTTTAAAATACACTCGTGTGGTGTAATTAGCTTGCCTTTTATATTTCACAATTATGATGTATTAGGTATCTTTTAAATATGGATTTTTAAGCTGCCTATGTAATTATATAAAAATAGTATGTGCCATATTAAATATAGCTAAATTATAAATCTTATTTAAGTTAATCTCGGCTGTAAACATATTTTTTGTTATTTGAAAATATTACTAACCTTTTTAATTATTGTTATTGTTTTTTTACATAAACAATTTGTCTGTCTCCATGCTACAATAATCGGAATGCTAAGCAATTTTGGAGCGTGCCTTTATTTTTAGATATAAGACGCACATTCAGCTCTTCTGTCGCTTTGAAGTGCTCAAGTGAGTGCAGTGCATTATTAGAATATTTTAATTCAGTCTCATCAATTTGTAGTGGCTCGTTTAGATCTCCTGGAATTTAATAGACTTGGTAATAATCCACCATCATACACTCGCGCGCTCACACACATTTTAAAGGTATGCTATTCGTGCATGCACTTGAATGCATTTGATATTTTTTTATTAAAATGATTATTAGACTGCACACACTATTTGTGTCTTAAGATTTTGCACCGTAGTTTTGACAAATTCACAAAGGCAGCATCCTTTGTGGAGAAATTGTCGGGTTAGATGATTCTCCTCACCACGGCCTTGTCTCACACACACACACAAACACACTTTCATCGACGAATTATTTCACAGTTGATAGGATTGACAACGAACACGTATGTCTAGATTAAAATAATACATCATGTATTTATTCGAGCGTGTTTAATTTCTCCTCGTCGCTAAAGTATAATTTCACCCTGTGGTGTTGTGTGACCTCTTTTGTGTGGGAAATAATGCAGTGTCCTTTCAGCAAAATGTAAATGGTTTTGTCGGTGTTAATTCATGTGCACATTTTCCGTGAAACTGTCTTATTTTATGTAACTGAATTGTGCACTAATAATGTGGATCAAAAAATTGTTTCGATGTATTCCAGAACATTTTTGCGTATTTGTAAATTGTTCACCTTTTTAGGATGGATGAATGTTGCAAATTGCTATTTTAAAAACGAAAAAGGAAGCAAAAAATCCTTATTATTATTTACGATTTTGTCAGAGTATTTGAGCATAATAATTGCATTTATATAAAATAGGTTATGTTGTATGCAGTTTTCTCTTTTATTCCTTTTTCTGTCTTTTTGTAATATTTTGCTTTCACGCGTATTGTTTTATAACCTCAATTTACATATCTAGCCAACACAGCCAAATGATCTTAGTCTAAACTGAGGTATTTTCCATAGAGATAAACGAATTAAAATAATGCAGATTAGTTCGAAAATGAAAGCTTCACAAATACACTCATTAATAATGTATTGCACATATAAAATAAACGCAAATATGTGTATTATATATGTAAATGCATGTATTTATATACCGAACAGAACGTGTTTTTCTCCCTTTTCGTCTTTATCTTTAATTTTTGTTTTATTTTTAGTAGCGAATATTGTTCTTCCGCGTTTAGATATTTTTAAATACTGTAAACTCGCCTTTTTGTCTGTGTCGCAGAGAAGAATATTTCCTTTTGGCGTTGTGTAATGCTCAACCTCCAAAACACTCATCGAATGTGCTCTGCCTTTCCAATACACCGCAGTGTGACGTGATCTTTCTGTCTTGATCAGAGCCCTGTAAAAAATGCACACACTTCACACCTTAACATCATTGAAAATGGGTTATGAATCATATTAGTAATCCTTTGCTTTTTGATTATAAGGGGTATTATAGTGAGACCCATTATAGTGAACACCAGCACATGCGTGGTGTTTTTAGGCAAGGTGATGTAATGCTGTCAAGAACTGCTGCAGAACCACTCCTGCTTTAATCTTTTCACAAGTAGCTGTTCCTCTGCAGTGGGTTGATTGGGGGTTGCTGGTGGTACCCGTGCCCACTCTGGGATGCTGGATGAGGCCAGGGATGAGTCTCATGCCTCCCTTTCGCCGGCTGGCAGCCCAGAAGGAGAGCACCGGACGCTGATGTCATCCATTTTGGCCCAGCTCTACCTCGCCCACACCTCCGCTCCACCACACGGATGCTCGATGGGAACCGTGTCACGTATGGAGCTGAGCGCGCTGAAATGGCGTGCGCCTCCTCCCTAAGCCTCCATGATATCATCGGGGCGCACTGGAGGACATTTTGTCGCAGCTCTTGTGGTGTAATGGCAGAGCGTAATTGAGGCACCTGTGGTAAAACCCAGCTTTGTGTGTCTGATGAATGGCTGGGCCTGTCGTCATTAACCTGCCCCCCTTTCCACCATTACACCTTCCTCTCGCATTCGCTGACTTTTTAAGCTGGCTCCAAAATGCAGGGGTTTTATTTTGTGGTGGTGCTGTGTGCTGTTCCCAGTGGGGTGTGTC
Source organism: Danio albolineatus (assembly GCA_903798035.1). Lineage (NCBI taxonomy): Eukaryota > Metazoa > Chordata > Actinopteri > Cypriniformes > Danionidae > Danio > Danio albolineatus. The sequence continues at coordinate 68,264 of CAIGQQ010032654.1, forward strand.
AATCACATACTGTATCAATGAGGACAATGATGTGCTCAGTTTAGCCTTTTCACCTCTCTCCTCCTCTCTGCAAACCCTCTCTTGACAAAAAAAGAGAAAGCACACATGCATATTTTGAGGTGTGGGTGCAAGCCAACGTGGAGTATCTGTTACAAGCTTGCAGTCTCTGGCTCTTTTTCCCCTCTTCAGCTGCAGCAGGCAGAGCTCTGACGGCATGCATTGTGTTTCAGCTTGGTTGAATCGCGTGGGTTGGTAGCACTATTGTCCTGGCGTACCTGCTGCCTACGCCTCTGGCAAGGACACGGGCAATATTAGATGTCTATTAGGTTACACCTCGCATGTTGCCATGTAATTGGAGCCCATTCATTTATGCACGTAGGGGACACATGTTAAGAGGAGGCTTGAGCCGCATTTTGCCTTCACAAAAGTCCTACTAATCTGTCTTGGTTCTAAGCCAGACGTCAACTCAGCATGTGAATCTTCTCTCAAATTTGTAGAACAATACAGGGCGTTTGGTGTGTGCTTGAAGATTTTGTTTAGCATTTTTTTCCCTTATGCAAGAATCCTTTAATTTATTAATTATTATTAATAGTGCTTAAATTGGGAATTTGTCATATTTATGTAGTGCAGTTATTTTTGTTAAAATTATGGGACCACACCTAATATAAAAAAAAAATGTGCTGTCGGAAATGTGGAGTGTGTGTCCTGCTACTGTGTAGACATGCATTTTTATTGTTGTCATGCATTATGCATCATTTTAATTTTCCACATCATCAGATAAACATGGACTTTGCTGCTGTTGAATAATGCTATGTGAATAATGCTGATAATTTATACACTAGATTACAAATAATAAAATAATCTTTTGGCAAAATATGCCTATAAAATATGAACTTTTGATTATTTGATCAAGAGTTGCAAAAAAGACTTGTGAACTGCATATTTTCGTTAAATATATTTATTATTTTAGCGTTTTGTCCATACACTATTGACTTAGACATCTGTGCATTTGTTTGTAATTTGATGCTTTTCTATTTTGACAGCTATTGTGCGCTAGATGGGGCAGGGTAACCGTTTGGACTACATTACCCACGTGGCATCATGCAGACTGTGCTGGTTTCCTTAAATCCCAAAAAAGTCCGACCTGGAGGACCTGTCTGGATGATTGAGGTCTGAGGAGATACTAGAAGAAAACACCTCAGCAGACACACAGCACCTCATCTGCTAGTCTTCTCAAGTCGATTCATTCCAGGAAACAAGCAAGAAGAACCTGATTGTCGCCTGACAGAGATTGGATTGTTGTGCAATGTCATTGGCCTTATGACTGTTATTTAAGACTGTTCTCCCTTCTAAATCCCTCTCCTCTTTTAGGATACATTTTTTCCGTTGCGTTGACGATCTCACCTCTTCTCTAGTATCTCTGGGCATATCGTGGGATGTACTTTGGATATACTGACCTTTGAACCAAAGCGAATTCAATGATTTCCTTCTGTTCAGGATAATAACCCCAAATCTCCAGCACTTTTACAATGAATTTCTTCAGATTCCCAGTCCAGTTGCAGCTGCTGATCAGTACTGTGCTTGGGCCCTGCTTGGGCTTGGAGTTTACAGGGTCGCAAGGCCAGTGGGCACGCTATCTCCGCTGGGACGCCAGCACCAGAAGTGACCTCAGCTTCCAGTTCAAAACAGACGTGTCCACTGCCTTAATCCTGTACTTTGACGATGGCGGCTTCTGCGACTTCCTGCAACTCATGGTGGTTGAAGGGAAGCTCCAATTGCAGTTCAGCATCGACTGCGCAGAGACCACAGTTGTGTCGGACAAGCGAGTCAATGACAGCAGCTGGCATTCTGCCACCCTGAGCAGGTACAACCTGAGAACTGTGCTGGGTCTGGACGGAGTGAGCAAATGGGCCGAAGTGCGGCCACTGAGGCAGTACATGAAGATCGTTAGTGACCTCTTCCTGGGCGGAGTCCCTCAAGATATTCGCATTTCTGTGCTCACTCTCCCAACAGTGAAGGATCTTCCGCCGTTTAAGGGAATTATCAGGGAACTGAAGTACAATAGCAAGGAACCTATTCTACTAAGCAGCCAGAGGGTCCGCATGGACATCGAGGGGATCTGCATGGAGAACCCATGCGAGAATGGAGGGACGTGCTCTGTTGTGGATGGGGAACCACTTTGTGATTGTTCTAAGACGGAATATGTTGGCCGATTCTGCAGCGAAGGTAAATATATGGTTTTTATTTTATAAGCAGATACAGTGTAAATTCCTTATGTTTATTGGCAACAGTCTAACTCTACTTGCTGAAATGTGAATAATGCTTCCCAGAATCCTTCATCCTCAGCAGTTCCATGCTACTCTGAGGTCCAGGTTAATGACATCTCTTAGCTTGTCTACAGAAAGCTGCCCTGTTCTTTGCATTTGGCAGGTGTTTTTGTGCAGGGAAATTCTTGATCTGCCACCTCTATTCCCCCATCGCTTCTTACGATCAATTGAAAGCGAATGTCATTGAAATGCTCTACTAGCAAAGCCTACGTTTTTACCTCTGTAAAGCACTAAGCTGTTTGTCTCTGGCAAGCTTTTTGTGGTTGTGTGTGTTTGTGTGTGTGTGTTAATCGCACCCGGCTGAGGAGGTGGGGTGTTACGAGGATGTTAAGGTGCCTTTTCAGATCCCTTGGTTGTTTTTCTGAAGTGGCCATTTTAGTTTCTCTGGGGATTTGAGGAGGCCATTTCACAGCTCTGGGTTTTGTTGTTGCACCTCTTCAACAGAGAATGAATCAGAGACGGGGGATAATTGCCTATTTTAAACATGTCAATTGCAATTCTTTATAACGTCATTACTGCTTTTCCCGGAGAGAGAATTTTATGACCTTGGTTAAGTCATTCCTTAAGGAATATGCTCATTTATATACAGATCTTCTACTTTGTACACAATTATTTTGCAAGTATAATAACAACTAAACAAAATTTTGCAGAAGAAAAATCACAACTTTGAGTTCTTCTCCATGAAAGGTGTTTTAGATCCTGATAGATGATCCTGATGGTATTGAAAGGTACATCATGAGTTTTTTTTTTCATTTTTTCTTCTTTTACTTGAAATATATCATCTGAAGTGCTTTAAATGCAAGCAAAACAATACAAATTTCTTTTAATTAGTAGGAAACAATTGCAGAAATGAGTGCCTGTATATCCTGCTTTGATTTTCCCTTGTGATTGGTGTGTTTAAGCTGGGTGATTGAACGATGATCATTGCTCTGAGCCCTATGAGTTGTTACCCTCATTGTAGACACAACCTATCCTGCGATTCTCTCCTTAACTACACAATTATCCATTGTGATTATTATAATGTTAAAGTCTGTGTACTCAAACATATACTTGCTGTTTTAAATCAAATGTTAATGTATATATGATGGCCAGTTTCAGACCGCAAGAGAGAGAATAAAAGAAAGCAGTATGCGTTGAAGACCGATCACTAGGGGTGGATTTATAGGCTGTAAAGAGAACAGAGTTTTGGGCTTGATTTACAGCCGTTGTTCCTCTCCATCTTGTTTGGCTGACTGGGTCCTGCAGTCCACTGATAGGAGCTGAAGCCAGACGTAAAAGCAGCTTTGATGGCTTTGAATGCGGGAATCAGTTCAGCCAATCATAAAAGAATAAATAAACCTTTTTTAGAGGCCGTTAATATTGGTGCACAGGGGCAGCCTGAACTTAAAGGCTCTGCTGTGCAGTTTGTGCGACTACCAGTAAACTTTCCCTATTGGCATCACTTACAAATCCAAATCAAGACCAGTATTGTGAAATCACACGTTAATGCGTGACATAATGTTGTTGATAACAACATTACCAAAATCCACTGAGCAATCTTAATTCCATCTTAATCTTGTGTCTTCAGGCTTTTGAAACATCTGTAAGTGGGTAATAAATATCGGGTCAGAGCCATATGGCAAGCTGGTCTGAAGTGTTAAGCATTAGCCTTACGTACGTTTGACTGAATCCAATTGCCATAGCAGCGGCATCAACAATCTGACACTCCTCTTGATGGCCAGATGGCTAAAATGGCCTCGGAATCGTTTTGTGTTGCTGTGGCGTATGTTCCTCGCTCTGTGAAAATCGTGATAGCCACGGTGCTACATCATTTGCGAAAGCGCGTAATCTTTTGGCGGATTAGAATAATAAACATTTGGCAGCCAAGCAAACTCTCAATCTGTCTTCCCATGTGGATGGGCTCTGAGTTGGTACGCCGAGGTTTATGTTTAAGCCGGCCACTCTTTACAAATCTCCTTGTTTATTTTTATTTTTTTAATGTAAACAAAGCAAAATTCAAAAATGCATCAAGAGGATATGTGGAACTCCGCTGCTTTTTTTAAGCATAAGAATATAAACATTTTCTATTTTTATTATTCTACCGGAATGTAATGTGTCATACTGTTGTAAACGTGATACAGAGATGTAAATAAAATTTTAAAAAATACTATTGATTAAAAATATGAATACAAATAAAATAAACTTAATTTAAATTAATTAATGAATAATGCACCAATAGGATTTTTTATAAGCAACCATTTGACATTTAGTCATTATTTGAATGTTTTGATGTGTGATGTGCTTTGACATATCAAATTAGCTCTATTTAAAAACACATGTACTATGGTATGGGCCGGTATATAATTGAGATGGTATGATAACCTTGGATAAAAATATCACGGTTTGACGGTGTTGTGTTTAGTACTCTAAAATATATTCTTTTTAAATGTCTGGCTAAAAAACAAAACCTTTTTCCCCTTAGAACACGATATATTTTATTTTGAGAAACATTTTAAGTATTTTGGAGCAGTAAACACGTCAGGCTAAATAATTCAAGTGAATCATTGACTTCGGCTGTCTTCATTTGTTTCAAAAACACTGATTTCTTTTCAATTTTCACCTAAAAAAATCTTACTCATACCCTTAGGAACGGTATAGCAGAAAATGTTGGCGGTATGAAAACCTTGACTTTTCCAAACCCCGGTATACCTTGAAAACAGTTATCGACCCATGCCTACAGTATACTGTTGGCATGTAAGGGATGGCTAGACTATTGCTACATTTAAATAATTTTTTTTGAAAATGGATCCATTAAATAAGTATAAAAAACTTATTATTATTATTATTATTATTATTATTATTATTATTATTATTATTTTGCCAGAGATGTTCAATAGTACAGCTCAGTTTTATTATTCTTGCTGCATTATTTCAGTGAATATAAAATTATCAAACTCTAAAGAAAATATGAACGTAATGATTTTGCCAAGTATAATGCAAACCTAGGTTAACATCTATGTTAACATCATTTTTGTTCGAAAATGTAATCCATACCTATTCCCTACCCCTAAATCCTACCATAACTGTAAATTAATCCCAAAATCAGAGGGTATTAGTTGGATAACAGTCATGTAGAAGTGCATATTGAAATGTTGTTCCAGGATCAACATACTGTAGATGTTAATCCAAGAACATACTTGGTGAAATCAGGTTGGTGAAAAAATATTGTGGTGATTTGGATTGGTGCATTGGAAATATTAAATAAATTTATTTTGTTTTCTAATGAGAAACCATCTTGTATGACTCTTTGTTGCAGGGATCCCTAAAACTGGCATAAATCTAGATTAAACTAGTAATTCACTTGACTTGTTGCTGTTGCGAAATGTTCAGCACTGTTGTCAAGAAACTAGGTTATCAAAGAAGGCTGACAGTGCATGCAGACAATCGTATTCAAGCCAGACATCAGAACTTCAGCACAGGTCGACTCAAGAGCCGAACGCATCAATCAAACCACCATGGCACTCACATCCAGACTGTAACTCAGCATTGCCCGCTCTCCAATCACATCCTAATACTTTCCCCATTCAGGTTAATGCATCTCATCAGAGGACTTAATGTCCTGTACCAGCCTTTAACAAGCACGGCAGACAGACACACACTTACACATTGGAACGTGTCCCGAAAATGAGTGACCATGAGAGACAACATATTGCATTTTCAGCCAGTGCAGACATCAACACATACAGGACTAAATTAATGTCTAATGTAGCTATAATTACTCTGCACTAAAAGCATTTCATGGAGGCAGACCCCATCAGGTTTCCCTTAATTTTCTGGATTAGCTGTAGTTTGTGTGCACTGGCAAAGGATAAATTGGTTCTTCAGCCTGTCGGTTGGTGTCTAAACCTAAAAGATCTTCAGTAAAATCTTATAAAGATTTTCCATAAACTCAAAAAAATCATTACTGCTGCTAGTTCAAACTACCTGTTTAAAATGAGCCGAAACAACACAATTCTTGTGATTTCTTTGGCCAATTTCTTTGTTTTACGTTCAGTCGACTTACATTCGTACACCATTTAGTTAACTTAAGCGTTTTGTGTTGGGACAACATGAAGGAATTGTGTTGGTCCAACTACATGATTAGGGGATTTGTAGTTCCCAGCATGCTTTGCATTGCATTGAATTAAGAGAGGGAAATGTTGAAAATAAGAGTAATCGTAGTTTGAAGATTTAGAAGAGTTTCATGTAAAACTTTGAGTTTTGAGATTAACACCTTGCAGGAGCACTCATGCTTTGGGTGTTGGTAGCTTAATTTGCAAAAATGCAGTTTGTTGCTTTGCTCAAAGAGCATTAAAGGGCACATACATGACCCCTTTTTTTATATTTAATATAAGTCTTTTGTGTCAGCAGAATTTGTCTGTAAAGTTTCAGCTCAAAATACTCATCAGATTATTAATTATAGCTGATTTAAGTCTCTGTATTATAGCCCTAAAGAGCTTTTTGCTGTTTTTGGGTCTGCGCCTTTAAGAATAGTCCTCCCTGCCCACCGTTCCCGTCAGCGTGCCTCAATCTCCGCCCTCGGCTGCGTCAGATAGAAAGACTTAACAGGAACAGATGTAGCGGGAAGCAAATCTCACTACGTTTGAGAAATACAACAGTAAGAACTTTACCAAAGACTGTTTAATGTGTTTGTTAAGGAGTTGCAACGATGAGTCACACACAAGGCAGTTAGAGTTCGTTCACGCACGTACGCGCGCGCGTGCGCGCACACACACACACACAGACAGACAGCGCGCGCGTTTGAGCTTTGCACTGCTTTGGCAAGCAAATGTGAAAGGATACAGGTTTATCCACTGCTGTATGGATATCTGTTCTGTCAATGTACACAATAAACCTGATTTAATGTCCACAAACAGAGATTGAAGCGTATTTTTTGCTGACACGCGGCTGTACTGATGAAGTAAAGCTGAAGTAAATGGCTGTAACTCATTAACATGCACTGTTTTAAACACGTGTTAAACTTAAACTCACTCTTGATCACATTCGATGATGATTGATGACCTTCACGAACTGAACAGACCTTTTATTCCCGGTTGTTTTGTGCACGTCCTGTCTTGTTGATATGATTAGACGCGTTACTACGGAGACATGTTAATACGCAGCTGTCAATCAATTCGGTGGGCGGGGGGACCGCACTCCTATGTAGAGTTGCGGTCGATCTCAAAACCGCTCCAATTGGTCCACCGTTTTTATGCTGTTAAATTGAAAAAAAAGGACTGGGTGTGTTTATATCACCCCAAAATGACCGTCTATACACTATAACTACACATATGACTGTCCAAACAGCTTAAAAAGTAGATTTTTCATCAAAGGTGCCTTTTAACTATCCTAGAATTAGTTCTGAGATCAATCTCAATTAACTATTTAACTCATGAAATATTCTTGAAAGTGTCTTAGTTCATTTTAGGATATCTTCAAATAAAACTTGAAATGTTTTGACTTTGAAATGTATGACACAAAATAGACACGCATATTACCAGACCTTTGAGTTTAAGTTAAATAAAAATACAGATGTATTGAAGCTTTTTTTTGCTAAAATCATGTTGGACCAACTCAATTACATTTAATTGAACCTCAATTAAATTGAGTTCAATCAATGAGTTCTTTTTTTGAGTGTACCTTCCAATGGTTAGTGAATTCACCAGCCATAAATATTTTTTAATGTAACTCCATGTGCATTATTTAATTAAAAACAGGCATAACAGTGTTGGATGCCCTTTAGTTTGGGAGACGACCAGCGTGCATTAAAAACATCTAATTGTGTGGTCTACTATTAATACTTTTAACTATTGGTTTATTTTTGTTATTATTAATAAAATCATTAAAGAAATATCACTAAAGTTTAAAGAATTTCTTAATTTATAATCTAACAAAACTATTCTTTGTATTATTGTGATGTAAAAACCGTATAATAAAAAAACTAATATTTATTAAAATATATTTTCAGAATTGAATCCAGGAATATCATGCAACCTTAATGTTTGATTGAATATATACATTTGTTAAAATTACATTTTTTGGGGGGAGATTTTTCTCATGTCTAAGCGTTAAAGCACAGCACAATAGACAGCACCACTACTAAAAAAATCAACAAACTTCATTAATAGTAGTTGCATGTTTGTGAACAATCCCTAACCACAGCAGATTAGAAAAACAGTAGATTAGCTGTTTTTCATCACACGGAGCAATGCAATGCCCGTTTATCAGTGTTGGATGCCCTTTGGTTTGGGAGACGACCAGCGTGCATTAATGAAATGAGTCAGCCCAGTGCTTCAGTGCCAAAGGCGGCCCGTGACAGAGAAAGAGAGAGAGCGAGTTTGTGTGTGTCTACAATGAAAGTAAACGCTACCAGGCTCTGAGTATGGAACAGTGCTTTAGACAAACATCAGCGTCCCATAAATCCACAACCCTCTCTAAAGGGAGCAGGTTCTGTTGCCTGTTTGGATTTATGACCCAGGCGTGGATGTGGGCTTTGGGAGAGTGTGTACGATGTGGAAGATGAACTAGACCTTGTAGATGTTGGTGTGTGTCGTGGTGTTTCATACACCACAGATCTGATCCCCCACCCCACCCAAGCTTCTTATTTCCCAGAAAATGGGGTGGATGGATGGATGGAATGATGCAGGGGCATTTAAGGGTTTCTGTGTACATGCACAGGGCAGATGTCTGCTCGGTGCATGCTGGCAGGTGTGTCAAGAGTTTGCATGATAGTCTTCATGCAAAGAAATATGAGTGGGCTCTAATGGTTGCAATGTTTCTCTCTTTTTTTTTCTTTTATCTTTTTTTCCATTGTGTTTTCTTGCTGCAACTCCACCAGAGGCCAACAACATTCCAGGTGAGCTCGATCTCCCTTAACATGTATTGAAATAGTTGTGCAATTTGCAAGGTATTGATGTGGTACAGTAAACGTCACATTTCAAACAGGCCGTTTTTGGGGTATTGTAAGAGTTATGTTAATGACAATTTGCAATAGAACCAAGTTGTCAGAAATGGGTTGCTACTTTTAGTTTTATGCACTTTTTGTCATTTAGATTATGGGCTGTTACACGCAAACATTTAGCCTGATCAACATAAGATTGTAGGCTACTGGTTGCATCACCAGAGAGAAGTCAGTCATTTATGAAGATCAAATAGTGATGTTTTTAGTGAAAATGAATAATTTAAATGATTCCATCACAACTAAACCTATAAACTGCATTTGGAAGATTTAATAAAAATAGCAGAATTTTCATTTCATGCTAACTTTTAATAAGTATAACAATCTTTTAAAACAATATGTGAATATGAAAAATTTCACAAGTTCAAATGGATTGTTTTTTAAGGTTAAGTTTTTTTTGTAAATAAAATGTGTAAACTTTAAAAGCTTGTAACATTTGTTTGCTGTTTTAATGAGCTGTGGCAAAACTGTTCACGAAATCAATACTGCATCGATTCAGAGATTTTCAAAATTCGTCGATATTCTCTTTTGAATCGCTTCTGAGTTTAATTTTTAACGGGAGATGTCGCTGTATGTAAACAGCCGAACTCTGCTTGCATCCAGTTTCTTACAAATAAAATGTAATCCTTCACTGTAAACAGCCAAAACTGTAAACCTATTGCAACAAACCATTTAAGTTCAAAAACTAGGCCTACTGTGAACTTTATCCATTTGAGTAAACGAAGCAATTTGAGCACAGTAAAACCCAATAAATTAAGAGAACTCAAACCAGCTGAGTACTGTAAAACCTAATAAGTTAAGGCAACTCAACCATTTGAGGAAACTGATTGCTACAAACCATTTGAGAAAAAAAACACGGATCTATATGAGTACTGTGAACTTACTTAATTTAAGTTAAAGTAATGAGGTATTTAATTAACTCATTACCTTCAACACTGAGTTCAAAACTCTTTTCAAATGGGTAGAATTAACTTTCTGTAAATTTTAAGTTAACTACACTCATTTCTTTTGATAGTTGACGGGTTTTACAGTGTAATCATTAAGTTAGGAATGGTTTAAGTGAATTACAATTAAGGTGAATGAAATATTGTGTTTTCTGAAATCTCATGACATAAAATCCAACTTACACTTCAAACGCATAATTGCACTTCCTTGGGGTGATGTTAGAGCACCAGAATCCATTCAAGAGAGAAAAGCATTTTCAAAATCGTAAAGTCAATTTCTCTAACAATTTTTCACCGAAGCTCAACTTTTATTTTGTATGTGGTATTGTTTCAGCCATCACATTATATTAAAATGAATAAAGCAAATCAACTATGAATTTAGTAAAAAATTAGAGTATCTTGTAATCTGTAAAAACAGAGTGAGCTGTTTTTACTAGTCAAAGCCTGCAAGATATGCCCCCGTCTTTGCCATGTCCGACAAGTTTTTGCTATCAGCCATGGTGCTTCCACTAATTTCTGCACTCCCTATGGAAAAATGAATAATTTTGGCATAATAAGCATGTTGATTTCAAAAAGAAGCTGACAGAGAGGTCAGTAATATGCATTTGAATGATATGTTCATTCAGGATATGAAAGTAACTCGAAACGAAGTAAACAAAATTTAGATTTGAATTTAAAGCCGGATCGGCTCCTAAAGATGTTCAGAAACCATTTTATCTTCTGCAAAGATATGATGTCACTGTATGCTCTGCCACATACTGTCCCTAAAGATGTTCTTCTCTTTTTGTTACCATTTCCTGTTACTTCAAGGTTTTGCACACATGATGATGGCGGATCAAGGTATGCCACACTTTTTCACTGTTACCTGCTCTGTTGTGGTTGATTATATGTTGCATGCCTGAATTGACGGAATTGCTGTGCACTGTAATTCTGAATCTTAAATGCATAGATGTGGACTATGCTTTGACCGTTTCTTCATATCTCTCCATGCTTTCCTTCTGTGGACACTTTTCGTCTCTTTGTTGCCTTTCATCTCCTTTCTCAAGCCAAGGGCAAAGGTACAGAACCATTTTCTTCCTCAAGTTGTGCTCTCTTGGTTTTTACGTTCTTGTTTTTAGTACTTTTCCTTTTGCTACTAGTTGCTCTCCATTGATGATTGGGTCAAGAGAAGTGAGATTGCAAATGCAAAAAGGTGTTCTGAATGGACTAATAAAATGGCGTCTTTGCTAATAGTCTTTATATATTTGTGTCAATGTCTTAAAATGGTTAAACTCCAGTCTGTTTCAGTATTGTGAGGGTTAATCTTAGTTAAGACCTGCTGTGTTTGTTGTAGTTTGGTTCTTGCATGTGAGATTTTGAGAATGTTGTTTTGTTCAGGTGCCGTGATCTTTTTCAGATAGAAATGAAGAGAAAAGAAAGTACTGTGATATTTCTGTCCAAATGTGGTACCAGTACATGCGTGCTGTCATGTCATTTCATAGCTGGCTTCTCTAGGGAGGCTTGTAGATGGGCTCGATTTAGCCATGACTTGCTGCTGGGCTGAGCCTCTCCCTGTTGTAGCACATGTCATCTCTCCATCGCACATAAACCAATATTTCAGTATGTTTCGGAGAGGCCAAATAACTTCATTCTGTAACAGTCAATGCCTGCATGGGGCTGGATGTTTTCGCAAGACTTCGAATGCATCCACCAAGGTGCAATCATACTCCAGTATACTAGTTGACTTATTTATGCTTCCCTGTTTCTTTAGGGTGTTTTTCTCTCAGTGTTTCAGTCTGCATTCTTTCTTTTTTCCCTATAGAAATATTGGTGCAGACTGGAGTACACTTACTGTAGTTTCAGAGTTGGTTTGTTTTGTTAGTTTACAATGTGAAAACCTATGAGTATGCTAGTTTTTTATTGATTGATTGATTGATTGATTGATTGCAGTGAGCAATTATAAAAACATGAATGCAAACCATTTTTCAACCTTGTAACATTTTTATTTGTAATATTATGATTGGTTACTGTGGCTTTTTTGTAGAGGTTGCATGCAAATTCAATTTATCTTTCAAATAAACCTTGTATGTTACACTATGAATGCATTGTATTGGATACTACAATATGAATTTCGTTTGCTGAAGGATAAATTGCAACATTTCTTATTTGTGACCCTTGACCACAGAACAACCACAAAAAAACATTTTTTTTTAAACTGAGGTAATCCGAACACTGAAAAATAAGCTTTTTTTAATTTAAATTATTATTATTTTTTTGTAGGATAGGCAAATATTTGGTTACGATACAATTATTTGACTTTGGAATCTGAGGGTAAAAAAAAATCTCTGAATACAGAGAAAACCACCTTTAAAGTCTTTAAATGAAATGCGTATTACTCAAATGTAGTATATTTACCATATAGTTACAGTGGTAAAGTTACAAAATGTTTTCACGATGAAACATCTTTTGACATTTACATCATATTTTGGCATAAAAGAACAATTTATAAATTATGCCATATAAAATGTATTCTGAGCTATAGACAAAAATATACCTGTTTAACACAAGACACACTTCTTGTGGGTCACATTTGTTAGTCACTTTGAGGAAAAATGTCTGCTATAAATGATTTGTGAATTTGCTTGTGCCGGATTCAGACCACATTTATTTTGTCTGTATGACAGCTATTGTATCAGATTAATATTATTTTTGCTTCTAAATTCTTTTCTTGCTCTTTGCAAGAAACTTTTCAAACAATTTGTTACATCCTGACAAGTTATTGGTTGTCAGTTTTAAGTAATGTACATTATTTCATTGAGAAGGTGGAAATAAGGGTATACAAAAAATGGAGGAAACATCATAAAGGCAGGATATAGTTCCACTAAACTGTCTTTCTGCTGACATTCTGAATATGTGAAGATTTTTGCTGGTAACACTTTAAAATAACGGTCCGTTAGTTAATGTGTTTAGTCACTAACATGAAAGACCAGTTAATAATACATTTATTATGGTATTTCTTCATCTTTGTTAACGTTAGTACATGTTAACTCACAGTACATTAATGTTAACAAGCACAGCCTTGGATATTAACAATGCGTTCGTTAATTTTTAAATTATGATTATAAATGCTTTGCAAGATTAGCCATACTTCATGTTAGTAAATACATTAACCAATGAACCATTAATCTAAAGTGTTACCCCTTTACCTACAGTCTGGATGTAGACTAATACAGAACTTGGTGATCAAGCCAAATGCGTGATACAGTAAAGCGTCTTGTCTTCAATTGCACAAATGCTGATATGAACTAAAACGAATCCAGGCATATGCTGCGAATCTACTTGCCAACCTAGTTTTCTCCCTCAACCCAATTTAAGTGCTAAGTCAGAGCCCAGTCAGCAAGAACCTGGCAGACAGACAATACAGTATAGCCAGTCAGATGCATTAGCTTGTATTTGCCTGCATCGCATCAAAAGCGGTGGCATTGTAGCGCTGTCTCCAACACTGTCTGTCTACCGCCCTGCGTTAAATCCCTCCGCTAGACAGGGGGACATTATTACAAATCAGCCTGGCTATGCGCCCAAGTTAAGATGACAAGGGCTTCCATTTAGAAGCCCATTTGCATCTCCGTCTAGCTGAAAGATACTACGAAATGTTTGTTCATCTGCATTTGTTTCCAACCCGTCATCTCTATGTACAGCACGCGAATCTTGAAACGTTCCTTTTTTAAATTCTTTCCTCAGAAACCTCCTGCAGTTATACCTCTAGAAGGTTTTCCTAATTGTGGTGCTTTGTAATGTTTGACAGTGTTGTGTCTGCGGTTCGGTAGATGGTGGAAGTGAGAGGTAGCAGCTGTTGTTTTTTTTTGTTTTTTTTGGGTTGCCCAGAGCTTGTCGCTCATGTCTGCGTATCTCAAGGCTCTCTCGGACGCCATTCCTGTAGTCAATCATATCAGTCAGCACTCTGTTCTCCTCTCTGGCACAGGCATATGTCAGAAAACAGCAGAACGTCAGAGGACAAAGATGAAGAAGGCTCTCTAGGGACCTTCCTGTCTCTCGTTGTTTTTGATATCACCCTCTTTCTTTCCGTCTGTTGGTTTAACTATGATGTAACTTCGTTTTTTTTTTTCCCAGATGAACATTTTGGTGTTCAGAGATTGTGTATTTATGGCTTGGGAATCATAATTTCTCTTTGAGGTACTGTATCAGCTTTAAGGATGTCAGAAAATTGGGAGCAATATTTTGAGGCATTTATTTCTTTTGAAGGTGACTTGCGTGGGATGATCATAAAGTTCTGATATACGTCTCATTTAATTAAGTCAAATGAAAGTTTTTGGATTTCTTTATGCTCAGAAGTTGCTACACTGTAAAAAAAAACTTCCTTAGATTTTTTTAGTTGAATCAAATGAACTTTTCTATTAATCTCAACTTGTATTAGTCAAACTGACTTAAAATTTAAGTTAAACTCTGTATAACTCAAAAAAAGAAAGTTGAAACCTGATTAACTTAAAGCTACTTAAAATTTTTGTTGTCTTGAATTTTTTGTCATTACAATTCTTATGTTATTAGTGTAGCTATACAGTAGTTCTCGTTTGAGGATATCTGAAATGTTACTTTCAGATTAAAAGGATCGTGTACCCAATTTACACACTCAAGTGTCTTCCAACAGTCTTTAGTATATCTTCATTTGTGTTCAACAGAAGAAGCTAAAACAATTTTAGAGCACGTAGAGGTGAATTAAATTTATTACAGAATTTTAAGGATGCAACAAGCAATTCTTTTTTTTTCTTTTTAAAAAATAATTTATTAAGATCTACTAAGTATTAGGAGGACTGTTATTCCAACCCATTTCAACCCAATGGGTTATTCCAACCCAAATTTAGGTAAAATATGACAAACCCGAACACTAGGTTACTTTTTAACAAATAAAATGTCAACCCATCTTTAACTTCAGGTTTAGGTTCATCCATATTTTACCCAGATATGGTTTGATAGATTTGTATACAAAAATAGTGATTTGTTTACAATTTGACAGTTTTTATTAAAACAACATTATAATAATAATAAGTCTCTAAAGTAAATGTTCTAATCATTGGCTGTGTTCACTGAGTTGCATCAAATGTTTTGTGACATTGTTTGCCACCTGTTTCAGACCCCTTTTAGATGTTTGTCATAAAGAGAATAAATTATTCATAAAGTGTAAATAACAAAACAAAACAAAAAATATTTAATGTGAACTTGATTATGGTTGTGGTTCAGTGTTGGAAGGGGGTTTATTGCCCTAAAAGGCTGTATCAGTTTAATAAATATTTCCACGCAATATTGCATACTTTTTAATAATATAACCTTAATACTGAGGTGCAATTATCTGCTTGTATTTCCACTAACTATAAACAACAACTAAATGGACTTACTAGAAATGCAGTTTTTACATTGTGTAAATAGAATACATCACTAATTGCACTGATATAGCTGTTTATGTAAATATTTTATTAAATTTATACTGTTTGAATGATTGCTGCTGACATGTCATTCACAAAAAAGTAAATAAATGCATAACTTATTGCATTATAAATGTTGTAAAACTCAATGCAGATTACATGCAGATAATTTGTTATTGGGTATTTGTTTGAATTGCTCATTCATATTTTAATGGAGTATTTCTGTCATAATTTTTTCCTTTTCTTTTTTCTTAAGGAGAAAAACGAGACTTTAGCAGAAGTCACCATTTCCTCTCCATTGAGAAACAATTGTGATAATTTGATACGCTTTTGTATTTTACCCATTTTTACATGTCTGCTGTAGAGCTTTTCTGATAGCACAGAAAATGGATATTCTAAGAGATATTTCCTTTTATTGTCATGAGACACAGTCCAGTCTAATTCTTCTGCTCCTCTTAAGTCGTTTGCAAAAAAATATTCATTGTAATGAAATGGAGTCAATATGAGTCTGCAAATATTGTCTGATTTGCACAGCGGTTATATTGGTTACTGTGGCTCTGGTCCAGACCACCCAGAGCTTTTTGTAAGGCATTCGGCAAGTGTGCCAGTCTTTGATAGATATTAGTTGGTACAGGAGGCAGTAAATGAGTTGACCTTTTCAGATGGTAGTGGAGAGTCTGAGCTTTGTTACAGGACAGAGGGGAACAGAAATACTGTAGCTCACACTATGCTGATGAACTCGCATACAAGGCAATGAATTGCGGTGCCATTATGCAAAAACTATGCTAATTATCTAATCAGATTTGATTCCATTAGGGATGTGCCCAGCTTTCTAACCTTGAGAATGCTGGGACTGATAAGCTCACTCTTTCGACAAAAATACACCCTTTCAACCAACATTTTTCCCCCCTTTTAAAAAAAAATACATTTTCCTTCTTTTAATGCATTTTCCTTCTTTTATCATTTTGCTGTTTTTCTTACTTTTTTTCATTTTAGATTTTTTTGTACTTTTTTCTAACTTAAACTTTTTCCATTAAATTTTCTTTCCCCTTTTCTCTGTCTTGTTAATATCTTCCTGTTTTTTCTTTTTTTTTCTTTTTTTTGGGTGCTCTCTGTCTTTTAGTTTTCATTACATTGTTTTAAAGACTTGTTTTTGTGGTGTATGTGTGAATGAGTGTATGGGTGTTTCCCAGTGATGGGTTGCAGCTGGAAGGTCATCTGCTGTGTAAAACATATGCTGAATAAGTTGGCAGTTCATTCCGCTGTGGGGACCCCAGATTAATAAAGAGACTAAGCCGAAAAGTAAATGAATGAATGAATGAATGTTTTTGTGGGTTTTATTTTCTAGCAATTTCTAACCCTTTTTACAAAACAATCCAAACATTTTAATTTTTTTAAAATCTTTTTTATTTTCAAATCGTTTCTTTTCTTGATACTTAAGTTATTTATTTTCAAACTTTCTTTTCCTTGCACTTATTTCTTAGTTTTCTTTATTTTTTTCCCAAGATATTCTTATTGAACATTTTTAGTGCAAAAACAAATCAGAAATATACAGTAATAAGGTAATATCCATCTCTCATACAATTTGAATTCTGACTCCCACATGAAAAATTTGAATAAAATAATAATAATAAATTAATTATTTATTTTATTAAATAAACAAAATCAACAACAATAATAATAATAATAATAATAATAATAATAATAATAATAATAATAATAATAAATAAGGACATAACATACAAAATACAAAAAGGCAGATTACATTTCTTTTGTCGAGGCTGAGTCTAACAGACAAGCTTTTAGTCTTAGGGTGCTTTCACATCTAGACTTTTGTTTCGGAGCCTGCTTCGTTTCCCCAGGTTCGTTAGGCATATTTGAATCCAACAATCGAACTTAGATCCGCGTCAAAACTACTGGCCCGAGATCGCCTGAATGAAGTGGTCTTGGCTCGAACTCTGAAACAAACTCTGGAGCGGATTGATTGTAGTGAGAAAGCAAAACGTTCCGAGCTTGGCTATATCACAGTGTATTATGGATATGTAATAGGCATATATACGGTATGGCTATATGAAGAGAGAATTATGAGTAGGGCGGGATGTCATTCCTACTGGCAAATGTGCGTTTCATGTCAAATACGAAAGTGAAAGCAGAGCTGTTTATCCGTTAGGAAAACTGACCGAACAGCAGTCTTGGTTTATCTGTTATTACTCTCTATAATGTAAAGCGTTTAATGCATAATTCCAGCCAAGAGCTATGTATGAGAAAGTCCTGCCTCTGATTTATACTTGGTGACAATGTCTGTGGGTGTCACCATTCAAAATTAAAGCTCAACTTTTCGCTTATAATATCTTGTTGATCATTGCCATAAATTAAAATAAGGACACATGACAGCTGAGCGGGACTCTGCAAAATAAACCGTAAGACTCTGAGCAATGGGAGGAGAGGCTACTCGCACGTGACTTGTTTTAGCTGTTTCGGTCCGTGTAGAAACTTTGTTGTGTGAAGTGCAACATTGTAACAATTTTAAACAGGTGTGAAAGCACCCTTTTAGACTTAGAGG
This sequence comes from Danio albolineatus, assembly GCA_903798035.1. Taxonomy (NCBI): domain Eukaryota; kingdom Metazoa; phylum Chordata; class Actinopteri; order Cypriniformes; family Danionidae; genus Danio; species Danio albolineatus. The sequence continues at coordinate 86,491 of CAIGQQ010032654.1, forward strand.
TTCCTAGATCAAAGAAAGAATCCCATGTCCGATGTTTGTTCTTCATAGCTGTGGAGAAAGACTCAAGTGGGATTATGTTGGAGACTGCGAGCAGCCGTCTTTATTTTCTTGATCTTAATATTACTATCCTAAATTAAACCAAACCGTTCTTTTCCAAACTATTGATTTAGACAATTGAGGAGTCTCATTTTAAATATAGTTTCACATTTACACTTTATTTGCTGTAGCACAAAGCCTGTTTCTCCACATGTGGTGTTTTTGTGGCACTGAACAGCTTTCATTCTCCATTACAACACATCTGAAAACAGGTCTCCCTGATGGTGTGGTGACACGTTTATGTGCGCGCATGTGTGTGTGTGTGTGTGTGTGAGAGAGGAAGATAATGAAATCTTTATCACATGTTTGGGAAGCCTGTAATTCCATTTGCTCTACTAATCCCTTGGTCACTCGCTGAACAAACATGTCTAACCAGAATCCCTCTTTTGTTGATCTACAGTTTACACTTATGGTTAATGGTACTAATGCAATGAGCCTAAATGAGGCTACATTTAAATTGAAAGGACCCCAATTGCTTTAATTAAATTACCTGATTATTATTATTTATTTATTTTTTAAGTCAAATACAGTTTTTAAAAGAGAGATGAAAGTTTGCGGACAAAAGTTGCAGCATCAACTCTAAAAATACTGGGTTGTAACTCAAATATGGACAAACCCAACTGCTGGGTTAAAAAGTGTCACTTTTAAATTTAATCGAAACATTTAGATTACATCTGTTTTGACAGAAGGAAAATGGTTGAATAAATAAAACAAGATGTCTACAAATATTATAAATATATTTTAGTTAAATTTTTGGAATGATCTACAAATAAACAAATCCTTTTAAAAAAAAAAAAACTGCCAGGGAATATTTCTTATTTGAATTCATTTAAATTAGTAGTAGATGATGGACATGGGATGGCAAGACGCAGCAGAAACTCAATACTTGTGATTATGTGCGTTTCTCTCTCAGGTCAGAAATAATGCTTAATTTAATTCAACATGTTCTTGCGCTTCAACATTTAGGTGCAACAGATGTACTGTAATATTGTGTCAGAATACCCAAATTTTAAAATTCTAAAGTGAAAACGCACATTGTGTAAGTTATTTATTTATTTATTTTAAATGACAGCAGCCAAAATTAGTGTGCTGTCATCAATACCATTAATCAACAGCAAAAGATTAAATAAAAAACCTAAAACTGAAATTGCCATACATGGCCTTAAGAATAACCTTTTTTTAAAACCATGAACGTATGTAGTAGATATATATATATAGATGCATGTATATAAAGCCCAAGCTAAAAAACAATAAATGATCTAAACTACAAACAAATCAGTAACATATGTTTGTTGTAAGTAAACAAATACAAATCTCTAAAATACATCCAAATTACTGAAACTTACTAAAATGACAACAAAAACAGAAAATCGGTACAATAGTCAAAACAACTAAGTGATGCTAAAACAACACTAATGGGAATGGTCTTATACAAGAACTGACATTATTTTCTCATTTAGCACAAATCTAAAGGTCTTTTCACTTTGTGGATTTGTGTATGTTTTGCTTGATTGATATTATTGCATTGTAGTAAGCTAATTTGGAACAACGTTTCAGTTACAGCACATCTCAAAAAATGAAAGGCATAACTTATTTTCAAGAAAATACAAGTTATAGGATAAAGGCCAGCCTGGTGTTACTTGGTGTTTTATATTTGATGCTGTCCATAATTTGTATTTTTTTTTTTCGTTAAATGTCATGCACTGAAGCCTCCTCAGGCCTCATCAGTGCAGGAAGAGCTCTTAAGAGTGGCTGATTGAGGCTGTCTGCTGATCAGAGAGAGCGATGGCCTCTCTTGTGTAATCAGGAGCGCCGCACAGGGCGTCCTCTAACAGAATAACCTCATCACCTCCCCCAGCGTGATTTCCCCCCTCTCCAAACGCTGAAACCGAGACAGCAGAGCTCTCACCACCCCTCTGCTTCCAGCTCCCAAAGGCTCTTTCTTCTGCGCAACAGCGAAAAGAACATCCATCACACTGACGCACACAAACAAAGATAAACTGAAGCATAACTTGCTCCTCGTTCACTTATCTGAATGCAGTTATGCCCATTATAGTCTTCAGTTTCCCTAAAATCAACATTAGAGGTTCTTTTAGGGGGTGTTCAGATCAGTATGTTAGAAATTAAGCATATAAGGAAGAAGTTTTTTCACTTCTGCCAGTATGAATCAGTGGATTTTATGAAGTCACTTCATACTTCAGTTTCTCATCAAATTTTTTGACCACGGCTGGGCCATTAATTGTAAAGAAACCATATCTGAAATTCATAACTTAGAACCTATTAATTCATTACCTGTTTTTATTTTTAGATAGCATATAACTTATTTATAATGTCAAGCATTGCTCACTCATTGCTTTTGATTATTTTCTTAATAATAAGGGTTATGAATTGCCAGCATCACTAAGTTCCAACCCAGGCTCACTGGAGAAATGTACCCAGGACTACATTTTTAAGAACCGACAAATATGTACCGTCTTGCAGTTTGTTTCACGAATCCACTAGAGGTCACTGTCTCATACATGCCATTTTTTTGTAAATCCTTGTCCTAGCTTGTCGTTATGTATAATTTTTAAGCTTGACAAAGACTAATCAGTGGTTTTCAACCACGTTTCTGGAGGACCACCAGCACTACACGTTTTGCATGCCTCCTTTGTTTGCCACGTGTTTTTCAGATTTCAAGGTCTCTGCTAATGAGTTGATGATCTGAATCCAGTATGTTTGGTTAAGGAAACAGAAAATGTGCTGTACTGGTAGTCCTCCACGAGCATGGTTGAGAAACACTCGACTGACCCATACACTGCCTTCTCTAAACCTAAAAATTGATAGGAGTTTTCAAAAGCAAACTAGAAGAGATAAGTCATTGTGGCCACATGGTTCTACCGCGACCTCATGTACTTTTTTGGATCTCGTTTTACCTGGTATCTGGTTACACTCCACATTCCAAGTCTGGCACCATACTGGTGAGCTACTGAGCAAAACAGTTATGCTAGAAAAACAGTTCCTACAGAGGTAAGCCGTCAGCTGTACCCCCCCCCCCAGCGTTCATTTTACACATATAATGTAACTATATGTACCTGTGAGCACATATTTCTTGGTTCTCCAGTATATTTCTTGGTTCTCGGTTCACCAGTAAGTAAATAAAAATCTAAAAAAAAATAATCATAAACGAATAAATATTAATAAATACAATTATAATAAATAAACACAAAAATAATAAATACAAATAAATAAATAACTTTAAAAAATAAATAAATAAGGGGATTGAAAAAATATAAATGGAAAGCAACATCAGATTAAATCTGAAATAAGCTAAATAAAATGGAAAGGGGGAAAAATTGATTAATACTCTAAAGATATATTTATTTTATATATTTAGTAAAACAAACAAATAAGTAAATAAATCACAAAAGCACACACCAAAATGACCCCCTCTCCAAATGCTGAAACAGAGACAGCAGACCCCTAAACTCCCAAAGGCTTTTTCTTCAGTGCAACACCGAAAAGAGCATCAATCACACCCAATGCACATGCAAACAAACACAAAATGAAGCATTACCTCCCTCCCCGTCCACCCATCTGAATGCAGTTATGCTCATAATTGCCTCCAATTTCCCTGAGTCACACCTGACATATTAAGCTACTGTACACAACGATTTCCTTTCTGGTCCCCGGAGGGAACAAGTGCCATTTGATTATGGCTAAATGTGATTATTGTCCTCTTGCCTCGTGGCGGTCTTTTGTCCAAAACAAGAGAACAAGGCCGAGCACTCTTGATTGTGATGCACCAGGCCGGATGTTGTAGCCCGATGAGCATAAAAACAGCTAATTATTTGTCGAAATGAGCAATCACGGACACAATAAAATGGACAACAAAAAGAAATCAGGCGGAATCAGGAATTATGCAGGAAAAAGGTACTGTCACAAGATAGTTTGTTGAACAGTTGTCATTCTGCATGGACACACCGAGGAACAAAATATCGTATCTCAAAGGACAACAGTGCTACATACGGTAATCATAAATACAAACACAACACTGGGCGTAAGAGCTATTTAAAACCTATGCATAACTAACATATACTATAAGATACTTAATTATACACATAAGACAAGTACTTTTATGTGAGACTTAAGGTTGAAGCAAGCAGCTCAACATGATTGATGATTGTGGTACATTTATAGTAAACGTACTGTATGTTATAGTTTGTTTTGCTTGTTAAATGTTATTATTATTTTTTTTAGACATTAAATATTTTATAATATTATAAGATTTATAATAATAATGATAATAATAATAATAATAATAATAATAATAATAAATGATAATAATAATAATAACTTTTATATTATTCTTCTACCACTACTACTACTACTACTATTATTACTACTAACGACAATCATTTATTTTAGATTATTTTGTTTATAATAAGATTATTTTCATAGATTTTTATTAATATTTTGTTGGCTTTTTAAAAATAGCTTTTTAAAAAAAGCTTTAACTTTGTGTTTTTATTTGTAAGATGAAGTTATTAAGCCATTCAAGGATGTCTTTTACAGCGTATTTTACAATTTTAAGGGGATTTAAGCACTCCATTTTACACTGTGCCCCCGAACACTCCTCACCAATCAATATACACAATCTTGTATTGCTTTTGTTTGCTTGCTTGCCTATATTTTGCCTAAATTCAAGATATTTTTGTCCAGGCTCATCAGACATGGAAGCACATTTGCAAAAAAGACTATTAATGTAAGGCCACTTCAATTAGGAAGATTTAACCTCTCCATTCAGATAATAAAGCGAGAGCATGTATGGATCAAATATTTGAAAGTATAGATGTTTATACACACATGTATCCGTCTTTGCTGCTAAATCATCATATGACCATTTCAAGTTGTTGATCCTTTCTTTATGCTTTTGTGTGCGTTTAGTTTGGTAACTTTAAGATATTCCATCTCTCTCTTTCTCTTTTTTCTGAGACATTTCAATCACTTGGTTACATCTTTTTGAAAATGTTGCGCTTCAGACACTAATAAGATTTTTTCCCCCCACCTTCTGAATAAATGACGTTGGCCTGTTATTTGTCATTTGGAAATGTCATGTTTCAGTAATGGGAATTGATTCAGAAATGACACAACTTGTCTTTATGACACTGACAAAAAAATAAGACTGGGACAGAGGTAATGGAGTTCTCTAGTTTTATAGAACAAAACAATGGAGAAATAGAACCTGGTGTTATTTATACATAGACTTAGAGAGGTTTTCAGCATGTTTTTGTGTCTTTGGAATTTGAGTATGTAACTGAAAAGCATCCTCTGTGATTGTAAAGTATACAATGGACTGTTTATGTAAATATGGATACACATTTTTGACTTATAACTACACTGAAATAATTTTTTTAAGGTAAGTGGTTGCAAACAATATTTTTGAGCTAAATTTAAACAAGCAAATTAACCTTAGTAACGTTCAACTTAATTTGTTTGTATAATTTGTCAACCCATATAAATAGTTTGCAGCCACTTACCTTAGTAGATCCAATGAATCATTTTTTTTCTTGTAGTTGTTGCTAAGTTTTGTTGGTAATGAGATTTTCAGTCTCTGTAATATACAGATTACCTGGTTCTGCATAGAGGTCATGCAGTGCCAAGCTGTAATTGTGTTGTTAGTGGGTAGAAGTGAACATCTGGTGTCCAGCAATACACCTATTGATCCTCATTACTTTGTGTACTTGGAGACAGCAGAGGGCTTTCACTCCCACAATCACTCTTTAATTGTGACAAGCATGAAATGAGCATATTTACCACTATTAAGATGCATTGATTGAGAGTTATTTGCGATGGGAGTTGTTAGTGCAGGTCATTTAGCTGGACATTGAAAGAAACATTTATTTACTATTTATTAAGAAGATCGCTGGTATGAATATGGTATGTAAGACACCGTTATACTGTAAAAAAATAACATCAATAAGTCACGACAACATGTAGTTTAATTACAACTTAATAAACAAAGTTAATCATGTTTCTAACTTTTAAAGTTATACAAGTTATAAAAGTTTTTAAAGTTATACAAGCTGTTTTAAGTCAGTTTAATGTAATTTAAGTTAAAAAGTATGTCATAAGGTGATCGGCTTTAAAAAAATTATGGCAACCATTGTTGTGTTTCTTTATAGTATTAAAAGTGAGCTTTATTTCAGAATACAGGACGTCAGATTGTTTCTGTTCACTATTCAGAATGTACAGTGATTTCCATGAATTATATCAAAGACTACAGTAGATATACAAACACTGTTCACTCTTATTACTGTGAATGAGGAAAAGTGCAACACTCAGAATGGAAGTACCTCCTTTTGGTTGAAACAGAACAACAACGATAGAATATAGCTAGGTGTCATGGTGGTGCAGTGGGTAGAACAATCCCCTTACAGCAAGAAGGTCGCTGATTCGAGCTTCGACTGGGTCAGTTTGCATTTCTGTGTGGAATTTAAAAAGTTCTCTGTGTTTGCATGGGTTTCCCCCACAAGTCCAAAGACATTGAATTGGGCAGGCTAAATTGTCTGTAGTGTATGTGTGTGTGATTGAGTGTGTATGGATGTTTCCCAGTGATGGGTTGCAGCTGGAAGGGCATCTGCTATGTAAAACTTATGCTGGATAAGTTGGTGGTTTATTCCACTGTAGCGACCTCAGATTAATAAAGGGACTAAGCCGAAAAGAAAATGAATGAATGAATGAATGAATGAATAAATATTGCCAATCTTTGCACACACGCAATAGCTGGAACAAATAAGAAGTAACATGTTTTAAATGTAATTAGAACTTATCAACAAAAACAACAGTCACTTCAGATTGTGTTGTTGGTTTGAAATAGGTACTTTAATTGCAAGTCCAGTGAGTAGTTTTTGAGAATTAAGTATTTTTCCAATTCATTTAGATAAGACTTTGGTCTTGGTTGAACTGCCAAAAGGCATCACAAATATGGCTGCCTAGTGAATGGACAATACTTGAAAGGGACTTTGATTATATAATGCAATTATATATAATGCTTTTTTTTTACTTGACATCAATAATACACAATGTTTATAGTGAATGATTGGAATTTCTGGCTGTTTTACATGTTTTTCATAATTTTTCATGAGTTGTGAGTTAAATTTAAAGAATTTCTTGTCGATGTGGGAGAACTAAAGTACTTGTCTGTAATGTTGTAAAAAATATAAAATAACTGATGTGTTTGGTACAGTACACTACTCAATTACTTCCATTTCCAGTGTCCCAACGCCAATATAGCAAACCGTACAATACCACTTTATTGTGGCCCTTTTGTAGTGTCATTTAGCACACTAGTACTGTGGTGAACTGTGAACAGATGCTGAACAGTCTGCTCTGTGCTCGTTACCACTAACTATATCAATAACACTATTAATTTAAAGACAATCATCTGATCAGTGTGAACTTTATTCTATTGTATTATACTGTGTCATAGCACCATTCTACACTAGTCCTGAATTACATTAGAAACTGTGACATACAACAATATAACTTATAAATCAACTTTTCTGTTTTACTCATTAATTGATTAATTGGCACAGTACTATTATGCTGCGGTCACACTTGAGTTTGAGCATGCGATATTCTGTCATACGGTGCTACAAAAAGGGGTGGGATTAAACAAGATGATCACACATTTAAAAAGCATATGATTTGGTCCATATAATAAACTTCTCTCCAGAGAGGTCATGTTTTGGCCTTCGATTGGTCTTACGCAGTCTCGAGTTGCAATTTCGCAGGTCAGAGTTCACAAAGTTTGACCTTTGCACCGCAGCGAACTGCGGAACTTGTCGCACAAGCTTGCGTTTCTGGTCTGATGCATTTGCGAGCATATTACTAGAAGTATATGGGGAGTAAAGTGCAGTGTGACCGCGGCTTTAAGTGTCGGACGTAACTTTATTATTTTTATTTTTTCAAAAAATATTGTAGGCAAATGCACTCAAATCTTACCTTGCAGATGTGTAGAGAAATCTTCATTTTTTGCTGTCAATTTGATCAAACTGTTAAATAAACAATTATAGTTATAAGTCTGATATAAAAAAAACATTGTCACGTCGCTAGCTAAGTAAATGTGTGTGTGTGTGTGTTTGTAGGTCTGTGTGAGACAACCTACACCTGCTAGTAATCAATACCCTTGTCAGAGCCTGCCTGTCATAGTAACCTCTGTAAAGCTGTTTGCTCGGGATGGTGTGTGCTATGTCCCTGGCCCGTTCTCCATTTTCTTAGCCCAGTCTAACTCCAGCCGACATTTTTGTGCATCCATGGAAATCTTAGCCTCGCTCACGCTGCTCTTACTCACTCTCATTGTCTTTCCTGTTGTAATCTGCAAGTGGGATTTAATAGTGCATCAGAGTCCTGACTCACACTTTCACAATATCGACGCGTGTTATGAAGTTTTGCATGTAGGCATTTCTCACAATGTGTGGCAATGCTTAAGGGCTAAGAAGAACTTGAAAAATTATACTGCCAAAGTAAATGCCACTTGATGTCAAACATGGACACGTGGATAACACTTATTATAGTAATAACAATTTATGGTACATGCATCTCTAAACGTAATCCTTATTCTAACCATAACCAGTTTACTTTGGAATGTGTTGTTATATTTCAATACAACTGTAACAATTAACACAAAATGTGTAACTAAAATGAGTGTAGAAATCTAGAAAATAGAGGAAAGGTTGTTTTTCAAAATAGAGACCGTGTGAAACTAAACTGAAAATTAATTAAAATAAAAATATGTACTAATGTACATTCTAAAGCAAATTATTTAATAGCAGTGCTAAACTACTCGCTACACAGTACAACAACTGATTCCTATATGACTGCTTGAAAAATCTCAGTGTGGATGGCAGATTCTGACCCACTTTTTATCCAAGCATGGCTAACCTGGTGTGTGTGTGTGCGTGTGTGTGTGTATACACAGAGCACCGTTTGAATTGTGTGCGTTGTGAAAAATGCATGAGTCTTGCCTGGGCAAAGAGCCATGAGGAAGCAGGTCAGCTCTGGCCTGGTCTTGAGAACCTGTTAAGTGTGTATACACACAAACACGCACTCAAACACACACACCACAGGACCTTACTGAGCACATGCTCAACTGCAGGTATTTTTACAGTCACTAAAAAAGAAGCAGAGAAACCTTGCTTTAAAGATCTGAATATTTATTTGTTGTTTTTTGTTGTTGTTGTTGTTTTTGCTATAGGGATGCCAAATATATTTTTATATTTGTAGTTTAGGGCTGTACAGTTTATCGTTTGAGCATCGATATCACAATCTATGTGCATTACTCACATATGCAGGATTAGATTATTTATTAAAGATTAAAAGACATTATTTTAAAATAATTTATACAATCATGACCATGTTGTTTTATGTTTGTTTGCTTTAATTTCAAAAGGGACTAAGCCATAAGCTTTCTATAGCTGAATACTGTTTGACTCTCCAGAAAGCCATGAAGCACTGTTTATTTAGCTTTTCTCTTTGCTCTGTTTTATGCACATATGTTTGTCATTTATTATAATTCATGTATAACTCACTGCATTGAACAAAACTTGATCACTCCAATCAATCTAAATCAGGGGTGTCCAAACTCGGTCCTGGAGGGCCAGTGTCCTGCAGATTTTAGCTCCAACTTGCCTCAACACACCTGCATGGAAGCTTCTAGAAAGCCTAGTAAGAGCTTGATTAGCTAGCCCAGTTGTGTCTGATTGAGGTTGGAACTAAACTTTGCAGGACACCGGCCCTCCAGGACCGAGTGTGGACACCCTTGATCTAAATGAATAAAATCTTTAAAATAGTTTTTCGATTCATCTGGTGAAATTATATTCTCAATCACAATATATATCACAGGAAAATAATACATTACAATGTCAGAATTTTCCAATATCATGCAGCCCTATAGTAGATAATGTTCTGTTGGGTAATAATAATAATCATGATGTAAGTAAGGTTGTTCAAGAAGTTTGCAAAGAAAAATACTGATGATTGAAGTTATATTTGTGCTATATGAAGATCTAGAAGATATGTATGTATAATATATGTGTGTATATATATAATAATCATTATTTAATAACTATATAATATTTAAACATATATAAATGTAAAGAAATATAGCAAATTTATAGAAAAAAATCACCTTTCTTTGTATGAAGATTAATTTTTATAGTTAAATTGTTTGATATCCAAAGGTTATTTTCAATTTATTGTGGGTCCTTTTTTAATTTTTTTATTTTTTGCTAATTTTAATCATACTCTCCCTCTTTTATTTAATGGCTGAATCACTTTAATGGTGTTTGGGGACAGGATCCTGTTCTTTTAGCGCACATTCTGACCTGTGCTTTTGGTTAAACGCTGCACATCTTGCCTTCCTGCTCTTCTGTTTCCTAGAACACACACAAACACACACACACACACACACTAAAAGTAAGCGGTGTCAGTGTCAGGCCCGTGTTTGGTGTTGGTAACCCCCCTCGGTGCATTGTAAGCCTGAGATCATCACCTGATCTGGCCTTGCTGTGAAAGGATAGAGTTTGTGACCTTAAGCCAGATGAGATGCTCTGCTGACAAAAGCCAGGCAAAACAATAATGAAGGATGATTGTCTTTTTCAAAGACTCCATTCTGGACTTAAAGTAGACATATCATGAAAATCTATTCGGTGTTATAATTGGGGCTTTAGTGCATCTTGCAACACCGAAAGCTGAAAAAGACATTCATTTTGTGTGTCTGTACAAACATGTCAGTGGAGGCTGACAAAATAAAATCGAATACCGTTCATTTAATAGTGTTATGATATAATCTGTAGTTTTCGTAAATCAGATGAGAATTCCCTATTGGCCCAAAAGACAGTTTTACCTCAGGCAAAGTCAATAGCAGAGGGCAGAGCGTGATTTATCTGGTGCACACATCTGTTGTGTTTAGAAAACACAGGGGCCAGACACCATCAGATCCACATCAGAATACTGATGAACAGCCTGCAAACCTCAGTTATTAAAAGCCTACTTATCATTTCTTGTACCAGAAAGAATATGATTTTCATCTCTTCTGTGTGTGTATTTGGAAACTGTAAAATAGTCAAATTAAATAGTATCTCCTTTGCTGTTTGTTTAAATTTAAATGGACAAAAGTGATTTTCTAGAAACCATAGTAAATGCAAGTAATGTACTTTCATATTAGAAATACCTATTGTGATCATATGAGCAAAATACAGTTTAATCAAAATTAGTTTGACTTGTACCTTTTAAGATATCTAAAATATATGATACGAATAATTTTGATGTTTTCAATTTTAAAAAAAAATGAAGTGTAAAACCTAGATTTGAATACAGTGACAAAATAAAAAGATTTAAAATGTCAAGTAATTAGTACACATGTATGTACTCAACATAATCTGTAGGCCAAAATCACACAGTTTGAACAATTGAAATTGACCGATTGTAATATTGTTTAGGTAAAATGTAGAAGTCAGTCTTTCGTTTTCCTGGGATTTTACTGGTATTGTTATGGGCAAAATACCCAAATTTATGTGTTGTCATCTAAAAAATAAAGTTGTTTCAGATATGAACAGAAGTTTAGAGATGCAACGCTTATAGATTTTGGTTGTTCAATTATAGTCTGAGTAATAATTACGGTTTCACAGCTACTGTATTATGATTATTATGCATTCATTAATTATAAAACACTACTAGTTTTAAAAAAAGAATCTGATGAAAACTCCTTATATTTAAAGTGTTATTTATTGCTGCTCAGTAACCAAATAATGCAGCACGAAATAATATTAAAAACAAACAAAAGTCTCTTCGGACTTGTGAAAAAAACACAAGTGTTGAAAATATTGAAAATAATTGACAGAACAATGAATAAATAAGAATACATAAAGAAATCAGTATTTGTCTAATGTAAATCTAAGCTACATATTAGCTAACTATTTCCCTTTAAAAGCAACCAAACGTAGTCTAAGGCTGCTCAACCTCTGTATGGAAGGCACTTTTTTGATCAACTATATTCACTTTGTATTTTTTTTCTCTCTCTTTGGAGTAGAAATGTGTATATTCTATACAAAATGTGAAGCTCATCGGTCCTATTATATGAAGCTTGAACGGCCCTTAGTTAATAGCTTTAGTTAATCCAGGGTGTGCATGTTAGCCTCGGCGTACAAGCTCGAAACTTCAAACTAGTGCACATGGTGTAACTTGATCCGTGCAGAAACATAATGTTGAGAAGCCTTAACGGGTAAATTGTGATTGTGATGTAAATTTAAGTGCGGTTCATGGTGAAAATGGTTAATCGTTGCATCCCTAATATAGACCCTTTTCTTATTTCCAGTTTTCTCAGCAGCTGAAAAAATAAACTTAAAGAGTGTATTTAGAAGAGTACTACAAATACATTTTTTTTAAAATCCAATTTTGCTCAAATAACATAAGAAAAGAAACTCGACGGTTATGTTTTCACGACTTTCAGAAAAAAAAGAAAAACATTTGTGTGAGAATAACATTTCAATAAATAATGAATGTTTCGCTCAGGAATGTTTCTTAGGAAAAGTAATATAAAGTGAATTATAATTATAAATAAATAAAGGAATTTGCTAAATGAGGATTTGTTACAGATACTCACACATTTTTATTTATAGCTGCTAGTTAAGCCACTGTTTCCGATGTTAGTAATCCAAATGACACAAGCACCGCCGCTCTTTTATAGCAGGGCGGTTAATTTTTAAGGCCTTTAGATCCACCATGCGCCATGATGACACCATCACAAAAGCATAGGGAGAAAAAAGCTGCCGGTATTCTTTTTTTTTAAATAGACACTGTGGGTCTTCGTCTCTCAGAAAGCTCGATTTAGGAAATGAAAGACTTCAAAGGCTGTGTTGTGCCCTTTCATGTCCCAGATTAAACACTGCACACTGCACGAGTGGGTTTGCTCCAGACGCAGGGAAATCCGTGCTCATATCATACATGCAGAAACATTTATAGGTGTTCCTCCGTATGACATTTTACTTTCGTGTAATATGCAGATTTGTGCGAAAAGATGCTTGTGATTGGTGTAGAATGAAAATAAGGCATGATGTGACACATCAGATTATGACATTCTGTCTGCTGTGTTAATATTCATTTCTTGTCATACATTGGTTTGATTTTGTGTGACGTGCCAGATCTGACGAAAACATTTGCATTGGTGCTGGGTGGCAGTGTAGATCTCCTGATTCGATTCTGATTCGCATGCTTTTGATTTGATTCTCCATTTGAGTCTAGTATTAATATTTCTAAAAATCATCAGTGAACATTTCATTTTAGATGCATGGGTGCATTGACAGCCCACCATATTACAGAACCTTGGAATAATATTCATAAAATAAAATATAGCAGGGTTTTTTTAAAAACCAGTTGGTCCCACTTTAATATACAGTTGAAGACAAAATCATTAGTACGCTTGTGAAATTTAATTGTTTTCAATTGTTTAAAATTTTCATTTATTCATTCATTCATTCATTTTATTTTCGCCTTAGTCCCTTTATTAAAAATAAGGGGTCGCCACAAGCAGAATGAACCGCCAACTTATCCAGCATATGTTTTACGCAGCGGATGTCCTTCCAGCTGCAACCCATTATTGGGAAACATCCAGACACACTTATTCACACACATACGATACGGCCAATTTAGTGTATCCAATCACCTATAGCGCATGTCTTTGGGCATGTGGGGGAAACCGGAGCACCCAGAGAAAACCCACTTGAACATGGGGAGAACATGCAAACTGCATACAGAAATGCCAACTGACCCAGCCGATGCTCGAACCAGTGACCTTCTTGCAGTCAGGCGATCCTGCTACTCACTGCGCCACCGTGACGCCCTGGTTTCAAATTTTGAATAACTAATTTATTTTGTCTTTGTCATAATGATGGTACATAATCTATTACTTATTTTCATAGATGCTAGCGTTCAGGTTAAAGTGCAGTTTAATTAGGTTAATTAGACAACTGACTAATTAGGCAAGTTACCTGCCAAATAAAAAAAGTGTATATAGGAAATGCTGTGAAAAATGTACTTTCTCTTTATTTGGGTATATATTTGAAAAGGAATTAAAAACATTCACAAGCTAATAATTTTATTTTCAACTGTATATAGTCACAAACGCACATTTACACACATTTATATATACATAGATTAGGATACATACAAGTAGATCAAGTAAATTCTACATATAATAATGAAATGAAACATTCAGCTAATTTGTTTTTAATGAATAATAACTTATTTAATAACTAAAATCAACATAAAGTGTATTATTAGGAAAATTATACACTGACTATGACTTCAAATTGTTGTCACTTTAGACTTGACTCCTTGTTTATGTGATTATTCATCAAGACAGGCATTTTAAGACATATATATGTGACTGTTCAATTTACAGTATACCATAAAAGTAAACTGACATGCCGAGGTGTGTCTGCGATCTGTCTGATTTTTTTAAAGACTGATCTTTCAGTGTGTTCAACTTTGCGTCTTTGCTGCTCTAATGTATATACAGCAAGCAATAATGTGCTACAAGGATAAATTACATAGTATGATATTGAAAACAAAATGCAATTCCTATAGAATCGACTACTTTGAAACAGAAAAACTAATAAATAATAATAAATAAAAACACATTCAATTAAGTCTTTTTTTTTTGTTGCTCAACCCTAATTTACATGGACAGATCTTACTGAGAATAGCTGGCAGCTTCATGCTGAAGGTGTGGACTTCCTGTGAGGAGGTCACTGCTTTGATTACCATTTCCCCTGTCACTTTCTACACCGTCTGAGCTCTGTGGGAGTGATGGGTAACATAGCTGAGAGCGAGACCACCAGACATTCATGCTTCTGGCTAATCACAAGCTGTTGTTTGGATGTCATCATGTGCTCATGTGTCAAGTTTGCTGCCAGGGTTTTGCAAGTCTTGCTCGTATGTGCCAGGAGCATTACGCTAGATGAGGACTTCCTCTGTTTACACCCACTGGCATCCGACATGGCTTATGAATTTAACATAGCCGACCTTTGGTATGAGATCGGTTGCTATTTTGGGTAAGTTGACTGGATTGAATGAAATATTCAGCAATTTTAGTTCAGCTCTTCCACAAGAGAAGCTGTTTATCTGAACTATTGGCTAAAGACAGGTTAGATTTTTTAGTTAACTGTTGATTAAGGCAAACAATTGCTGTAGTATAGACTGAAAATCAGTTTATTGCTTTTTGGTCACAGGAAAAACAGGAAGAAAATATGATTACAAAAAATTTAGTAATACAATTACTAAAAAGGGCGCCACGGTGGCCTAGTGGTTAGCACGTTCGCCTCACAGCAAGAATGTCGCTGGTTCGATCCCCGGCTGGGCCAGTTGACATTTCTGTGTGGAGTTTGCATGTTCTCCCCGTGGTTGCGTGGGTTTCCTCCGGGTGCTCTGGTTTCCCCCACAGTCCAAAGACATACGGTACAGGTGAATTGGGTAAGCTAAATTGTCCGTAGTGTATGTGTGTGAATGAGAATGTATGGATGTGTTTCCCAGAGATGGGTTGTGGCTGGAAGGGCATCCGCTGCGTAAAACAAATGCTGGATAAGTTGGCGGTTCATTCCGCTGTTGCGACCCCGGATTAATAAAGGGACTAAGCCGAAAAGAAAATGAATGAATGAATGAATTACTAAAATGATGCACTTTGCCCCTTCTTAGAATTCAGATTTCACTCTTGCTGAAACATACTGTAAACATTAATTGTTTAAATTCTGTTATAAAATTGGCAGAATTGGAAAGGATTTTATAAAAACTGACTAACATATAAAAACGTTAAATTTTTAAAAAGCTTATTGCAATTATTGGATGGAACGTGTGCTATTAGACTTATACTTGCTATTCCTGTTGTTCGTTTGGTTGCTAAAACTCACTTAAACTGTGTATCATCTCATTTTATACCTTCAGTACAACAGAAAATGTGAGTCTTCTCATCAAATAACAAGCAGCTAAAAAGTATTGCATGATAACATATAAATTAAATATGAAACATAAATTAAATTACTGCTAATGGCAATCTAGAAAAAATCACTATAAAAAAATCACAAAAAAAATCACTAATATAATTATTTTTGGTCATAAGCTATGGTTTTAGGCACATTCTGGTGCCCTGTTTATAGTATTTTTATTTTATTTTATTTTATTTTATTTTATTTTATTTTATTTTATT
>CAIGQQ010032654.1:111656-130942 GCA_903798035.1 Danio albolineatus
TAATATAATATAATATAATATAATATAATATAATATAATATAATATAGCATATATAGTTTTTGGTGATGTGTTGTATTTTAAGTGTAGTGTTGGGTGACAAAATAAACACAAACAAAAAACTGCCTTCACATTAGTCTCAGAACACACAATAAGCTGACGTACATGGAGCACAAGAAATGTATTTTATGCCTAAAAGCAATGCTCACCCAGTCAAAAGAGGGTGCAGGGAGACACGCTAGTGATTTTGGAGAGATTTACATGCATAGTGATTGGCTGGCATGTGATTCCGTTCTCCATCTCAGTCGTGTGATTGGTTGAGAGCTCTCCGTGGTGCTGAACTCAAGAACAATAGTGCTGTAGTAGTGTCTGGTGCCCCCAAGGACAGATTATCAGGCGCTCTTCACTCTTCCTCATAATTTGTTCTGAAAGGATGGGGCTTCCACCGAGTGCACGGCTTGAGTCTCTTGCGATTTCATGGGGAGATGATTTTGATGATTTCAGTGAATTGGTTTGGGTTAATCCTCTTTTGTTTGACCCCCTACCACATGCCCACTGACACAAAACTGTGCTCTTTGAGTTCATTTTGATGATGCTTTGTCTGCATGGGTGCAAAATTCATTATCTGTACATCTTTGTGAAAGAATAGTTAATCCTGTCTGTTGTTCCACAAACAAGACATCAGCAGCGCTGTGACAATAAAGTAGAAACCAAACCGCTCTGCATACTGTATCGTCTTAAACGTGCTGCGACTTATGTCCCAAAAGTGTTTGCTCTACAAATAAGTCCAGACAGCTGTACAATCTGCCTCGGGCTGTTTATATAAAGCAAGTCAATTCGAGCACATGTACTGAGAGAAAATTAACCCAATTATGCCCCTTAATCAGTACCCTGCTCCTATCCAGACGAGAGTAATTGCAGGCCGTGTTCAGCACTTTGAAATTGAGGGCGGAAGAGGCCCCTGTCATTTTTGGGGCTCCAAGACGTCATATAAAGGTTCAGGCAATTACTGTAATCAGCCCCAGACAGCACGGTGTGCTTCAGTCATGGACGAAATGAGAAAAGACACGGGCTCTTTTATGTTTGATCTTCTCTGTCCTACACAAAAATGTATTTGTCCATCTCAAACATCATTAAAGCTGCAAATACAGCTGTTGTTTAGTGTGTAATAGTGTATATATACTTCTACTACTACTACTACTAATATATATATATTAGTAGTAGTAGTAGTTGTATTAATATATTTTATAAAATATTTTAATATATAATATTAATAAACATAAAAATTATTAATGTATAAGTTGTACATAATTCTACAATTCTAACATTGTTTTATAACTACAGTATTACTCTAAGACCAAGTTTTACAAACAGAGCTTATAATAATAATAATAATAATAATTCCTTACATTTATATAGCGCTTTTCTGGGCACTCAAAGCGCTTTACACAATCGGGGGGATCTCCTCATCCACCACCAATGTGCAGCATCCACCTGGATGACACGTCGGCAGCCAATTTGCGCCAGAACCGCACACCACACACCAGCTGATTGGTGGAGAGGAGACCAATTATGATATGGGGCCAATTATGATATGGGGATGGTTAGGAGGCCATGATGGACAGAGGCCAATGGGCAGATTTGGCCAGGTTAAACCCCTACTCTTTCTCGAAGAGCATCCTGGGATTTTTAATGACCACAGAGAGTCAGGACCTCGGTTTAACTTCTCATCCGAAAGACGGCGCTCACAGAGCAGTATAGAGTCCCCGTCACTATACTGGGGCATTAGGACCCACACAGACCGCAGGTTGGGCGCCCCCTGCTGGCCTCACTAACACCACCTCCGGCAGCAACCCAGCTTTCCCATGTGGTCTCCCATCCAGGTACTGACCGGGCGCAGCCCTGCTTAGCTTCAGTGGGCGACCATGTGAGAGTTGCAGAGAGCTAGCTGCCGGCTATCTTAAGCCAAGAGTTAAATTATGTAAGCCACATTAAAAAAATGGCCTTAGAAAAATACATTACTGGTGTACACCTGAAGACAAAAAAATGACACTGACATATTTCAAGACATCTCACATTTTTCCATTATTATAATTATTAA
Source organism: Danio albolineatus (assembly GCA_903798035.1). NCBI lineage: Eukaryota > Metazoa > Chordata > Actinopteri > Cypriniformes > Danionidae > Danio > Danio albolineatus. The sequence goes on from CAIGQQ010032654.1 coordinate 113,756, forward strand.
TTTTTAATATCATTGTTATCGTTGTTATTATTATTATTATTATTATTATTATTTAATATTTTTTATAAATTATTTATTTATTTTTATTCAGTAATAATAAATCTTCATGTACACAGAAAATGTAAATTTAATCTTTCAGCAAATAAAACTCTATTGGTCAGAATATTCACCCAAATATACAGTAGTAGTAGTAGTAATGTGAATGGATGAGTTTGTGTAAATGCAATTTGTGCTACATTGGATGTTTCTCTTAATGAGAATTGAAATGTATCTGCTGGTGTATTTGTATAGTTATGGTTCACAGCTTCTGTCTTTGCCCATAATGCATTCAGTGTGATTTTCATTTCTTTTCTTTTCCTTTTTGTTGCACCACAGTACACAGAGATTAACATATTAAAGGGAGATCTAGAAAACGCATTACACTAAATGTCTCGTGTTCTCCCTGCCGTTGTTTGTGTTCTCTAGGAGATTGTCTTTGAAGCGAGGAACAGGAAGGAGGAGAACAGAGACTGATGCCTTGTGGGGCTAATGAGTGGAATCATAGCCGTTTGTGTAGTGAGTTTTGTTGATTAGCTAATATTTGATTTCTCCAGCGCTTGTGCCTCGCAGGACTTTAGCTCATTGAGTTTACTCAGGGAAAACAGCAATGACTTTTGAAGGCTCAGATTACAGTACCTTGAAAATAAAATGAAAGTAAAGCTTTTTTTGTGTGTTTTGCAAAAAGCCTATTATCATTCCACAGTTGCCCTTGAGAGTTTTAGTCTTACGCTCAGTAAAAAAGAGCACCAGTGTTGAAAAAACACTCTGAATTGATACAGATAAAAGCAGCAGTTTATTCATAATGAGGGTGATAGGATGCCAACAGGTATTATATGATTGATTCATTTCTGAATACCTTTAAAGTCCATGTGAAATCAAAAATTACAATCTTTATTTTGTTAGAGCACATTGTCAGGTGAACAATTAATCCATGCAAAATAGTACACTAAAAAAAAAGTGTGTTCTGTTAATCTTTAATAAAAGCCTAATCGTTTAATTCTAGGTTTGGAGTTGTGGTCCTTCTGTTGACGTCAATTTGAGGGTTTCAGTCACAATATTCTTAACCACACTCCTCTTACCATTAGTTTGCTATAAGAGATTGATGTGAAAAAAAAAATACTGCCCCTACTCAATTTTAATAATAGCTAAATATCTGAAATAGATTTGCATATCATCTAACTCCACTAGTAGGGTCATTTAACACGTCATGAACATTGAGTGAATGTTGGGCTTTTTTTTGCACTGTCCAGATTTTGATCGAAGGGATAGTTCACCCAAAATTGAAAACCAAGTTGTTTTGAAGAAAATTGGTAACCACTGACTTGTTTAAATGCAGCTCAGGATGTGTCTGCGACAAAGTCAGTTGTTACCGGTTATCAGCTTTCTTCAAAAAATTCTATTTTGTGTTAAATAGAACGGAGAAATTTATGAACGTTTTGGATCCACTTGAGGGTGAGTAAATAGTACGTAAATATTTATTTATTTGTTAATTTTTTTGGTAAACAATAAAAAAGGGACTAAGCCGAAAAGAAAATGAATGAATAAATGAATGAATGAATGGTAAACAATTCCTTTTTAACCATCTAGGGTCTGAGGATGTTTTGGGAGCCAGGAGAAGTTCTGACATGTCCTGACATTTTTTTAGCTGCTTGTATACAGATCTCTGCAGGTCTGAAAACAATAAAAAATGGGCTACGATAATATGTTTACAAAATGTATATACATTATTGAGTTTTTGAGAAAGACAGTTTACAAACAGTTAACAAACCAAACAAAGTAGTTGTTCACAAAACCTCAAACTGGGTGTTGTTTTTTGCCTCAAAATTATGTGAAGGTCATCTTATTTACTCGCCTATAAGATAACAATGTTGATTAAAAAATTTCGAAGACAAATTTTTGAGTGGATAGGGTCTATGCGAGGAGGCATTAACTATCATTAGTAACGCAGTGATTCACACAAAAGCCTCTGCACGTTTGGGAAGGGAAAATCACACCTACAGTAACTAAACCTATTTTTTCATATCGACTCATACATTGCACCAGTGTGTGTGTGTGTGGACAGCACTATTGAGGTTGTATTTTAGTTTTTACATTTAATCATTAAATAGTTTATCACTCATTGATTAATTTACAATCCTACTAGCCTTTTATATACAGGAAAAAAAAACATTTTCCTTTTGAGTCAGGTGTTTGCATTTTGAGTATAATTTACATATTCTTGCATATATTGGTGCCAATGTTTCACTTATGTAGTCATTAAGGTTATTAAAGGGATAGTTTACCTCACAATGAGTTATGTCATCATTTAATCACCCTTCACTTGTTCAAAACCTTTTTTTTCTTCTGTTGAACACAGAACCAGATATTTTGAAGAATGCTGGTTGATGTCACCCATTGACTTCCATTATAATTATTTCCTACTATAGGAAATACATCTTCATTTTTCAAAACATCTTCTTTTGTGTTCGTTTTGAGGTAGAGTAAAGGGTGAGGTAATTGTCATTTTTGCCTAAAAAGTTATTTTAAGGTTAATGATTAATTGATAATTAATCGAAGCTTTTTAAAACGTGGAAAATGTGTGAGTTGACAATCCTGGACATAATCGGACGTAAAGGACGTGACCTCAATTAAAAAAAAAAAAACTTTCCTTTTAATGTTTAGCTGTGTATTTCTAGTTGTTTTCATTTCAATTATTTTTCACAAAGCTTAAAAACAGTATTCAGGTTTTGTTTTGTTTTGCAATGAAGCACCTTGTTGAATGCAGTGACTGTTAGCAGTGTGAGATAAGGCTATGAGGAAACTAAGCTGGAAAAGAGACAGAGAATAGGAGAGAGAAAGCCTCCTCTTCTTTTGTTTCAGTGGGTTTCTGACAGTCACTTTGCCGCTGTGTCTGTCCTTTTGTGTCTGTGACAGCTGAACAGACTCAGATAAACAAAAAGGCCTGCGTCTGCACTTCACTGCAACTTTGACTGCAGCTCCACTGGGAGATTACAATCCTCCTGCTCTGATTTTTCTTCTCGTTTTGATGAACTGTGCAGCAACACGGATTTATTCCTCTGAATATGGAAGAATTTGGCCATTTTGACAATTTGGTCATTTGTTATCACATGTGGAATTTCAAGGACGTTGAGTGTAGCACGAATTAATTTGTGGTCATCTTTGACATGATATTTTGTTGTTCAGTTGTATTAATTTGTGATAATGTAATGTCATCTACTGTATTTATTTTTGTATTTATTGTGATTTATTTTTATTCATAAGAAAATATCAGTTTAAATTCTGCTTAGAAGTAAATGAAATAAAAAAATATATAAAAATTGCTTTGCAATATTGCTATTTTTAAATAAAACTGCAATTTATTATTTTTTTTATTTAATTATTATTTTTTAATATTGTATTATATTGGATTTATTATTATTTTTTATGCATTAATTTGTGATAATGTAATATCATCTACAGTATTTATTTTTGTATTTATTGTGTTTTATTTTTATTCATAAGAAAATATCAGTTTAAATTCTGCTTAGAAGTAAATGAAATAAAAAAAATTGCTTTGCAATATTGCTATTTTTAAATAACTGCAATTTATTAATTTTTTTATTTAATTATTATTTTTAATTATTGTATTATATTGGATTTATTATTATTTTTTATGCATTTATTTTTACAATATACATACAAATATAAAAGTATTGGCAGCAGTCACTTTTGCTCATAATCAAATCTAATGTATGATTGTATGTTTATATTTTTGTTTCTCTTCTATTTGAAATTGTCACACAAATGTACCCACTTCGTGTGAAGACACTGAAAACAGAGTTTAAATGGTCACTGACTTCTGTCTGAGCGAAGTGAACTTTTCAAAAGTGTCTGTAAATATACATCAGTGTACATGGATTGACCCTAATACTAAGCAAGCAGTGTTTTTGGCTATCCTATGAATAACTCATACAGTCTTTGACTGAAAAAGGTCAGAGCGAAAGCCCTACACGCTCTTCACAGATACTCCGAGCAGATAAACAATCTTTTCATCTCGTCCTGCCGTTGATTTTACAGGCCGATCTGCTGTCGGATGAAACTGACTAAACACGGCTGCCATCTTCAAGCTCTAAAGTGAGCGTTATGCAAATCAGGCTTCAGAATTAATTAAAATCTCAGATCACCTTTGACCAAACCTGCGGAATTCAGTCTGGGGACTCCAGTCTGACTGCCACATAAAATGGATGTTTCAAATTAGGGCTGCACAATATATAGTTTCAGCATCGATATTGTAATATAAGAATCTGCAATAGTCACATTGAAGAGATTTCAGGGGATGTGAAACTATTGAGCACAAGAAATTAAATAGAGTTTGGCACTTTAACAAAGAATAAATGAACTGTTTATAAAATGAAGACTACACCATGTTATTTTACATTTGACTCTATTTCTGTGACTCAATACTGTTCGACCACAAAGCGCTGATTTTTATTTTATTGTTTATTCTATTATTTTCATCCGTGCTTCAATTAATTTTTTTTCTCTCTCTCTCTCTCTATACATATTAATAATTTTGTACATTTTATGCTTGTTCACTTCCCGACGAAATCATCCCAATGGATGTAAAATTCTGAATTATTTTGAACTAGAGTAATCTTCCATACTTCAAATCCAGATTGTTGCATTGCAGCTGCAAACTTTACTTCATGACTTAAATGATGGTAATTAATTACACTCTTGTTATACGGCAAAAGAATGCATTAGACTGTAAGCCATTTGGGGGGAACCTATTTGAGTCTGTACACATTTGTGCAATTATGCCATGCGTATTTCACATTGGTTCCTTCACCTTTCAACCTCAAAGTGCATTGTAATGATGCAGCAGACAGAAGCTGAAATTAAATGAACAGCAGAGAAAACAAACAAGTCCCCACAGACGCTCACCTAGACCACTTTAGTCAGAGTAAATGCCGTATTTAATTTGATGAGAACATTGCTGTGGTGTTGTGGCATAGTAGATATTTAGTGCGCTGTGTTTACTACTGGTATTTCATGCAACCATACAGTCCATCTGGAATGTATTCATATTGCTTCACTTTTATACAGCCTTATTGCAAAATGGATTAAATTATTTTATTTCCTCAAAATTCTACACACAATACCCCATAATGACAGTGTGAATTTTTTTTTAATTGTTGCTAATTTATTAAAAATAAAATACCTGAAAAACACATAAGTATTCAAAGTCTTTGCCATAAAGCTCTAAATTGAGTTTAGGTACATTCTGTTTCCACTGATCACTCTTGAGATGTTTTAGCAGCTTAATTGGAGTTCACCTGTGGTAAATTCAGAACATGATTTGAAAAGGCAACCTGTCTATATAAGGTCCCAGGGTTGACAGTGCATGTCAAAGCACAAACTATGCATGAAGACAAAGGAATTATCTGAAGACCTTCGAGACAGGATTGTCTCAAGGCACAAGGCTGGGGAAGGTTACAGAAAAATTTCTGTTGCTCTGAAAGTTCCAACGAGCACAGAGGCCTCCATCATGCGTAAGTGGAAGATGTTTGAACTACCAGGACTCTTCCTAGAGCTGGCCATGATCAGGGGAGAAGGGCCTTAGCCAGGGGGGTGATCAATAACCAGATGGTCACTCTGTCTGTGCTCCAGCATTTTTCTGTGGAGAGAGGAGAACCTTACAGAATGACAACCATCTGTGCACCAATCGGGCCTGTATGGTAGAGTGGCCAGACAGAAGCCACTCTTTACTAAAGGGCACATAGCAGCCAGCCTGGAATTTTCCAAAAGGCATCTGAAGGACTCTCAGACCATAAGAAACAAAATTATTTGGTCTAAAGAGACTAAAAATGAACTCTTAGGAGTGAATGCTAGGTGTTACGTTTGGAGAGAACCGGGCACTGCTCATCACCAGGCTAAAGTCCCTAAAGTGAAGCATGGTGGTGACAGTATCATGCTGTGGGGATGTTTTTCAGTAGCAGGAACTGGAAGACTAGTCAGAAGAGAGGGAAAGATGAATGCAGCAATGTACAGAGACATCCTGAATGAAAACCTGCTTCAGAGTGCCCTTGACCTCAGATTTCATCTTCCAGCAGGACAATGAACGCCAAAATATCAATGGAGTGGCTTCACAACAACTCTGTAAATGCCACTGAGTGGCCCAGTCAGAGCCCTGACCTGAAGCCTATTGAACATCTCTGGAGAGATCTGAAAATGGCTGTACCGTCTCTTCCCATCTAACCTGATAGATCTTGAGAGGTACTGCATAGAGGAAAGGGCAAAAATTCCCAAAGACAGGTGTGTCAAGCTTTTAGCATCATATTCAAAAAGACTTGAGGCTGTAATTGCTGCCAAGGGTGCATCAACAACGTACTGAGCAAAGGCTGTGAATACTTATGTGATTTTTTTTTTTTTTTTTATAAATTTGCAACAATTTCACAATTTTCAAATTGTCATTATGGGGTATTGTGTGGAGAATTTAGAGGATATGAATGTATTTAATCCATTTTGGAATGAATTGCAAAGGTGCTTGGTTTTAAATTAATAGTACTTAAAATATCTTTGAATCTGCTGTTTATGAAAGAGTGGGAACCCTGATTATAGTAAAGGGTAATATTTTTTACATATTTCAAAATCCATATGAAAATAAATACATGTTTTTGGACAAGAAAACTGTCAAGTCCTCTCTGCTTACACTGTAAAAAATATTGGTTTATTAACACTTTCTCTATTTTGTGATTCACGCAAGTATTTTCATTTACTTACTGTTGTGAATTGCATTATGAGAGATTGATCTCTGCTCTGTTGACTTTTGGTGTTGAAAATTCAACTCACCTTTCAAGTTTGAAATAATAGGGAAGTGTGTAAAATAACAGAAAACATACAGTACTGGCAGTTTATTACAAGGTTTTTGTGCAGTAACATACAACACCAACACAGACATTATATCACTTTAAACAATTAAAAACATTAATAAAAACCATTTTTTTAATTTTCAAGGTTAAAAGTTGATGGAAGAAAGGTCAAGGTGCCATAATACAATTCAAAAGCAATAATAAAAGGGTAAAAATAAAATCACAAATTACAGAAAACTGCTTATTTATCTTATCAAACCATTGCGATTTGTGTATTTTGCTATATTTCGATAACAAGTATTAATATCTTAGAGTGTTATGTTAATAATAATTTGCATTAGCACTTGTGCTGATATTTGTTTAAAATGTCTCTCTTGCTGGAATTTTCCTTGAGACAGAATTTTTCGAGATGAGACAACTTTAAATGGTCACAGAGTAGATTTCATATATCTGAGTTTTACAGTGTCGTTGCTTTACACTTTTATCTAAATACACACTGCTCTTTTGTTCATCCTTTTTTAAATCATACAAACTGAAGTATAAACAAACTCTAAACAGCCAGTTATAGCCTGGATTTCAAGTTTCCCATTGAGGTGCACTGAGCGGTAGAGGAAGGAGGGACGGCCAGAGACATCACTGTCAATCTTCTCTTTGAAAAACTACATGCGCAGAAGCAGGCAATCAGTCCGGCGTGTAGAGCTTCACACATGAGTGGCTTCCTCTCCGCCGTCCTGCCATCTTCAACACAGAGCCAATCCAGATCGGCCCACACACACAAACCTGGCTCTCTAGGTTTATCCATCAGCTTTAACCTGGCCGTAAGGGATCTGCTGGTAGAGGAGCGTCCTTTTGTTTGGTGGCCGCTGGCCCAGACTGAAGGAAAAGAATGATTTAGACTCAGGTCATGGAATAATATCGTTCGGTTTATGCCTGCATTCTCCCATCATTCCTCTTGACTGAGCAGCAGGCTCAAGCTCTACCCCCCACTCTAGCCCTGCACCTTGCTTTCTTCCTCATATAAGACGTGGTATAAAGTATATTTTTTTTAGGTATAATCATTTGTCATTAATTTTTTTATTTTTTTATTTTTGTGCAATGTTAAAAATGAAATGTAGTTTTAATAATACTTGCAGCACATCCGGCTTATTGTATTAACGCAAACTGTTTGATTTGCTATTTGGTTTTCTTTTGCTTTCTGTTTACAGGCTAAATAATCATAAATAACCTCCCAAAACTAATAGTATTATTAAAATTATATAGCACTTAAACTAGCACGACTACTAGTACTACTACTTCTGAAAATAATATAAACAAACTTGCAAATTAAACAATTGAAAACAGAAAGATACAGCAAAAACGTTTATTTGTTTACATTTTTAATATCGCGTCCTATTACTATATTATTGGATATTTATATTTATGTCAGTAATGTAATATGTTATTCCATAATTATTAGTTATAAATCTTTTGGTCTGACATGCACTGTATATTTATGAATGTTTACATGTACATGCGTGCATGTGTGTGTATGTGTGCATCTTTACTAATTTGTGTTTTTTTATTTTTTATTTTTTTATAAATATCTTTATTGTTTTTTAAAATATTCAAACACACTGACTTAGAAATTTGGTCCAGCAAACATCTACACAACAATTAAGAATAAAATATAGTATATACAAACAAAACATAAGAAAGTAAAATAATAATACATAATTGCAATAAGTAAATCATTAAATAAAAAAAATAAATACAAGAAAAATTATAAATAAATAAATATAAACATTATTCATCAGTTTAAATCCAAATTATTCTAATCCTCTTTAGTTAAACTGTCTCTAAATTCTAATTTTAGTTTAATGCTTCATTAAAATGTTCATAGAGTATACAGTATGGCTTTTTTACCCACCAGAGTCTTAATTGGAACAAGAAAAACATCAGAATCTGGGAATTTTGGACAAATTTATACAATGCAGTCTGAGGAATTCCTAGCAATAGGAGACTGAATCAGAAAGAGAGAGAGTGTGTGCGTGTGCATGTGGAGGGGGAGTCATTCTGAAAGGAGGTGATTATGGGCCGCCTGGGGACTCCTTCTGTCTGGTACCCATGAGAGAGCGGGTTAAAAACACTTAGCCCAGGGGGGGTTTGGTTTGGGCTGTATAGACTGGGTATAGGAGGAGGGGTATATGAGAAATAGGCCTTCCTCACTCTCCGCTCTTGACTCAGGTCCCTTATGGATAATGTGGACTTGTGCGAGTGTTTGCAGGGTCATTGTGTTTGACACTGGTTTGCCGAGGGCCCTGTGAGGAGCTGCTGTTGGCCGAGATCCCGTTCCTGTGAGCAAGAGCCCAGCAGTGGATCTGTCAGACGCATCTGTCTCTCTGTCTCTTACACTTTATTGAACATGTTCACAGCCATAGCTACAATCTGCAGTTAATCTGCAAATTCATTAAAGTGTCATTAATGCAGCGAGAAACGGCTCCCATGTAGCTTCTTGAAGAATATTAATTCTACAGCATGATTTGTAGATCTATAGCTAATTTGTGCTAATGAATGTAGTTAATAATACTTGATGAAACTGAAAGCCGTTTTTACATGAGACCTTTTTACCTGCTAATTTTAATTTTAAGACAACGCAATACCAATGATAATACTTTAAATACTGATATCTAAACTATTTACTGTAAAAACTCTGGAGCATGAAACATTTATTGTTTTGGCCAGTTCGCAATGTTTTTATTTGTATAATAAATAATAAATACAGAATAAATATGATTTTTTCTGGTGAGCTCTTTCCCAAATTCTTCCCCTGGTTTTTGTAGCAATGTCTATATTTAATGTCGATTATTTATTTATTTATTTATTTGTTTATTTATTTAATTCATTCATTCATTTAGATCATTATTATTTCATTCATTCAAGTGTCGAGTACGTTTTTTTAAGTTCATTCATTAATTAGTTTTCTTTGGCTTAGTCCCTTAATTAATCTGGGGTTGCCACAGCGGAATAAACGGCCAAGTTATCCAGCATATGTTTTACGCAGTGGATGCCCTTCCAGCTACAACTCATCACTGGGAAACATCCATACACACATACACTGTGGACAATTTAGCTGATCCAATTCACCTATACCACGTGTGTTTGGACTTGTGGGGGAAACCCAAGGGAACACTGGGAGAACATGCAAACTCCACACAGAAATTCCAACTGACCTAGCCGAGGCTCGAACCAGTGACCTTCTTGCTGTGAGGTGATCGTGCTACCCACTGCACCATCGTGATGCCCCTATATTTTTTTGTTTATTTTTTTTATTATTTTATGTTTATTTATTTACAGCAATATAAAATAGCAATATCAATATTTATTTATTTATTTATTTATTTTTTTTTATTATTTTGCTAGACTAATACTAAGATTAGTTTTGACAGGCATAAAAAATGTCCATCATTGTCATTACAACTAATGTTCTTCAAATGAGGAAACATTTCCTGGGGCCACGGGGCATAATAGCGGCCGTCTCTCTAGAGAATCACATCCAGGCTGTTTATTCGCAGTGATGAGCTAACACTTCCTGAGCTTCTCTGTGTGAACGCTAGCCAACAACACTGTGAGCTGTGCACTTTTGTATCCAGTCTGTACTGAAAGGATAAAAGGTATTTTGTCAACCATGTCCCTGTAGACTGTAAATATTTTTACTTTAATATTTTTTTTGGTCTTGTGTCTTTTTGTTTGCAGGTTCTCAAATTTGAGCATAATGCACTGTGGAGTTTAATGGTAGAAGAACAAATACAGTAAACTCAAGGGAATGCTTTTACAATTCTGAAACCTTGCATTGTTTTTTTTTCTTCCCTCAGGGAAAGTTCAGTCTAGTCCTCTGTCACTTTAAAGGACGGCTTGTTGTTTTTGCCACTGGTTACAAGTGAACAACCAATCATATTGTAATGTCTTACACACAGAAGCAGGTTTGTTATTATTTGATGCTTGGAGTGACTGTAAGTGTGGAGATTGCACCAATGTTTGTTCATTTATCCACTTTCTTTTTGTCTGATGATGCTTTGTGTAGGTTATAAAAGTTAACTTTTGTTCAATGAAAAAAAAAAAACTTTGAAAAGACAGGTCATTATTTCCCTCACAATTCATTTATTGATTGTCGAAGGACAACTTATTAGAATTACCAAGTGACTTTTTAAGCATTTTTAGATGAATAACCCCAAAAGATGAATCTTTTCACAAAATTATTACTGATGTGTTGAAAACTACTGTATATAGGGAATGCAAAGAGATTAGTGCTGCACAATATTTGGGAAAAACATTGTGATATTTTATTTTTCTGTGATACATATTGCAATCTTGTATATAATTTCAACTAGTTGCTCTATTTGGAAAGAATTTGATTTAACGTTATGATGATTTTGTAGAGTGCATCTGCATTAAATATAATAAACCAATCAAAAGTATTATTAAAAACAGTTGAGCAAAGATATACTTTAAATGAAAAAAAAAACTGTTTTGTTTTTTGTTTTTTTTCTGGGGTCTAGCAGTATTCAGATACACATACAGAGTAATCAAATGTAAAATAACAGTGTAGTTTTCATTGTGTGTTTGTTACCTACAATCAGTCTTTCTCAAAGTTAAAAACAATATCATTTCGTGTGAGAGGGTGTCATGGTGGCGCAGTGAATAGTATGATAACCTCACAGCAAGAAGGTCACTGTTTCGAGCCTTGGCTGGGTCAGTTGGCATTTCTATGTGGAGTTTGCATGTTCTCCCCAAGTTCGCGTGGGTTTCCTTCGGGTGCTCCGGTTTCCCCCAGAAGTCCAAAGACATGTGGTATACGTGAATTGGGTTAGCTAAATAGTCCTTAGTGTATGAGTGTGTATGGATGTTTCCCAGTGATCTCACCTCAACATTGCAGATCCTGTGATGTGAATATTGAAGATGTGCACATTGCGATATTGATGCTGAAATTATATATTGTGCAGCCTTAAAAGAGAGCATAATTTGGCGGATCAAATTGAGCTTTGGCCACAGATATGCTTGAGACACCGATACTATAATATACTAAAATACTATAATGTTATACTATACTATAATGCTAAAATACCAAGTGTGAATTGGTATACTAATTCATGATGAATTTATATAAATCACAAAGCCAAACATACTGTAACTGTGACAACCTTTTGGGGGCAGCCATGGCCTAATGGTTAGAGGTGTGAGGTTCGAGTCTTGGCACCGGTAGGTGATGGGAGTGAATAACAGCAGTCTCACCACCCTCAATATCATGGTAAGTCCCTTGAGCAAGGCACCAATCCTCCAACTGCTCCCCAGGCGATGCAGCAATGGCTGTCCAGTGCTCCATTCTTGGTGTTTGTGTATGTGTGTATTCACTGCTGTGCGGGTGTGGGTTAAATGCAGAGCACAAATTCTGAGTATGGGTCACCATACTTGGCCACGTCATGACTTTCCTTTCCTGTTCACTTGTTAATTTTAAATGCAGTTATCACATGTGCAAAAAGATAAAATAATAGACTGTAATAAGATTTAAAAGATAAGAGTGCACTATAAAAAGTTTTGCAGTGTTTTGTTTATGCTAATTATAATGAATAACTTATTATTCACTTATTATTAATCAAGTTAATCATGTTTCTAACTCAAGTTATACACTGTAAAAAGTGATATGACAAAGTCATGACTACAAATGTTTTAAGTTCATCATTCATTCATTGTCTTTTCTGCTTATTACCTTTATTAATCTGGGGCCCCCACAGCGGAATGAACCGCCAACTTATCCAGCAAATGTTTCACGCAGCTGATGCCCTTCCAGCTGCAACCCATCACTGGGAATCACCCATACACACTCATTCACATACATACACTACGGATAGTTTAGCTTACCCAGTTCACCTGCAGCATATCTTTGGACTTGTGGGGAAACCGGAGCACCCAGAGGAAACCCACATGAACATGGGGAGAACAAGCAAACTCCACACAGAAATGCCAACTGACCCAGCGGAGGCTCGAACCAGTGACCCTGCTATGAGGTGACAGTGCCACCCCATTTTTTGAGTTAAGTTTAACTTAATATTTTTAGTCCGTTTGATATGTTAAGATGACTAGAAAAGCTCATTTGATTCAACAAAACTAATTAGAACAGCAAGATTGTTTTTACAGTATGCAAGCTGATTTAAGTCAGTTTAATATCATTTAAGTTAAAATGACTCATAAGGTTTAAGTCGACCTAAAATTTTAAGGCAACCAGTATTTTTTTTGTTTTTACATGACCTTTCCTCAACTCCGTAAATTGTTCTTATGCAACTTTCTTTTTTTTTTTTTGCCCTGTCCCATTCACTTACCTAAATGGAAAAAACACACTGACTTTAATATGTGTAATTGATCACAAACACTCCGAATCCTTCCGTAAATTAGTTTAACATTTTGATTAATCTCAGCTTGTGCCATCTCTCATGTCAAAGCGTCAATTATTCCCTCTAACTGGAACGTGGCACAGGCTTTATGTGGAATTACGGAAAGCCGAGGAGACAGGCGTCTTTAACACTTATGAATCGCACGCATACACAGCCTTTGAGTCTCTATAATCACTAATCATTCAGAACCAATAATATGTCAGATTTGATTCAAAGGAATCTTCATGCTGCTTTATGACCTTTTTAGATTCCCAAGAAAAGATGCGATGCACGAAATGCGGAGATTTAAGATTCAGCCGCTGCTTTTCCAAACACAGATGAATAGATGTACGGATGAATGAAGAGATATCTAGGGAATAGATGCCCTTGCTGATCAATATCCTTTATCAGTGTCACCTGCTCTTTCTCTTTGGAAGTGAATGGGCTATTACTTTGTGTTTAATGGTGTTTCTTGGGGTCGTGAGTTTATTGACGGGTGCGAGGCATGGATATACCCCTGTGGAGGGTAAAGGGCATTCTGGTTATGTTTGTGGAGCAGAGCTAATGTGTTTTTGTAGTATTTGCTCATATAGGACACAGAGTGCTGTCCTGTTTGTCCTTTTGTGTCTGTCCTTTTTTGGATATATAGGTGAAGTTAAAATTATTAGCTCTTCTGTGAATTTTTTATTTTTTTTCAAATATTTCCTAGAACAGTGCAAAGATTTTTTTCACAGTATTTCATATATATTTTTTTCTTCTGGAGAAAGTATTATTTATTTTATTTCAGCTAGAATAAAAGCAGTTTTTAATTTTTTAATAATTTAAATTTTAAACTAATTTAAGTTTAATATACTGTCCAACTTAAGCAATATTTTATTCCGATTTTCAGAACAAGTGACTCTAGTGACTCTAACTTGCCTATTTAACCCAGTAAAGCCTTTGAATTGCACTTTAAGCTGAATACTAGTATCTAGTTTCTAGTAAACTTTTATTTTGCTACAATTTTACTAATTTCCAGTAAAATATTGTGTACTGTCATCATGGCAAAGATAAAAGAAATCATATTTACTAAAACTAGAAATACGATGAAAATCTTTTGTTAAACTGAAATTGGGGAAAATATAACGGAGGACTAATAATTCTGACTTTAACTGTACATAGGAAACATACTGAAAATACAATAAAAATGAAATGAAAACTTTTGCAATGTAAAGAATTTACAAAGTTCCCGTCTTTTTTCAAAACCATTGATCCAAATGCACAATAACATTCAGCGATATTCACATGGGTAGCTACAGTATGTACAGGGTGACAGTAAAGTGACTTGAGTAGATCAGCAAAATAGGTTTAATTAAACTGAAAGTGAAACTTAACAGTAGAAAGTTTTATGCCAGTAGATTACAGTATATAGCGCCACACAGTGGCAATGCAGAAAATGAAATGCATCATTTTATTCTGAAAATAATAATTCATAAAAGGTAAGGAAGCATACTATTGCTTCTTGCCACACAACAAATTATCATTAATTAATTAATTAATTAATTACTTTACTTATTTACTTATCTATTTACACATTTAAAAATAAACTTTCATGCTTTTTTACAATTTTATTTACAAAATACACAATTGTCATTCAGTTGAAAAATTGTTTACATACCAAATACATGCATTATTTCATAGCACTAAAGCACGATCCAAAGATCTCAGAGCATCCCCCAAATAAGTAATTGCCATTATAAAACTTTTTTATTTTGCTACTATTTTCAAACTAGGTTTTGCCCTTTTGTCAGAAAGAGTTTGTATTCATTCAATATAAATTATAGTCTTTTCAAAGAAGCCCAGGTAGGAATAGGCATGAGACGATAACCATTTTCAAGGTGTATCGTGGTTTGGAAAAGTCGAGGCTTTAAAATCACCAACATTTTCTGCTATACCGTTCCTAAGTTGTGTAAGATGTGTAATATTTTTTTTTATATTCTCGTTTTTGTTTGTTTGTTTGTTTTTAGGATAACAGTATCTCCAGCAGAAAATATATACAAAGAAATTGTAAAGAAATATGTGTTAAATATGTAAAACTAATGAAGACAGCATGAGTCAATGATTCATTTGAATTATTTAGCCTGACATGTTTACTGCTCCAAAATACTTTAAATGTTTCTCAAAATAAAATACATTGTGTTCAAAGGGGAAAAGGGTTTTGTTTTTTAACCGGACATTTAAAAAGAATATATTTTAGAGTAGTAATCACAATACCGTCATACCGTGAAACCGTGTTGAGTTGTTTCATATTTGCAATAAAAATATGTTCTGCTGAATGATGATTGCATATTACCGCACCCTCATATTACTTTGCCTTTTTTTACAAATGTTATTTGAAATATTAAAGGTGAAACCTTACTTGCTTTTATGTAGACTCCAAAATAAAATTTCTTCTTCTACTACTACTACTACTACTACTACTACTACTACTACTAATAATAATAAAGTAGCTTGTGTGTCTAGAATTATTTGCATTCATGCACTTGCTTATTAGGATTTTGTCTACTTTTAATCCGTTTTATTTTTTATTTATTTATTTTATTTCACTTTGTCAGTTTATGAAAACTTTTTTTTACCATCTCCGATTTAATTTAATATTGCCAGAGCAGTTATTGTATGATAAAAAAAATCCCAATAGTAATTTCTGTTTTTCTACATCTGCCCTACAAATATTTTGTGCTATTATTCTTGCAAAAACTAAAACCACAAAGAATTTGTTGTCAGTAATGATTTAGATTTTGTTTTACTTTATTATACCAAGCTTAGCATTTAACGTCTTCTCCCACCTGTCCAGCTACATCCCATTTACATGATGCATGCAATTTATTGTTGTTTACTCTGATGCATTTGCATTCGGAATATAAATGCAAATGCACATGGAAATCAAGTGGCATTATTTGACCTCACTAAGTGCGCTCAGTTGTTAACTATAATGCGTACACTTATGATGTCGTGCTATTTCATATCGCAGTAGAATTGTGCAATATATCTGTCCTCTATCCCCCAATATAACCTTCCAATGCATGTTATAAAAACAGTAATCCTACTAACAAGCTATCCTTTTCTCTCTCTCTCTGAGTGAAACATGTGAGATGCAAATGAAGGGGGCTGGAAAATAAATATTGAATCTGGGCTCTGGCACTAAATGCCTGTCTTATCTGGTTCAAGTGGAAAATGATGGGCCAAGCCCCGCTGCCCTCCACCGGCACGTCTCCACGGCAACGCCAAGGCAGCTGAAAAATGGCACCCAGACATAGATGCCCCTTCATTAAATATCAGCACAGCAGCTGACAGCGGAGATAATGGCCAATAACACTGTATTATGTTGAAAGTAAATGAAATGCTCGTGGGACCGGTTGTCATGCCTCGGGCAAGAATACATACTGACCCAAAAGAACAGGCGTATATATATGAAAAACACGGCCTCTATGCATAACTCGCAAATGCAGAGTTAGTGGTCAATTTATGGTTGTGTGCTTTGTGAATGCAGCTTTACTGCTATGGGGGAAAATGCTGTATGAAGAGACTGTTTTAAATACTCTGCTTTAAATATTTCTGCTGGACATATTTCTGTGTTATTGAAGGTCTGTGGATGAAAGTTGTGCAGTGGATTTGTTTGCTTATTTTGACTTATTTATTTATTTATTTATTTATTTATTTATTTATTTATTTATTTATTTATTTATTTATTTATTTATTTATTTATTTATTTGTTTATTTATTTGTTTGTTTGTTTGTTTGTTTATTTATTTAGGCAATAATAATAATATAATAATAATAATAATAATAATAATAATGATAATATACAATAATAATAATAATAATAATAATAATAATAATAATAATAATAATAA
>CAIGQQ010032667.1:0-39680 GCA_903798035.1 Danio albolineatus
CTACTACTACATCGGCTTCAACAACAACAGAGGCAACAACAACACTTTCTTCAACAACAGTGTCAACTACTTCAGGAACAACAACTGCTGCTGAAACAACAACTGCATTATTTACAACCACAACTGAGCCTTCCACTACTACATCCGCTACAGCAACAACACTTGCTTCAACAACTGTGCCAACATCTTCAGGAACAACAACTGCATCATCCACAACCTCAACTCATCCTTCCACTACTACATCAGCTTCAACAAAAGCTGAGGCAACGACGACAACAACACTTACTTCAACAACAGTGCCAACTACTTCAGGAACATCTGCAGCTCAAACAACAATTACATCATCCACAACCCCAACTCATCCCTCCACCACTACATTGACTTCAGCAACAGCTGAGGCAAGGACAACAACAACAACCCTTACATTAACAACAGTGCCAACTACTTCAAGAACATCAACTGCAGCTGAGACAACAACTACTCCATCTACAACCCCAACTCATCCTTCCACTACTACACCAGCTTCAACAACAGCACTTGCTTCAACAACTGTGCCAACATCTTCAGGAACAACTCATCCTTCCACTACTACACCAGCTTCAACAACAACCGAGGCAACAACACCTACTTCAACAACATCCACAGTTCAAACTACTTCTGAAAATCTGTCACCCACAACCCTAGCTTTTACCAGCACATCTCCTGCTGGTAGTTCATTTTCAACTACAACCAAAACCACTTCAGGTCCAACAACAGGGGCAAACATGCCTGAATCTACAACTACATCAACAACTACAACAGGAATTATAACAGGTCTCACCAATACAGTTGATCCAGTAGTGGTTCCAATAACAGCAGCAACAGTAGGTCAGAATGCAAATATGTCAAATTTAGAAACATCCAAAGTATCATCAATTCCAAGTCAAACATCAATCAAAACAACACCAGCAGGAATTCTAACAAACAGTGCTACATCTATGAAAAGTTCAACAACTATTCAATCAGATGTTTCAAGCATTTCTAAAGCATTTACAACAAATGTGACCGGTGCTGCAACAGTCACAGCCAAGCTGGTATTCTCATCCTTGTCTTCAGTGCCCAAGGATAATCTGGTTCTTGGTGCAATCACCACTCTCCTGAACTCTAGAAAGTCACACCTCAATGAGTCTCTGACTATTGTCAATGTTACCTATCAGAGTAAGTTTCATAATTTGGATTGTAAAATAATAATAATGACCAACAAACAAGTGATTTATGTCAGACTAGTAGTAACTATTTCTTTTCTTACAGACATCTCTGAAACTGCTTATGTTGTCACCTTGAATATTAACTTGAATAATATCAGCATGTCTGAGGATCCTCAGCAGAGAAACAGCACATACCAAAATGTCCAGGATATTGTCAATAATGCGGTATGAATTCAGAATTTAACCTATTAAAAAAGATTAGGTCCAATGGAAACCTTCTCCGCAATTTGATGAATGCTTTGATTTTCTTCTGCAGCTGAATACACTTCTGAATGAACCCACTAGTGCACCTTTACTACCCAAATCATCAAACTTCACGTAAGCAGTCATGTGATTTTAAAATCATTCTTTTTTTTTGTATTCTCAAATAAATAAATAAATTTATTTGTATATATGGACTGAACTGCCTCACAGATGTTATTTGTGTTTCCTGCAGGAGCACATCAAACCAAATTGATGGTATTATGGGATACGCCTTCCAGGAAGGAGATGTTATCCAACCAGTGAGCTTCCTGAATGAGCTTCGTTCTCCAACAGGTTACTTAATAGTAATATTTATGATCTACTTTTATTTAACAAAAAAAATTCTGGCAATCAATAAGTTTTTTTATTATTATGTATCATAGAACTGATCACTACAACAGTCATTCCTGAAGAAACAGTGTCATTCACTTTGGCTCCTATAAAACTAATGTAAGTCATTATTATATTCTATTTGAAGAACTACCAATCAAAAGTAAAGAAGAAATTTTAGTTTTAAAGAAAACATTTTATAACTTTTACAGATCTGGTTCAGCGGTGGTCACAAGCACGCTTCTGTTCAACTCCTCATCTCCAGTCCCCAGTGAAGCTCTGGTCCTCACTGCAGTCAACACACTTCTCAACTCCAGAGAACCACAGCTCAATCAATCAGTGAAAATTGTGAATGTCACCTATGAGAGTAAGTGTCATAGTTTGCATTATGAAAACTTCAAGCACTGATTAATGTAAGATTCAACTGAAATAATTGATTTTTTCTTTGCCAACAGAACTCTCAGACACCTCATATGCCATCATCTTTACATTTGATCTGCCGAATATCAGCATTCCTGAAGACCCTGCTCTCAAAAACAAGAGCTATGATCAAGTGGAGAGTAATGTCAACAATGCAGTAAGCATTCTTCATTAATAAATAAAGCGGTTTGAGTCCAAAAATAGAAATAGAAATGTTAAGCACCAATGATTAAAATCAAATAAAAAATCTATTTAAAAAGGATCTTCTCCAGAGTTTTATAACTGGCTTGGTTTTCTTCTGCAGCTGAATACTCTTCTGAATGAACCTACAAGTGCACCTTTACAACCCAAATCAGCAAACTTTATGTAAGAGACACCCTGACTTCATAAACTTGAATTAGTGTTTGTTCATTTTATGCAGTCTTAACGATGAAGTAATAAATGCATTAATAACATACTCATTTTCATGTTATTTTCAACGTGTACTGAAGTCTTGAAAAATGTCTTGTTTTTCCTAAAGGAGCACATCTAACCAGATTGACGGTATTATGGGATACACCTTTCAAGATGAAGATGTCATCCAACCAGTCAGCTTCCTAAATGAACTTCGTTCACAGAATGGTTTGTTAACTTTTCGGACTTGTGGTCAATTTTACATTTTTTATAGATTTTTTTTTTTTCGTAGTTAATCACCATTGCTTATCATTTCTATTCTGTATTTCTGATTTTAGTAGTGACAACTACACCAGCCAGTTCTACAATGACTCCTACAATCCCAATGTAAGGTTTTGTTAGATAGTAATGAATAAAGTTACATTTCAAACCTGTAATCCTCAACAATATTCATCACAATTGGTGCTCTTTACAGATCTGGTTCAGCGTTGGTCACAAGCAGGTTGTTGTTTGACTCCTCATCTCCAGTCCCCAGTAAAGCTCTGGTCCTCAGTGCTGTCAGCACTCTTCTCAAATCTAGAGAATCACAACTCGATCAATCAGTGAAAATTGTGAATTTCACCTATGAGAGTAAGTTTTGTATATTGCGTTATGAAAATTTACATCACTGATTACAGTAAACTTTAACTGAAATAATTGATGTTTCTTTGCCAACAGAACTCTCAGACACCTCATATGCCATCATCTTTACACTTGATCTGCCGAATATCAGCATTCCTGAAGACCCTGTACTCAAAAACAAGAGCTACAGTCAAGTGGAGAATAATGTCAATAATGCAGTAAGCATAATGCATTAATGAATAAACCAGGATGATATCGATTTAAATCTTCTCCAGATTTTGATAACTTGTTTGTTTTTTTCCTGCAGCTGAATACTCTTCTGAATGAACCTACCAGTGCACCTTTACAACCCAAATCATCAAACTTCATGTAAGAAACATCAGCACTTTCTTGACGTTTTAAGGGAGTCATTTTCATATAGGCTCAAGACCTTAAACAATATCTTCTTTTTTTCCCTAAAGGAGCACATCTAACCAAGTTGATGGCATTGTGGAATACACCTTCCAGGATAAAGGTGTCATCCAACCAGTCAGCTTCCTAAATGAGCTTACTTTACAGACAGGTTTGTGAAAACTGATAATTATTTAGATTTATCTGTATTGCCACATTTTAAGTGTTTTAATCCACCAAATACTGTCTTTGCGAGTCCCTCTGATTACAATGATTTTATTTTTTACAGTTTTAACGACAACCAGCAGTTTGCCATTAACCACAACTACTCCACCAACTTTGTAAGTACAAAATTTCTAGTCTGTCCTTTAAATATTGTCTTTATCTATTTTAATCTGTATTATTATCATCTTCACAGGCTTGGCAAAGTGCTTATATACATTCGCCTTGTGTTTGTCACACTGGGCCCCCTACCAGATCCTAATAATATTATTAAGGTGGCCAACTCTCTGCTGGACTCAAGTCTTTCAACTAAACAAGCAAGCAGAGCGCAAACACTGAGTGATCCTGTGAGCTTTGTTAATGTAACATTTACAAGTGAGTATTTCTCCACTCATAAGGCTTGTTTTAGTAGTGATTTTTTTTTTAATTTTCGATTTTGAAGGACACAATCTAACAAATCAAGGATTTTTGACTACCAGCATATAACCACCAAACTATTTGTTTCTATTTTAGAAATTAACGACACGGCGTATGGTCTTAACTTTGGATTTGAAATCAGCAATGTGTCCATGTCTCAAAATGTTCAGTTCAGGAATGGAACCTACCTGGTAGTTCAAAACTCTATAAATAGCCTGGTGAGTTGGACACATTTTGATAGAGACCTTTAACAAACAAAAACCTGACCTTTTTTTATGATTCAACTTACATAAATCTCAACATTAATACACATATTAATCATACATTTTTGTTGCACTTTTCAGCTGAACAAGATTTTGAGTAATAGCTCTGCTCCTGTGATTAATTTCCAACCAGCTGATTTCACGTAAGTTCTGGCTGTTGAGCCATTATGCTCTAATGACTAACATGACTTTAATATGACTTCATTATGTTAAAACTGTGTTATTAGCAGGGTTAGTACATGAGTTGGTCATTTTAAATAGTTATTGACTCTCTCATTTAATATTTTAATCTCCCCACAGAGGTAATTCCACTGTGATTCAGGCCAATGTGGAGTATGTTTTCTCAGAACGTGATGTCACACAGCCCAATATCTTTGTCCAACAGCTCCTCCAAATCAACGCAGGTATTGCCACATTTACACCTGCTGCATTTTACACTGTAATGCTGAACACAGCAGCTTTTTAGTGTATTGGTGTATTTTACGCAGTGTAAAGTATTGATGTAAAGGCCTGAATACAATTATTTTTGCAGCTAAATCTAAGAATATAACAATCCATAAGCAATTATTCATGCAACCTGATTTAAGCGATTTTAAAATTTCATTCATCTAAATCACTTTTTTTCCTTTTAAATAATGGATACTTTGGATATACATCCACATGTTCTTGTAAGGCTGGGAATGTATTTTCTTGACCATCAAATCCATTTTAAAACATATATTTGGTAAATAAAAGATAAGATTAAATACAGCATGGCTATTTGTGCCATTATAAACAACCAAAAAAGCTATATAGAGTATTTCACATCCGTGTTAGTAGATTGACAGCACCTAAAATAGTTGCAGCTTTCTGATAATTAGTGTTGCTCTTGATTTATTTGTTGATCATCATGGAAAGGTGTTCGTTAATTGCTTAGCTTTCCACTTCTATATGCTTATTTATTGTGAGATTGTGACTTTACGCCAACTTGCATGTTTGGAATTTCTGCCCTAAACTGACAGTGATGTTACATTTACCTTTCTCTAAGATGTCATGTTTTAAATGCATAGTTCCAAAATTACTGTAATTCAGTTTGAGACTCCTCCATTAATTATTCTATCTTCTTACAGAGAGCAGTGTGACAACCACAGCTTCACCTCCTACAACAACAACAACACCATCTACGACTTCACTAACAACCACGTAAGGCTAATGAGTCCACTAAGTTGTTTTATAAAGGCCACTAGTGTCCATTTTCTGTGCTCACACTTCTTTGTGTTTCATTTCTTTTTAGGATAAAAAGTGTGATTATTAACATCCGTCTTGAGTTTATCACACTGGGCCCAGTACCAAGTGAGAGTGATGTCCTACAGCTGGTTAAATCTGTGCTGGCCTCAAATCTTACAACTACCTCTAGGTTAGCAACAACTGTGAGGGACCCTGTAGTATTGGACAATGTCATCTATTCAAGTAAGTGTATTGTGTTGGTGCCTTTTTGTTGTGTATACAACATTTGAATGCAAAAAAAGATTACCTGTAGTAATTGTGTAGGTCTGTTAGAAGCTTTTCTGAAAATCTATTTTAAGGGTTATTAATTATGAAAATGTTAACAACCACTTACTATCACAGAACTAATTATTTCTTCTTTGTATTTTCAAGAAATCAATGACACTGCATATGCACTCCTCTTCACATTTAAAATCAGTCAAGTGCCCGTGACAGAGACACAAACAGCTGCAGTCTATAAAGAAATACAAGACAAGATCAATGGACTTGTGAGTTGGAAAAACGTATATGTGGTTCAGAAATTGAAACCGGCTCTTTTTAAATCACACTAACCTATTCTCTATCTTTTTATCAGATCACGCAGATCTTACAGAGCCCCTCTTCATTTGTGCTAGTTCCAGCCACTTTCACGTGAGTTCTTCTGATACACTTTATTTGTGTTGAGTAAAATTATTTCTCAGGGTACATTTACGTGAAAGCAATGTACTGAAAATACAAGGATTTTAATTTAAATTTAGATTTTTTAAAATGTTTTGTGCACAGATGACTACATGGTTAAACCAATCCACGTTCAAATATCACCAAAGGCATTAAAATGCTGTGTTCTTCGTGCAAAGCAAAGAAACACTACACGCCTGTGCACATACAATACTGCTGATGTTTTAGATAAGAATTAGCAAACGGCCATAGACATATTGCCCAGCATAAATTAGAACATACACAGTTTCTCTTTTTTAAATTAATACTTTCTATTGGAGGATATACAATAAGATATTTGTTTATACATTAAATTAGTCAGTACCAAATCCAAAACTAATCTAACAAAAAAACTTAAGATCTTGCTAAAAAAATTGTACACCCCCAAATAATATGTTAGGGGAAAATATTAAATAAACTTTTTATTAAAAAATAAAGAGAAGCATAGAAATATTTTATTTAACTTAGTTTAAAGGTGCCATATACTGAATTGATTCAGTAAGTTTGTTTTGTGATATCGTATCTACATAGTAGGTATGTGCCTCAGGTAAGCCAAAACATTCATTCATTCATTTTCTTTACGGCTTAGTCCCTTTATTAATCCGGGGTCACCACAGCGGAATGAACCGCCAACTTATCCAGCATTTGTTTTACGCAGCGGATGCCCTTTCAGCCACAACCCATCTCTGGGAAACACATTCATACATTCTCATTCACACACATACACAATGGATACACACATACACACACACATGGACAATTTAGCTTACCCAATTCACCTGTACCGCATGTCTTTGGACTGTGGGGGAAACCGGAGCACCCGGAGGAAACCCACGCAACCACGAGGAGAACATGCAAACTCCACACAGAAATGCCAACTGGCCCCAAACGGGGATCGAACCAGCGACCTTCTTGCTGTGAGGCGAACGTGCTACTCACGCGCCACCGTGGCACCCTAAGCCAAAACAAATCCTCATAAATTATATGTGTGGTGTTTGTCACCAAAATAAGAAGTGATAAAAGAAAAGAGAACGTGCATAATGCTTGTTTAATATGCTGAATGCTATTGTTGTTGTAGTTATTTTTCAAGTTCAGCTGTAATTGTATTTTCTGTACAAATGCCAGTAATTGAGTGTATACAGGGGGCGCTGCCGGGGTATTACCTGAGAGAAACATAAGAAAAGCAGGTGAAGCAGATCTGCTGAAAGTGTAGAGATTACGAGTGCTATGTTGCTGTAAGATCGAAGAATAATAAAATCCTGTTTGCTTTTGTTCAAAACGTTCCAGTGCCGTGTTTCAGTAAAGATCCACGTATTTCCACTATCGGACACAACAATATGCTCTGAAATAAACGTGTGCTTAATATTTTGATAAGTAGATGTGTTGTTAAATCTTTTTAACTTAACTGGTGGACTCAACTTAGATTGAGTGAATGAGCTGTCAAATATAAAACACCAGAGCATCCTATCTTGGGATAAAATTCTCGTTAAACTTGACAAAAAAGACTGACAGAGATATATTGTGTTGTATTTTGAAGCTATATGTATGTACGTTAAATGGAGACAGTCAGAAATTAATATCAAGCTCTGCGTAAACAGATGACGTTAAAGCGTACTGTATTGCTGTTATCTCACTTCAGAGAAATTGTAGTGAGAGTTGAGTGATAAGACATGTAGAAACGAGCATTAAACATAATACAAATTTCACAATAAACATGATAAATGAACAAAAGCTACACTTAAACATACCTTATGCCTCTTCGGGTGGAGCTGAATATGTTTGTAATCTGCGTATCCCGCGTTTTGCGTTCTGAAGAGCTTTGAAGTGCTCTAAAGTCGTTGCTTAGTAACGTATAGTAAACAAACTGGTCCGCGCCTCTCGTTTTCAAAATACGAGAACACATACAGAGTAAATTTAATACAAATTTAGTTTGAGGGAGGAAAATTATTGTTCTTGTAATCTCAAAATTCTGATGACATAGAGATGAGTTGAATGTGACCTGGCTAAAATACATGCAAATCTTGAGGGCATGGGCTGTGAAGTCTGTTTTGTTCTAAATGGCCTGCTTTTCACTGGTGTTTTACACCGGGAATTTACATGAGAACAAGGAAATAATGGTGTTTGAGGCTCACGGTACAGCCATTTCCATGTTTTAAACTCTTATTATCTGACTATGCCTATATTCCCAGATTTTTCTTTATAGGGTACATTTAATATAAATGCATTACCTAAAGATGTTAGATGACCACACTTTTATTTTATTTTTAATAAATATAACTGTTTAAAAATGGACCAAAATATATTGTTTATATACAATGAGAAGTAAAAATATTCATTTTTTAAGGGGGTATACTAATTTATGCTGTGCACCTTATATAGGTGCATTATATAGTGCCAGAATATGCAGATGAAATTTAGCTTTGTAGCTAGCTAGTTCTGGGGCAAATAAAGAATTAAAATCTTTTTTTTTCAGT
This sequence comes from Danio albolineatus, assembly GCA_903798035.1. Lineage (NCBI taxonomy): Eukaryota > Metazoa > Chordata > Actinopteri > Cypriniformes > Danionidae > Danio > Danio albolineatus. Next base: position 8,983 of record CAIGQQ010032667.1, read on the forward strand.
AATATTTATATTCGTGTGTTTTCAAGTCTTAAAAGCACAGTACGGCCAGTCTGCAAAAAAACATTTTCTGTACCCTGACTGATTTTAAGAAATCTGCATTTTTCAGTGGTGTCCTTCATGCATCAATAAATAAATCTATATAAATATTTATTTTTGTTTCTGTTAATCTATTCACAGGGATGTTCTTCCTACAGTGATTGAGGCCAATGTTACATATTTGTTCACACCACAAGACAGCAATGGCTCTGCGGGTGTTTTAGTCAGCAGCCTTTACTTACCTTTCACCACACCAACTCCAACCGTCTTTAACACTACAGCCGCAGGCAACAGCACAAATGCAGCATGGGTCGTGGCTATCATTGTACCCTGCGCTATAGTCATTATGCTTGTACCTTGTTGGATTCTCCTTTGCGTAAGTATTATGGTGACGCAATGTCAAAAATGTGCATTGCTGGAGAAATTAATAACAAAATGTGTTTTCTTAATCTGCCTATTAACTGTGATTTATAATTGGGTGTTATGATTATGTAGAGCTAATTACAAGTGTTTAACACTTTAACTGTTTATGTCCTCAGTGTTTGCTGTGTGGTTGCTGTGCAGCAATCAGAAGACGTTGGCACAGGAGACGGTCTTACAATGTGCAGTACACCACTCGAAACAGCCTCTTCTAGAGAGTTCAGAGATATTTAATGAACAAACCCGGACTGAACAACTATCAGAAATTATAATTTAATCTTTGGATTTTGGGTATTCATTGTGTGATTTTTATTATTATTTTTGTTGCTTTTATGAATGTACTTTTATAAACTATTTATTTTATTTTACCTGTATTATTAGACAGACAGGATCTGCATAAAATGTTCCTAAATGTGATGTTTTCATACTTTCTCTGTAGTGTATTATGAAATTTTATTGTTATTTATTTTTATTTATTTAGAATAATCTGCAGAGTTTACAGTTAATCATCTTAATATGCTTTCTATGACAAAAACACTTTTAATAGGGAGAAAGGTGGAATATTTTTAATAAAATATGTATTCATACTCCATGCACTTTATAAATGTAATACAAATATTGTTCTAACCTGTGAAAAATATAAAAAAAACAAATGCATAATTATATCAACATACAATGTATGTGTTTCTGTTCATAACATCACCATAAAGGTTGCTTATGATTGTCCTTTTTCTTGCTAGTTGTTCTGTTAATTTTAATTTTTTTGACTGTTTTCAATTGTTTTTCTCTGTTCGACTAACTTTTCTCTTGTACTAAAAATCTATACATTTTATTATCGGTTGACGGCAAGGGGTGAACAGGGTAAAAATGAACAGCTTTATAAGGCATGTTTAGGCAAGTGTGCCTAGGGTCAAAATTGCATTCTTGCCATTTGTCATTTGTACTGCATAGGCCTACTTGGTTTACAGTATATTGCTAGTATTGGATCATTCAAGTTTATGACTTAAGACATGCTTTTACTTAAAAATGCTGGAACCTTATGTGCTGGTCAGGATCAGCATATGACTTTCAAAAGACCAGCATAAACCAGCATCGAAACATACCAGTACATACTTTTCCGCAGGGACATTAGAAATTACTTGCCAACAACCAAAATATAAATACATTTTCACCATGTTTTAGGAATTATAAGTGGTATAAATAATACATAGACCTAAACAAACCTTCAGATATAGATGTAAACCTGAAATTTATGGTGCAAAAAAAAAATATATTAATAAAAATAAGGAAAATGCAAATTAAATAAGAACTATGAAATAATGAATAAGAAATAATGACATTAGTCCAAAAGTAAGTATGTGTGAAATCAAGTAAGAAGTAAGAGTAAGTAACAGAAAGTGAAATCGAGTATTATTAAGAAAAGAATGAAGTAAAGGTGGCAAAAACAATGGGATAATAAAAAAGGGCCAGCGGTTTTACAGAATTTTTTTTAAAAAAGGAGAAATGTAGGAAAAACAGGAGAGCGGAGATAATATCTAGGGTAAGATTTGGACTCAAAATTAAATAGTACACATTTTTAAAATGGGTAAATATGGTACAGGACAAGTTTGTAAGTTTTGTGGACATGAAGAGACAGTTGAACACAGGCCGTTAGTCAGCCTTTTAAAATGGGTGGTTCTTTTTTCTCATAAAGTGGACCTTTTTGCAGTTATTCGAGGTTGAAATACTGCGATCTATTCATTTATTCATTTTCTTTTTGGCTTAGTCCCTTTATTAATCCGGGGTCGCCACAGCAGAATGAACCACCAACTTATCCAGCATTTGTTTTACACAGCAGATGCTCTTCCAGCCGCAACCCATCTCTGGGAAATACTGCATTTTAGTAACATTTTTAAATTTGTGCTGGTAGCTTGTCGGATGGTTATAATTACTATTTTAATAATTTACTATTATAAATACTCTTTTTTGTTTATAAACATTTATGTTTAAATAAAAATGTGCATTAAAACTGTGAGTTATTACAGTTTTATATATAATGATATTAGATTTTAGAAATATGAAAAAATACTTATATTTTAAATGGTAATTTATTGTCATTCATCATAAAAACATACAAACAATAACAAAAAATTGGAAATCGGTTAAAACTTGTTTTTTTAAAAATTGTAGCCTATGAGCAGGGCCAGACAGAATTTGCGAACATTTTTTGCTTTTTCTGCGGAGAATTTTGTATGAATTTTGTAATTTTTAAATGTTTGCAATGCAACTCCATCTAGATCCACTTAAAATACATTTACGTTTTCTCGTAAGATCAGGCTGGTCTATATATAATATATCTACTAGACAGAAAATATTTCTTTACAAACTGTTGTAAATAAATCAAATGAACATTTTCATATTAGTCAATATTATTACTGAAATTAATTTAAAAACTGAATAAATACAAATTTACACACTTTTACACAAGTAAACACATAGACTCAGTGGTGGGGTAACAAGCAGCGGAAATTCAAAGATTTCTGCATGCGCAGATTCCGTGTGGTAAATAAACTGGCCAGCATTTCCTCAGTCAGAATTTTTCCATTTAAACAATAAACGCCTATTGTTTATTCTTCATAAAGCCTTCCTCTATTTTCACAATTTATGATAGAATACTGTCAAAAATGGCACAAATAAGCTCATATTAGGGCCAAATTCTGTACTTTGACAGAAGGGGGTGGGCCTTAACCAGCTGAATCCCACCAGATACGAGCCTGTAACCCAGGGGGTGTCCAAACTCAGTCCTAGAGGGCCGGTGTCCTGCAAAGTTTAGTTTCAACCCCAATCAGACACACCTGGGCTAGCTAATCAAGCTCTTACTAGGCTTTCTAGAAACATCCTTGCAGGCAGGTTGGAGCTAAAATTTGCAGGACACCGGCCCTCCAAGACCGAGTTTGGACACCCCTGCTGTAAACTGTAACATATTACACCAGGGCTATTCAATTGGTGGCCCACGGGCCGAACCCGGCCCCCAAGACCATTTTTTCTGGCCCTCCAATTAGTTTGAACAAGACATCAGAAATAAATTTTGTTCAGTGAAAAAACAGCCGCTATAGTTATGAAGTGACGTGCGACTGTTCAATACAGCATGAGCTGCAGTTGAAGGCTGCGCAGAGCGTGAGTCACCTGACATTAAGCGAGTGGAGCTGGCAGCCGAAAACATTTGGATATGTTTGTAGAAAAGGCCTTTTGTACAATGCACTGAAATCGTTGTTAGGGATGCAACGATTCACCGATTTCACTATTAATTGGGCTTTAATACGTCGCGGTTAATTAATCGTAAAGGCTTCTCAATTGCGCGTTTCTGTTGCACAAAACGAAACTGCTGCAATTAAACAGTTATGCCACCTGTGTGCTAGTTTAAAGTTCCGAGCTTGTACGCCGAGGCCAATACGCACGCACACTGGATTAACTATAGCGGCGGGCCGTTCCACTATCACGTCCTTTCCGTGCGCTAGTTTGTTATTTCTAATGTAGAATACGCTAATGTGTGCGCGCAAGCGGAACAACGCGCTCACGGCTTTCCGGGCGCACGCATTAGAAAACATTGCGGTGAGGTTGTATCGTGGCTTTCAGTGCAATGTAAACAAAAGATATGTTAGACGAATTATTATTAAAATGATTATGTATGTACACTGTCAGAAATAAAGGTACAGGAGCTGTCACTGGGGCAGTACCTTTTCAAAAGGTTCATGTACCCAAAGAGTCCACAGTGGTACCGTTGCATATTCGTACACAAATATGCCTAAAAAGTACCTTTGAGGTACCACTATAGACCATTCAGATACAAATATGTACCTTTTAAAAAGGTACTGCCCCAGTGACAGCTCCTGTAGCTTTATTTCTGAGAGTGTATGAACACAGATTATAACAACAGTTAATCTAAATAATTAGGCCTACCTAAAATAAAGCTTAAATTTACATTAGACGCAATTACCGTGAAACCATAATTATTCATCAGACTATAAGCATACAACCAAAATCTATAATTGTTGCATCCATAATTGTTATTTAGTTCAAAACAACATATGAATGTGTCTGAATGTAGAAGAAACCTACTTAAACAATACACTGCTTTTGTTGTGCTTTGAAATAAAACATTTGAAGGTTTGTTTAAAACAGCCACATTGTAAAATGCACTGATGTTATGTAGTTTCAAAATACAACATACATACATTTTAATGTAGAAAAAGCCAACGTGGGTGTCTTAAGGAGCAAAAATGCAACATATGTAGTTGCGTCCTCACTCATATTGCAAGTCAAACCTCTCCGGCCCTTCGTTTGGGATGCTTTTCATGAACCGGCCCCCATGACAAACTATTGAATAGCCCTGTATTACACTGTATGAAGATGAAATGAGATAAATGTTAAATTTAAATTAAATTACATTCTACAAAATAACTAATAAATGTTATACCTTTTATTGCAGTATCTTAAAATACTTATTTGTGGTAGAGGTTTTAATAAAAGAAAGGGGGTAGGGTGAGGGCGGTCGAGTCATAATGATCCACACTCCATACCAGTTGGTGGCGGAAATACACCATTCTGTTGTTTGTCAATCTTCAATAAAGTGAAGAAGAAGAATCGCACAGGCGGATGTTATTGACACACGGGCTAGCAGCTTCCCGTACACACATACGTTAATTTGGACGGATTAGTATTAGCACAATGGCGAATATTATAACGTTTCAAACGCAAATCGCGTCAGTTATTGAAGTTCTCGCAAACGCCGCTGTGGCAGAAATCTGCAAACTTGTTGAAGACAGCTATGCTGATTTACAGCTTGAAATATCCCAAACGCAAAAGGAAAATAACCTGCTTAAAAATAAATTAAAAATGATAGAAATCCGGGATTCGTTTTATCGAAGAGCAAATAAGCTGAGGAACGAGTCTACTGCCTTCAACAAAACGAGTGTTCGAGAAAAACAGTCAGGTAAAGGTGGCAATGGTCATGTAGACTAGTTAGCCACTAGACGTGTTTCAACAAAACTCTAATAACATTCAATTCTATGGTTGTAACGTGCTTATTACTCGTGGTAAAGAAAGGCATTGTGTTTTTCTTTCTTTTTTTCCAGGACGAATCAGCGTAAAAGTGTCTTCTGCGTGTTCTGGTGCTAATGATGAAGGATCTACTCGCTCTTCAAACGCCTCAGTTTTACAACAACACCAAAGGCTTGACCAGGTCTGCACAAACAATGAATTGGACTGATTATGTACAGTCAGATTATTTATGTGTACATTTCCTCTTAGCAATTTATTTCATAGCAGTTTCTTATTAGGTGTGATTTAAAGTACAACTTTTTTATATTTGAGCAATTCCATGCAAATGTCAACCTTGCCATGAGAAATAATTAAGTTGTCACCAGATTAGTGAATACTTTTTTGTGTGTAAGCAAGTATTTACAGTACTTTAAAAATACTCAATGTCTCCGTCAATGTTTTTAAATAATTATATTTGATTTACCAAAGTCACACTAGTGGCAAATTCACATCTAAAGCAAAGCTTTTTCCTCATAAATGCAAAAATGTCAAATAAATAAATAAAATCAATCATTTTTGTTCTATAGAGAGAGACAACTCTTATCCTTTTGATTAGCATTATTTATTTTGTGTTGTGCATTATTTATTTTGTGTTGTGCAGTAGGCATGGGCTGGTGTAAGATTCTGACAGTATGATAAGCTTGGATAAAAATATCATGGTTTGAAGATATTGTGATTATTGCTCTGGTATTATTACCAGAAGATGACCATGTCACAGTTTAGCTAAATTAATTCACACCTCCTCCTGAAGTGACTTGCGATGCGGTTTCGCCATTTGTAGTGCCTTAAAACACTGTTTTCCAGCTGCAGCCGCACTTCATTCTCGAAATGTATAGTTTTTCTAAACTAAAATGATGTATACAAACTATTTAGCAGGGGTAGGAAACCTATGACTCGGCAGCTACATGTGGCTCTTTGACCAAAATGGCTCTTCAGCTGTCTCTCTTCAATATTATTTTAAAGTTTAAAAAATTATAACCGTCACTAGAAATCAGTTTCCTGTTGAAAATGCAGTTACAATTCCCTTTATATTGAATTTACTACAACAAAATGAATAAGAACTCAGTTGACAATAAAAGAACGTTTCAACCGATGTGCATATACTTGAATCGCAACACCAATAAAGGGCAAGTTGCATTTCCACATGTGGCTGCCGAGTCATAGGTTCCCTACCCCTGCCATATAGTTTGTATACATCACTTTAGTTTAAAAAAACTATTCATTTCAAGAATGAAGCGCGGCTGCAGCTGGAAAACAGTGTTTTATGCGCATATACTTGAATCGCGACACCAATAAAGGGCAAGTTGCATTTCTCACATTTCTATGGTAACTTACATTTCTATGGTAACCTCACACACGTAAATTCAAACAACAGTCATGAGTGGTGATGGCAAAAAGAAAAAAATATGTAAATTCTCCTTCATACATTGTGATGCGTCATATTTGTTTATTTTTGAGTTGTGCATGGACGTAAATAAATGTTTTTTTTTTTAATAAATAAATAAAGGTTTTGTTATATACACACAACCCAAACTGGCTCTTTAAAAAATACATTTGATAAAAAAAAAATCAGAAATGGCTCTTTGCTAAAAAAAAGGTTCCAGACCCCTGCTATAATGTATACTATGACCAGGGATACAATGAGCCAGCGCAGTCGTCCCTCCATAGTAAAAAGCGACATTTTGTGTTTGCCGGTTTGTTTGCTTGCGGGAGTTTCATTGGCATTTTGCTGCACATTAATTGTGACCAATCGAAAAGCAGTTTAGGAATTGCGTTCAATAACATCTGGTCAAAGAGTGATGTGGATTTAGTCACATGACTGCGATTTGGTTCTTTTCAACTGGTTCGGACCAAAGCAATCAGTGTGGTGTGAAAAGGAACCAAAAACAGCAGAAAAATACTACAATTTATCATGTGTTACCCTGGGTCGAGACCAAATAAACTGAACCACAGATGTGAAAGCACCCTAAAACTATTTTCCTTTGAACACAATATATTTTATTTTGAGAAACATTTCAAATATTTTGGGACAGTTAACACTGATTTCTTTACTATTTACAACATCATCTTTGCATATCTTTTCTGCTGGAGATACTGTTGTCCTAACAATCTTCAAAAAAAATTTAAATAAAAGATAACCTTAGAAACGGTAGAGCAGAAAATTTTGGCGGTTTTAAAACCTTGAATTTTTCCAAACCATGGTATACCTTGAAAACGGTGATCGTCCCATGCCCATTGTGCAGTTTAATTCACAGAATTTATACAAAGTATGTTGTAAACTAACTTTTTAGTCACATCCAAAACGGTGTTTATCTTCCTATCTAAAAATGTTTAAAGATTGATATTTTTCTGATCCCATAACTCTGAAAATATAAACAGATGTTTCAATATAATGTTAACATATACTTTCTCTGTGAATTCGCTTTGAATTTTGACTGCAAATTTCACATCCATAACTCATTTGAATTGCTCATTTGTTGTATCCTGTAATTGCTTAATAGGATTTCTTTTCAAATAAAATCATTTTTAGACATCAAATCACCATTTTTTTTTTACTTACTTCCAAAGAGTTTATAAATCACAGTTTGGTGGTATAACCATGATTTTTAGTCACAAAATTGTTTTAACATTTGTTACTCTGACCTTCAAAAAATAAATACAAATGACAATAGAAAAATCTGAACTTTTGTACTCCTATTTTTTCCCCAGATAACTACAAATAACCAAAATCAAACAAAAAGTGCTCATGGATAGCATAAATAATGTGTCGGTGCTTTGTGGGTAAGGGATTCGTTAGAAGGGCAAAGAATCGCAGGAGTTATCAAACTCGTAAATTTAATTACAAACACTCACATTAAGGGCACAGGAAACACAGGAGACTCAGGAACGACATAGGGTGTGGAGCAGGGGTGTCCAAACTCAGTCCTGAAGGGCCGGTGTCCCTGCACGGTTTAGCTCCAACTCTAATCAAACACACCTGAACATGCTAATCAGTGTCTTCAAGATCACTAGAAATCTATAAGCAGGTGTGTTTGATTAGTGTTGGAGCTAAACTGTGCAGGACACCGGCCCTCCAGGACCAAGTTTGGACACCCCTGGTGTAGACAATACATGACAAACAATACATGACGAACAATACCGGACGAAGAACTGATCAACACACAGGAAAATAACTTGAAACTAATGACAAACGGGTGAGACACAGGTGGAACGAATGAACATTATGAAACGGTGGGAAACAGAACAAAGGAGCACATGGGGAAGGTCACATGACACAAACACAGGTGTCTGACATGTAGTAATACCAAGCAAATTATTTTTATTATTAATATTTGTTTGCTTGTATATTAACTTGTATATCACATTTAAAAACAACTGGAGTTAGCCAAAGTGATTTCCAAAAGAAGTTCTAACAGCAAAGGTTTTTTTTTGCACTTATCTTTTTCTCTGCACTTATGTTAACAGCATGCTTATCATCAGTCTGTAGAGGATGAAGAGCCAGATGTTCTCATTATTAAAGAGGAGAGGCCTGAAAACACGAGGTGTGAACAGTCAGAAAGAGAAAAACAGGCCGCAGAGAATCGTGAGTATGGGAGATGTTTGTAATGGGGACTGTCTTATAGCTTAATACATCTCATCCGTATGTGTTTTGTCCTTTGTGTGTTAGTTTAGGGTCAGACATCTAATTAGTTGTTGTTCATCTGGTTTTAGACATTGTATCAAAATAATATTTTTTAAAGAGTTGCTAATAATATGTGAAACAACATGTGAATTTTATAAATAAATTATATATTACTAGTTTATTACATATTGATAGTAGGGATGCTCTGAACGGTCAGCCGAAGATCGTTATCGGCCGATAATCACATTTCATTACTCAATCTGTAATAGCCAATCCCATGGACCGATCGCAGGTGTTTGTTTATGAGTTTACAAGAGGAAGATGGACAAGTGCTCCCATATATTATACAAGCCAAATTTTATACGAGAGACTTGCTTTGTTTACTAAATAAAGTGGATCTAATTGGATTCGCAGTGTAAACATTAAATAAAAGTTTTTTAAGGTTTTAGTTTTGATACTCCCAAAATCATTCCGCAGAAATCTGCAGATTTTTAACAAAATTTTGCGCAGAAATAGCAAAGAATGTCTGCAGATTCCGACTGGCCTTAGTTATAAGAGATACGTTTAAGGTATTATATGCAGCATACTTAATTTATTCTCTTAAGTAAGGAGAGATCTTTCCTTAATGTGCTTAATGCATTATAAAGCTTGAAGCATCAGAATCGGTACTCAGTATCACAATGACAATGAATCGGTACGCTGTATCGGCTGCAAAAATCCTGATCGGAGCATCCCTAATTGATAGTTGATCAATTTTAGATAGATAGATAGATAGATAGATAGATAGATAGATAGATAGATAGATAGATAGATAGATAGATAGATAGATAGATAGATAGATAGATAGATAGATAGGAAAAAATACATCTTTTTTTTAATGTTTTCTAAAACAACTCCTAAATGACAATTGAATGAATATTTTAAAATGTTTAATTTCAATGTACTGTAGCATAAATGGATATGTATTTTTTTTTATATTTATGTTGTATTATTATCTTTTTTATATATATTTGCATTGCTGGTATGTCCATCCTTCAGATAAAGATGAAGCCCTGAACAGAAGAGCAGGGGTTTGTGCAACAGGTCACAGAGAGAAATTCATTGACCAGAACACGGTCCAGCACTGCCATCAAGAGGTAGAAATCTGCTTTCCTCAATCTCAGCTCATTTGAGAACTAATAATGTATCCAGAGTCCTGACTGTGTTTTGCTTTGAATCAGCCTGTAGCAGATGATGAGTCAGATGTTATCATTATTAAAGAGGAGACACCTGACAACATGAGATGTGAACGCTCCGAAAAAGAATTAAATGCTACAGATAATAGTGAGTATGATTCAGTTTATGTTTGTTTCTTTGTTCATTCTTAAATTATTCCTGATGTCTGCATGAACCGAAAATTGCTAAGACTCATTCATTTACTTGTTCAAGCATAAAACGAGATGAAACACTGTTTAAACCCAATCGCTGTCAGTAGCAGGAGTCTAGCGAAGAAACTGTGAATATTGAAAATACTGGGGTAAAACAAAAGTCTATATTTTAAAGAAATGGCGCAGAAAAATGGAATTTAATGTAGTGCTTCTTGTCTGGACTGTACCCACTTTATATCGTATATCAGTCAGGCAGTGAAGATCATTGATTTTTTTAAAGAGTCAGACCAGTCAGGCGATTTTGTGGAGCAATAAATCACCGGAAGGGATTAGACTGGCTGACTAAAAATTAAAAGTCTGTGTAGATATACCCCATTCCCTCATAGCAAGCTAAGGGTGGTAAAGAATATTGTGGCTGAAGCTGTCAAACTGAGAAGGACCAGCACTCTAAACTCCAAAGCAAATGTTCAGATGTTGAAAATTACCAAAACAAACTTTGTTTTTCACAGTGTATTATTTTACACTGATTAATTGTTGACCTAAAGAATAACAATGTGCACTAGCAAAATAAACATTGCGGATTTTGATTTTACGCTGACTTTAAAGTATGAAGTGTATAACATGGGTTTGACATATAAAGAACTACAAATGAACCCATAAAAGTTATTGGAGTAATATAACATGTATGTATGGTGTAAATGGTGTAGTTCATTTATTTTAATTGTTTATAAAAATATTTAAATATGACAAACTTTGACTTGATGTTGAGATTTAGAATTAAAATATCTGTATTTTTAATTTTCCTATGTTATTATTACTTTCTGTTTTCTACCTTTTCTTTGTAAGATGGCATGGAGTATGGTAGTGCAGGAGTGTTTGCACCAGTCCACAGAGAAAGCTTCATCGACCAGGACACAGTCCAGCACTGCCATCAAGAGGTAGATGTGACAAACATAACTGTATTAGTTTACATATGAGGCTCATGATAGACAAATCATATTTTTCAAGCAGTGACAATTCCAATCTACTCAGAAGTTTAAAAAATTTATCTATCTATAGTAAACCTGCTCTTGTTGTGAATTTAATGATAATTAAACCAGTACCACTTTTTATTTGCTAATATTACAAGAATCACTTTGAGACCAATCAACTATTGTATACTAAAATTTTATTTATGATTTGATATTCTTTTATTTAAAAATAAATCCATATAATTATATCTGTAATTAGTTTCTGTAGGTTCATCTAAAATTAAGGAGTTTACTCCTTGCCTCCACACCTCAATAACAGAGTAATTTTGCACTTAAAAGGATAGTTCGCCCAAAACTGAATATTCTATCATCATTTGGTCACCCTTTACTTTTCCAAAACTTATTTGATGGGAAGTTGATGGGTGCCAGCAATCAGCATTCTTCAAAATATCTTTCTTTTTTTTCCAGCAGACAAAAGAAATTCATAAAAGTTTAAAACCACATTAGGGAGAATAAATTATAAGTTAATTTTCATTTTTGGGTGAACTATACCTTTAACACAGATACATAGTTGTTTATAGTAATAAAACCCACCTTATGTAAAGTGAGCCCACACTGTATAACTAGATTAACTACAACTCCATGGTTATTGGTTATTTTTTCATGGACTTTTTAATTATGTTTTTAGAAAATTGACATTGATTGTTTAATATCCTTACAAATACCACACAAATTCATATATGTCATCTCTAGGAAAAATTTGGTATTAAATGGGTTAATATAAGCAAAACTCCTAAAGCATATATTAATGTAATGTACAGTTGTACTATATTTAACATCATGTTACAATGTAATTATAACATATAAACATGCTACTTAATATGGGGTTGGTTTTACTGTTTGGGATTATTTTGTATAATTATTTATAGTTTACTGTTATTACTATAGTACGTACATGTAACAAAGACTAGTATAAGGTGTAAGTTAGTTTAATTTACCAAACAAATTATTAAAATTTAAAAGTTCTTTTAAAATGAATGGATGTGAGCTAACACAAACTGTTGAATTCTTATTAGATAATGATAACAATTGTAAATTGTACATTTAAATCAGATTTTGCCAATTGTTCTGTTAAATGCGTTCTTCTGTGTATTTAAAACAATACAAATCGCGTGTCAATCATTTGTTTCTCTGGCAGTCTGATGCAATGCAGCCTGATCTCCTTCAGCATGAAAATACAGAAGTCAATGATATAGGTGAAGACACACATTTACTCAATGGTAATTATAAAATTGGGCTTTTAGTTATTCACTTGCATGTTTCAGAGATGGCTTGATGTGACGTGGGTGATGTTGGGTGTAAGTGGCCTAATTACTACATTTGTTTAATTTTTTCTTGCTTGCTAATTTCTTCCAAGACTCAAAAAGACGGTTCACCCAAAACGAAATATTCTGTCATTATTTACTCACCCTTTACATGTTCCAAACCTGTTTGGCTTTCTTCTGTTAAACACAAAAGAAGATATATTTGAAAGCTGAAAACCGTTGACCTGCATATAATTAGTTTTTCCTTCAATGAAAGTCAAAGGTTACAGGTTTTTACAGAATAAATAAGGATCTTAAAGGTTTGGAACCACTTCAGGGTGAGAAAATAGTAAGTAAATAAATTTTGGTGTGAAATGTCCCTTTAGAGTGGCACTGTGGCTCTGTGGTTAGCACTGTCACCTTCTAGTAAGAAGGTTGCTGGTTCGAAACCTGCCTGGGCTGACTAAACCGAAAGAAAATGAATGAATGTCAATAAAAACTGATGTAAATAAAAATGCAAATAAAAACTGATGGGGGCGTCACAGTGGTGCAGTGGGAAGCACGATCGCTGCACAGCAAGAAGGTTGCTAGTTCGAGCCCTGGCTGGGTCAGTTGGCATTTCTGTGTGTAGTTTGTATGTTCTCCCCGTGTTTGCGTGGGTTTTTTTCCGGGTGCTCCGGAATAAGCTAAATTGGCCATAGTGTATGTGTGTGAAAGAGTGTGTGGATGTTTCCCAGTGTTGGGTTGCAGCTGGAAGGGCATCCTGCTGCGTAATACATATACTCGATAAGTTGATAAGTTCATTCCGCTGTGGCGACCCCAGATTAATAAAGAGACTAAGCAGAAAAGAAAATGAACGAATGAATAAACTGATGTCACTCATCATCATTGATCTAAATCAGGGGTGCTCAACCATGTTCCTGAAGATCTACCTTCCTGCAGATTTCAGTTGCAACCCATATTAAACACACCTGTTAGTAATTATTAAGTGCTGTTCAGGTCTTATTTAATTGATTCAGGTGTATTTGATCAGGGTTGGAGCTGAACTTTGCAGGAAGGTAGATCTCCAGGAACAGGGTTGAGCAGCCCTGATCTAAATGCATTCCTGCTTTGTGCATGTTCATTTAAATAGTTTCAGATAAGATTGAAATGATTTATAAAATATGTCGTGTATTGCTGAAGATGTAGTAAGCATGTCATATTTAAAAATAGGTGACACCAGAATGGAGAGACCTTGTGATGGAGAGGTGGATTCTAACCTCCAGCCTGTATCTTCCTATGCCTCATGGGTCTCCAGAAGATTTGATGCAAGCGCAAACCATCCATCCTACACTGAATCTGAATGCAATGGGGGACCGTCTGTGAATCAGTACTTGATGTACAGAGGGAGCACAGATCCCATGTGTTCCTATGCAACTCCAATTAACTCCAATAGCTTGTCTGTGTCTAATATTGAAGGCCATTTAACACACGACAATGAAGGTAATAGTTCTCAATCTGAACAGCCTCCGTTCACATCATGCTTTTCTTTCAAACAGTCTGATTCTCCTCACATGCAGAGGAAAGATAGGTTTATGTGTAAACACTGTGGGAAAGTGTTCTCTCAACCCGGCACTCTTCTTTTACATCAAAAACTTCATACCAGAGAAAGGCTTCACAACTGTACGCTCTGCGGAAAAAGATTCAGTCAGGCGTCTAGCCTTAAAAGACACCACAGCATTCATAGAGGAGAAAAACCATTCAGATGCCAGCACTGTGGGAAACACTTCTCAGACCAAAGTAACCTCAAAAAACATGTGACTGTTCACACAGGCGAAAAGCCTTATGGTTGTAGCCTTTGCGGGAAAATGTTCAACCAGTCTTCAAACCTCAAAACGCATATGAAGATCCACACGCGCGAGAAGCCTTTCGGTTGCGATCGTTGCGGACGGATGTTTGCACACAAGTACATATTGGTGAAACATCAACAGAGACTCTGCCTGTCTACTGGACAAGTGTAGACGGCATAAGGTAGAAAGAAGTCACAATCAATTACGCCTTGTTTACACTACTGTGTTTTAGTTTTAAAACGCATATGTTTTGCTACGGTCACACTACGCTGGAGTTTTTGAGCCGTGAAAACGGAGCGTTTTGGAAATGCTGGAGAGGCCATTTTCATTCTAAAACGCTGCTGCTCCGTTTCTGTGTGGATGGAGGAAAACGAAGACCTTTGAAAACGGAGGCGTGGCTGCTGGACACAGAAATGGGAGCGTTGGGAGAACCAATGTCCGTTTTAGGCGCTATTGTGCAGTTAAACTCTGCCTTTTTTACTACAACAGCTGCATATAGTCGCAAGAGGCAAGCTACTGTTCCAGCACTCGCTAATCGCTCGCGTTTCCAGCCGCTTAAGCCCCATTTAGAATGCCGGTTCTGGGTTACACCGGGAAGAACCAGCGAGACACATGCTTCCTGTTTATACTTAAACGCGCATGCCCAGAGTGCGCGAATGGTCACGTGATATACATTTCACCGGGGGAGTGTGGAAGGACATTTGTTCAGAAACTCTGGGTGAAACGCTAGTGTGGACGCGGATCGTTTTCATGCTAAAACGCCGTTTTAAAACTAAAACGCACTAGTGTAAACGGGGCCTAAGGGCGCACTCACACTATGCTATCTGAATCATGCTTAGGCCTATTTCCTGGATCGTTTGAGAAGTGTGAGTGCTCTGAATCAGGCTCAAGCATGGTTCAGTTGGCCTGGTTGGAGGAGGTGTGCCAGAGTGCGGTTCACTTGGGCTCAGATGATGTGACTTTTAAGGGACAATTTCATATGGATTTATTCATCATTCTTACTGTTCAATGAACATGAACTGTCGTAGATTAAAGACGCAAACCCCTCACTGCACGACAGCTCCACATTCAGCAATTCCCCATTCACTCCTAATTCCTACAGCATGAGGACTTTATGATTATGAACGTCAAAAGTGGCTGATCTCTTCGGCGAAATATTTGACTGCGTGTCACTGCATTTCAAACGATATTACGATATTGAGAAATCTCCACTGTGCTGAGCGAGAGCGCTTCTTAAACTGAACAGCGCATCATTAATGACGCAAGCGTGCTCAGGCCCGAATGCAATGTGAGTGCGGGCCGTTGGGGGAGACGGGAGGGGGGGACAAGCGTGCTTCAGCCCGGTTCAAGGCAACTGTGCATAATGCGAGTACGCCCTAAATCATGTTAAAAATGAACTCTATATACTTTCTGTCCATATTTATTGGCTTTACAATATTAAGTTCTACTGGTGCTTGTTATTCCAGACTGTCTTTTTTTTATTTATTCATTCAAGTTTTTTTTATTGTTTTCTTCTGGTTTATGACAAAATAATACAAACACATATTACAAATGATCACTGGTAGCCTACTAAATGTAAAGCCAGAATGTATACAGTGGTTACTATGGAAAAAAAGAACCTGGTGAGTAGTTTTAAATTGTGTTACAAGACATAGTCACATAAGACCAAAAGTCTTCCAGACTGTCTTTTATCAAAAGGAACAATGTGCACCTGCGTTTTTTACCAATAACAACACAAATAAATTTCAAATTCACTCCCAACAATTCAAACAATTGCAAGACTCTTTTTCAGGGAAAATTATTTCATGTTCAGAACTTTTCTTTGCTTTTTATCAAGTGCTGTAATGTACAGTACATATTGTAATATTGTCTCTACACTAATTGGAGTAAATGTGACAGCTAATTGTATACATTTTAACTTAAAATAAAATTACACGCTGTTATGTAATCACTATCAATCTTAATAAATACATACAGCTTATAACAACACATCCCATGGTTATTTTTAAAGAAAGGTTTCTGACTGTTGCGGTTTCCTTGGGTTTTCTTACACATGAAATGTGAAAAATGCACCCCATATATTCATTTTAAATACTGTAATTTTTTAAATTGTATATATTTAATTTAACTTTCATACTTTTTTAAACTGATAGGAAAAACTACTGATTTTGGTAACGTGTGTAATTTGTTATAAAAACATGACCATTCATTTTCCTTAGTCTCTATTTCGGAGGTTGCCACAGCGTAATGAACCGCCAACTATTCAAGCATATATGCATTCCAGGACATTGGTTTTCAATGTCACTTTTGTAAAGAAACACAACTTTTCTACTCTGCACACATATGATTCTGTAGTCCACCACTGTTGATTTGGTTGACGATATCCACAGGACACTTCTGGTTTCCCAAATTTGTGTTTTTGTAGTTTGCACGGAGTTGAAAATCTATCAATAATCTGTATCTTTTGAAACCCTTTAAAAAATAAAAAAGATTTGTGAAGATAATTATTTTATCTACTTTCCAATGTTAAATCAAAGAAACCTACATTTTCTTGTAATAATCAACATGATTAGTATGATTTTATGTATGTTCTTTTCTTAGTATATTAGTGATATTATGAATGAATGCATGCGAATAGTGCCTTGAACCTGTTTTGTTGTGCACCCAAATTGCTTCACAGTCATATGAAGGTAACACCACCACCAGTATGCAGCTCTACCTGGATGATGTGACTGCAGCCACAGGACCGAACAAGCCAGTCCGCTCACCAAACAGAAGATAGGTGGTGAGAGAGGAGACCGTGATAAAGACAGGTCAGTGAACGGGATAATTTGAAGGCCATTAGAGGTGAGGGTAAGACCTTGGTTTTACAATCCAAAAGGCAGCCCTTCGTACAGGATAACAGTGTGTACCCATGTGTGTGGCATTGGGCCCACATTGGCAAGAGGATGACCACCCCTTGCTGGCTTCACTAACACCACCCGAAGCTTGTTTTCCCAGGTGGTCTACCATCCAAGCACAGACAAGGGTCAATGCTGCTTAGCTTCAGTGGGCAACCAATCTTGGGCTACGGAGTGATATTGACAGTGCTGTACCAGCCCCAACATTATGAAGCTGCAGGCCCGGACACCCAACTGCACGCTCAGACGGCTCAGACCTGCATTTCCAGACCTTCAGTGCTACCTGCTGTTTGAAAGATCGCCTAACCTGAACTCAACTGCTTATAAATTGTAAATTACTCTATTGTTTTACTATAAAATATCACACTATTATTGAATACATTATTATATTATATAAAATATTAAACATAGTAGATTATGATTTAATTAATTAATTCTGTTGTATTTTATTAAGTGTATTTGTAAATATTGTTCAATTACTTAAACATTTTCTGTCGTTTATTGTTTTTTATCTTTAAGGATTTAGTATTGAGTTGAGGGAATGAATATTATAACACAATATATTATAGTATTCTGAGTCATTTTATCACAACAAATTTTATTATTATAAAATTTAAATTATAATTAAAAATTATTTTTGAGTACTTTTTCATGAGGTCCTACAAGTCATCGAGCTGTAAACAACACAAGGTAAAATGATGAAAAATAATAATAATTGGATTAATAATTATTTATTACGTATAAAATAACATCAAATAAAATAAATTCTTTACATTCTTGTTAGGGAGATTTTTCATTTCTCAAGCAAAAAAATGGAAATATCTGCAGCATTTGGTGCACTTATTAGTGTTGGCAGAGATCCCCCTTTTTGAGTTGTAATATCCATCTGGGAGAAAAATACACGTCACAAGCAAATTATTTTTGCTTTAACATAAGAGACTAATTCTGTGCAGATTAACTGATATTTTGATTTCCAAAGATCTTATTTTTAATTATTAAAGAACTTATTAACAATTGTTAAACTGTTATTGTGTTACAGTAATTGTCTGTGCACTTTCAGATAATACGTACAGTAGACCTACATAGTACTGAAATATGTTACAAATATTAATTGCGTTATATATTATACACTTTATTTTAACATTTTTACTGTAAAGTGTTTTTTTTTTATTTTGCCAAAAAACATAGCTAGACAATTGTCCCATAATGGTACAATAATACATAAAATAAGAGCTGTGAATGTCATGAAATAATGCTATGTTTTGGCACTAATTTTGATCAAATCAAACACTGAAATAATTGTCTGTTGGTGTAATAAGATGCCACATTGATTTATGCCATAAAACCTGGCAATTTTCAGGAATCGCTTTAATAATATCAATTACCTTACTCGTGTGCCCGATGTTACTCCTACTTGTTAGAAAGAGCTGGTGGCACTGTCTGAGAAAACGACAGGTCTGGAAGTGCATGCGTGCAGTTGGTTCTCCGGGCCTGCAGCTTCACCCTACTCGTACCAGCAGGTTTGGAGAATCCAAAAGTATCATAATCTATTTTTTTCTCTTGTATTTTTCTCTTGCGGAATCATGCCTTTACAAGTTTTGGAAGTTATTTAAATCCAATTACAAGTTTTGCAAAGTATTTTAAAGAACTGTATATGCTTCGTCTCTGGATGAGGCATTTTGAACTTAGCGTGTAAACGTCTAGTGGAAATTATTCATCCAAGCATCTCTAAAATTATTATAAAAATAACAGCAATAAAACAATAATAAGTGTGCTGACATCGAAAACCTCAGAAATCATAAAGCTTCCCATGGCTTTCGTGAGGAGATGGATGGACAACCGTTGAACAAACAAACCATAAAAGCAATAACGCGGACTTTTATTTTGAAAAATTTGATTCCGCATCTACGATCTTCTGACAGCTTCTCAAGAAACGCGGAAGTGCCCGTGCTGCTGATTACCATGTTCAGTAGATTACTGACACGTACATAAGGTAACGTCATCGATAAAATAAAACATATTTTTGGCTTCTTATATTCAATTAGCTTATGGCATCGTTCATATTTAGTGTAGAGAGAAAGGCGCTTGCAGACGCGTTAAATAGGCCCTCTCGAGCTGAATCTCATTCATTCATTCATTCGTTCTTTCATTCAATTCCTTATTCTTTTGTTCAGTTAGCTAAATGTTTATTAAATTAGCATCAACTTGTAAATTGAAAGGTTAACATAATAGTCACGTTTACTGGCTTATTTCACCTTAAATGCATTATCATAAGATATAAATAGTTCGTTATTTAATAAATTCCTAAGCTAATCATCTAATCCTGTAATCAGGCTGTTGACCTTTGGTGTTTTGCAGGTGCATTTGAATGTTTGTGATCCTCAGACCGGCCTGGTCAGATCATAAGAAAGATGGGTAGGCGGAGGAAGAGGGTTGCAACAGGTGATGGAGTTCCAAGTCCAAGGAAGGAGGAAAAAGCACCTGCTCCACCACGCAAGGAGAAGAAGAAGAAAACTGACATTGGGAAAGTGTTCATCAATATATCCATCGGGTTGTGCATCTTTAGCCTCATCTGGTTCTTCTATGCTCTTTATATGCGCTCGTCCTTGGCCAGAAGGGTTGTGACTTTGCACCCCTCTCCAAGGGTCTTGGATGCTAATAGCTCAAGCCCTGCAGTGTCTCCTGAAAGGTACTGGGGTTCCTATCGTCCCCAGGTGTACTTCGGGATGAAAACAAGAAGTCCTCGATCTGTCGTGACAGGTGGGGTGTTTTGTAGTTTTCTCTGTGTGCCCAAATTGCTTAATTTGTGTGGTTTTACTTGTCTTTGTGATGTTATTACAACCCTGCCTGTTCCTTAGGTTTAATGTGGATGCACCAGTTTGCTGAAATGGATGGAAATTTAAGGCACACATGTGAGCAAGGGGACCATTTGCTGGGCTATGGATGGTTAATGCATGACGGAGTCTCTTTTGGAGTCCAGGAGATCCATGACCGGGATTTCACCTTGACCACAGAGTTTGTCAAGCGCATGGGTGGAGATCATGGGGGAGACTGGACTTGGAGAATTACTGCAAAACAACATGTAAATAACACATATCTATCGGTCTGTCTATATATCTGTCTATAGCTTAAAAGTGTTTTTTTTTTTAATGATTTATGTACATTTTATGACCATTCATACATTATTACCTTGATTTACAGAAGTTGTTTAGTGTAACAGGATTTTATGTACCAAAATTGTTTTCATGCATATTTAGAAAAATAATAATTTGATGACATATTAAAAGACTCTATTTAAGGCTTACAGTGCATACCCGAAATACAAATTAATTGTCATTTTACATTTTTACACTTTGCCGCTATCATACGAACTACTTGGTTTTTCCTATTTTGATTTTAATCATTTAAAATATAGCATTTTTGATCATCTCATGTTTTTATATCCAGTATTTTAGTAAGTACAGAGCAGATTAAGTATGATCTTTTGTTTGTACATAAATGTTACTTTGAATGACAATGGAACAGTATTACACCCATATTTTGATGTTTTATTCTCACAAATGTTATTTGAAACATTAGACGCTTACATTTAATATGCTCTGTGTATGTGTCTGTTTATATTTTGTAAATTTAACAGACACCAAAAATGGGAAATCTCATGTTTGTAATATAAGTAATGCAGAATGAAATACAGTTTCAATACACATAGGCTCGGTATGTTAGATGTAGAGTTCTTTTATTTATTCAATATTATTTTATTTATTGTCTGCCTAATTTTCTGAAAGTTAGATACAGTATGATAGTGCTGTCAGCTTCACATAACATCACACTTTTCCTGATATTCTTTTTAAAATGATATACAGTTAGAGAGTTTTAATTCGATAATTCAAAAGTATAGGAATGTTTTGAATTGTGGTTTATCCCACTGTTTAAAAAATGCTTCATTACTTCAAGTCAATCTGTTTTTCTTTGACAGGGCACTGCTTTGTCGACTCCTGTTGTCTCGCTGATGTTCTACGCTGCCACAGATAGTCAAGGTTCATTGCAGGCTCACGTTGAGGAGAAGAATCGTGTGAGTTCTGTCACAGGAACATCTGAGGAGCTTGGCAACTTTAAGATTACTTTTGGCAAACCCACAGCAGGGGAAGGAGCTAGTGGCAAATATGCCAGGTATTTATTACTTATATAAAAATTATTAACTGTGAATAGTGTGTATAGAATATATTTGGGCAAATGTAGGTTTTTAACAATAATTATTTTCTAGAATTTGATGCAGAAAATGGAGATTGATTTATGGAATAAAGTCATTAAAACAAAATTAGCTATACAATGTGAATTGTCACAGAATAAGGAAGATTTTAGAGAATGAATCAAAAATATGCTGTACGCCTAATTCAAACACAATTTGGACAAGTGCCGGTGAACATTAATGTCTTTAGAGCTGCACTGCGATTATTGTCATTATTACGGCTGCCGAGAGAGCTTAACGCGATTCAATTTAAAAAGACACATGCAATTACAAAAAACACCAGCAAATAGAAATGATCTTCATTAGTTTGACAGCACACGTGTTGCAGATTCTCACTACACAAACAACTGAAGAAACGCACTGCATTTTGTCACAACACAAACAAATAAAGAAATGCACTGCATACTATTAAAACAACGTTTCACATTCAATCATCAGTTTATTTAAGCTAATAATTTACAATGTAAAAGACAATAAAAGACAATGTAATCATGTAATCAGGATACTAAAATAAAAACTTCACTAAACAACAGTTACGGCATAATAACATCTATATCTTACCAGGGTCCGTCATGTTTTTGGGTCCCAATGAAACATTTCTGTTGTGTTACGTGGATATTTGCAAGTGTTGTGACAAAATACAGCGCGTTTCCTCAGATGTTTGTGTTGTGAGAATTTGCAACACATTTGCTGTCAATTTTTTGCTGGTGTTTTTGTTATAGCATGTGTTTTCTTATATTGCTGCACGTCCAGCTCTCTCAGCCACCATACATTACAGTATGACGTTTATTGCAAAATGCCTATATTATGTACACAAACATATCCCAGAGTCTTCAAAATACAAATGTGCCTTTATTAGAAAAATAATTATATTATTATTTATATTTATATATATATTATTATTATAGCCAAAAATATTGCTGTTGTCCAGTATAAAGTACTTCTCTCGAATTAATAAAAAAACACAATCAGTAACACAATCAATAAAATATCAATAATATTGAATTAAAAAACAATTACCTGTACACATTGTGCTGTACACAGTGCAGTGAAACAAAAAATTTCTAATAAAATTTTATTGTATATCAAATTAATTGAAATCTATTTAAAATATTGCACAGCTTTTTAAGAACAGAATTATACTTGGAAGTTGATGCTCAGAGGAACAGAGCAGATGAGTGAGGAAAAATTAAAGACAAAAAAAAGTGATTTCAAATTACTCTATTGTTTTACTCTATTTCTTATGTCTTTTTCAGATATAATTTCTTGCAAACAAGAAGCCCTGGTCTTGATAAGCTGACAGATATAGTGAAGAGCAGCCTAAATCACAAGTTCATTTTCAGTCCTCCCAAAGGTGAAAAAAGATCATATTTTGCAGTGGATTCTTACAAAGTCACTAACCACCAGAATCAACAGAACGATCCCAAGATGGAGAGTGATTTTGTCGTACATCAGGTGACTGTTCAGACACCTTTCCAGATTGAAGTCTTGTTTGAATCCGGAAGTTTCCGCGAACGACCGAATCAGCTTGTGGGCTCTGTGCTTACTGAAGAACTGGAGAAGCGTAAGGTGGCCTTTGATGAGAAGTTTGAGGCTACGTTTGGTCTTCAAGCTAAAGGATTCACACCTTCACATATCAAGTTTGCCAAGGCAGCTTTAAGCAACATGCTTGGTGGCATGGGATATTTTTATGGACCATCGGTTGTTCAGTCAGTTTACAATGAACACCCCGTGCTTTACCCTGAGGGGCCGCTGTTCACAGCAGTACCATCGCGATCCTTCTTTCCAAGGGGGTTTCTTTGGGATGAAGGATTTCATCAGCTTCTCCTAAGCAAATGGGACACCCAGTTAACACAGGAGGTCTTTGCACACTGGCTCGATCTTATCAACATAGAAGGCTGGATCCCACGGGAGCAAATCTTGGATGATGAAGCACGCAGCAAAGTACCATCTGAGTTTATAGTGCAGCACAATGAAAACGCAAACCCTCCCACGCTCTTCCTGGCCCTACAGGAGCTGCTGGAGCAGCTTGATGCAGAGTTAGTGTCATCTCAGACCATGCTTCCTTTCCTGAGAAAGCTTTACCCAAGACTGCAGGTTTGGTTTGAGTGGTTTAACACCACACAAGTTGGACCCATTCCTAACTCCTACCGTTGGCGAGGAAGGGACAAAGACACCAACCTTTTCCTAAATCCCAAGACGCTGACCTCTGGCTTGGACGACTACCCGCGGGCTTCCCACCCATCCGCTGATGAAAGGCATGTGGATTTGTACTGCTGGATGACCTTAGCCTCTGGTGTCATGGCAAATGTGGCACGAATACTTGGAGAGCCCCACCAAGTATATGAAAACACGCATCGTAGTCTGAGCAATAACGACCTGTTGAACGAGCTGCACTGGTCCGAGAATCTGCACGCCTTTAGTGATTACGGAAATCATACCCAAGCGGTCTCACTTCAGCAGGAGAAAGTGTTTGTGCCACCTGGACAACCACGGCACCAGTTCCCAGTCGCTCGGTTAGTTCGTTCTGTCCGCAGAGCCCCTAAGCTGCAGTATGTGAATGCATTAGGCTACGTTAGCCTATTTCCATTCTTGCTACACATTTTGACACCAGACTCGCCAAAAATTGAGCATATATTGCAAGCCATTAAAGATCCAGAGCGCCTTTGGACTCCATACGGCCTCCGCTCACTGTCCCGTGCAGATCCTCTCTACATGAAGAGGAACACAGAACATGACGCCCCCTACTGGCGTGGACCCGTCTGGATCAACATCAACTACCTGGCTGTTAGAGCACTGCATCACTATGGCAGCAAAGAAGGGCCATACAAGGAAAAGGCAGCTACCTTATACCAAGAGCTCAGGACTAACCTCATGAGTAATGTTTACAAGCAGTATCTGGAAACAGGATACATTTGGGAACAGTACAATGATAGCACGGGAAGGGGGCAGGGAAGTCACCCCTTTACTGGCTGGTCGGCTCTGACTGTGCTTATAATGGCTGAGAAGTATTAAAAATCAGTAGCAAGCCAGAATCGAGTGGCAAATCAAGATGCTCAACCGGTGCCATATGTTTGTTACGACAAAGTGTAATTCATTCTTACATTATTTAGATAATTGGTGTACTTTTTTTATTTGCTTGTTTAATATAATAATCTGGAAGCCTGTTAAATTATGTCAATTTTACATCTGGCTTAATGTGATTATATCCTCAGGTTTGAAGCACCGTAGGCTTTTTCTGGGTCAGACAATACATCTGTGTGAACCAGGAGACAACAGTGCACTTATTTTGGTCCATTGCTGTTTGGCTTCATTAAAGAAAATAAATGCCAAATTTCTTATTTCTTCAGTTTAATTAAATCTTTTGATTTGAATATTGAAATAATATATTTATGGATTTTGTCATATTTTGCTCTTTTTGTTCATTCTGATTGATAGGATTCGCTTATTTGTACTGTGAGGAATTCATGTGTTACTGTGTGTCATTAATTGCACTGGCAGATAAGGAAATATACAGAGGAAATGCACAGCTTTGTTACATTGGCATTCAAAGTTTATCTCATCTTTTCAGGTTTTAAATTACCCACATAATAAAATAAATTCAGTTTAACAACATGTCTATTGCAATTGTAGTTACACTCTCAGAAGTAAAGATAGTTCCAGTGACAGATTTTATATGTTTTCAAAAAGTTTTTTTTAAAAGTTTTTTACTTATTTTTTTTATTTTTTTTTTTTTTTTAGGAAAGATAAATACACTTTCGGCCGACCCCTAGTGACAGCATTTGTATGCCTTAATTTCTGAGCTTGTATACAAAGTTCAAGAACATTTAAGCTGCTTCAAGGTATGAATGTTGTTTGTCTGTTGTGTTGCAGGAAGTATATATACACTCACCGGCCACTTTATTAGGTACACCTGTCCAGCTGCTTGTTACTGCAAATTTCTAATCAGCCAATCTCATGGCAGCAATTCAATGCATTTAGGCATGTAGAAATGGTGAAGACGATCTGCTGCAGTTCAAACCGAGCATCAGAATGGGGAAGAAAGATGATTTAAGTGACTTTGAACATGGCATGGTTGTTAGTGCCAGATGGGCTGGTCTGAGTAGTTCAGACACGTATAATTATCTCTAGGGTTTACAGAGAATAGTGCGAAAAGAGGAGATATCCAGTGAGCGGCAGTTCTGTGGGTCCAGTGGGTTGATGTTAGAGGAGAATGGTGAGATTGGTTCAAGATAATAGAAAAGCAACAGTAACTCAAATAACCACTTGTTACAACTGAGGTATGCAGAAGAGCATCTCTGAAAGCACATCCCTCTGAAACACATCGAACCTTGAGATGTATGGGCTACAGCAGCAGAAGACCACACGGGGTGCCACTCCTGTCAGCTAAGAACAGAAAACTGAGGCTGCAATTGGCACAGGCACACCAAAATTGGACAATAGAAGATTGGAAGAACGTTGCCTGATCTGATGAGTCTCCATTTCAGCTGTGACATTTGGATGGTATGGTCAGAATTTGACATCAACAACTTGAAGCATGAATCCATCCTGCCTTGTATCAAAGGTTCCAGCTGGTGCTGGTGGTGTAATGGTGTGAGGGATATTTTCTTGGGACACCGTGGGCCCATTAGTACCAATTGTGCATCGTGTCAACACCACAGCCTACCCTGAGTTTTGTTGCCAACCACGTCCATCCCTTTATGCCAACAGTGTGCCAATCTTCTGATGGCTACTTCCAGCAGGAGAATGCACCGTGTTATAAAGTGCGAATCATCTCAGACTGGTTTCTTGAACATGACAATGAGTTCACTGTACTCAAATGGCCTCCACAGTCACCAGAACTCAATCCAATAGAGCACCTTTGGGATGTGGTAGAATAGTAGATACGCATCATGGATGTGCAGCTAACAAATCTGAAGCAACTGTGTGATGCTATCATTTCAATATGGGCCAAAATCTGTGAGGAATATTTTCAGTACTTTGTTGAATCTTTGCCACAAGATTAAGGCAGTTCTGAAGGCAAAAGGGGGTCCAACCCAGTACTAGTATAGTGTACCTAATAAAGCGGCCAGTGAGTATACTCTCTGCATGTTTTTTTTCCTGTTTCAGACAGACAGTCACAGACATTATTGAACATAAGGGGAGTGTATAGAACATCCAGTCAACAGTTTACAAATGAAACTGAATCCAGTGCACATTAGACAAATTAAGCGTAAGTATTTTACAACTACATAAAGAATTATTGATATGGTATTAATGAATTATTAATAAGGTCTGTTTTACAGAGTTCCAATGGTGCCATGTTTAACAGCTGATTCTAATGAAATCCATATTCAAATGTAAGTGAACTTAATTATTTATTTAAAGGGTCTCAAACACCTTGCAATTCATTATTTTTGTTCATGTAGGCAATGGAACCACACTTTTTTTCAGGAACCACACTTTTTTCTAAGCTTGTAGATTAATTATGATTGTTTAAGTGTGTTGTTGATGATTAGAGGGTATGTTCATAAGTTTGTTTACACGCTCCCGGATGAATCTGTTGATGAGTCGGTCTCTTTTCGGTATTAGTTTTGTTTTTTCAAACTTTAGCATATTTTCACAACCATGTGACAACGTGAGCAGTCTGACGAATGATAACACACATCTTCCTCTACATTTTCCTTCCCCTTGAGCATCATAGCATGTGTGCCCTCATCGCTATTGCCATTTGAAATGCATCTCCCAGCCTTTGTAGTTTTTGGTTGTTCGGTGTGACTAAAACACTCACAGCGCAATCCCCCTCCCTCTCCTCAGACGCACGGTACGGTACAATGGGATAATAGCCAAAACAGCATTAGCGAGATCTAACGCACAGGCATAAATAGATGAGTCAGAGTTCCTCCATTTGCGCATTGATGAGATCCTGAGCCTCTGTTTGCATCCATTGGTAAGAGTAGTTGGGGCATATTTACGTGAGTCACACTTTCTTTTGCCCTGTAATGGGACAATTATTGAATTAAATTCTCAATTCTTCCTTTTTTATGGAGTCTAAAGGATTCATTTGCTGATTATATCAGCCAATGGATAAGAATGGAGCTGGTCATTCACACTTCATGCTCAAAAGAATCAATATTATAGGGATTGTAATGATGACACTTGACTGCTAGGGGGAGCCATTTAATCACACTCTGTGGATCAGAAATACATATTTTGTGACACTAGGACTAACTGCAACCTTTAAACAATTTACCTTCATTCTGTCTTTCACTCATTTCAGTATCATTAGCTGAACAGACTGATGTTGTCGTCAGCGTTGTTCTCTTGATTTTTGTGTGAAATGTTGTGAGCATGGCTCATAGTGCCAGAGGGTAAACTCTTGTGTTTGTTTTCCCTGAAAGCGCTCTTTTCCTGTGTCATAAACACTTGTTACCTCAGTGAATCTGTTGGTGATGTAATCACAGCTACAGTGACGTTCAGTGGTGAATATCTCCCACCACCACAGGCTGATATGCGTCCCATGGGAGCCTGAGATGCTGATCAACAAGCGCTTGTGTGCCAAACGTTCACCCTTTAGCAGTGCAACCCTCAAATACAATCTGCCATCATCATCATCATCTCTCCATTCAAACTCTTTCTATCACAATTCCTACCCCTCCCGCAGCCTTCGATGTTTGCTCAATCGATAGCATAACCTCTACCCATCACTCTCAAACACTCGATTCTAGGGTCGCAGCCCCAGTGTCACCCTGAAACCCAACCTCCCTCGGCCATCGCTGGTCTGTGTGGAGATTATGTAAGCCTGCCTCCATAAATAGTGGCGCCCGGGATCTTTTGTCTTTACCTGCTCGCTCTTAGCCCAACAGTTTTATTTCTGGAGAGCTTGTGGAAGCAGTGCCATGCAGAGCGCCTGTTACCATAGTTACTTATGTTAGCGAGAAGAGAGCGAGAGAGAGACGCCACATTCTTATTTGGTTTCCTCATAGCAGCAGTGCAATCTGCTTGAATAGACTCATCCCTTTTCAGTCTATAGTTGTCCCTCAGAAAAGGTGATGAATTCTTTTATAGGCTTTCATAGAATCACCTTGATAGGGTCAGGCGTTATGAAGTCTGGCTCATGAAGAAATACGCAGTGCTCGGATGACACCGCAGGGAGAGAAGCAAGTTCGCATCGCAGTGCACAATCACTTTGTTTATTTCTCCAAATGGCTCAGGTGCCGGTTTGGGAGTTGAGGGAAAAGTTATGGGCCTCATCCCCATAACAAGCAAGAGCGCTAAAACATTGAGGGGCCTGCTGCGTAACATGGAGCGAGACCCGTCGACGTGCTGCTAAGCTAATTGATCCTCATTTATCTGTGATTAGATAACTCCAGGTAGCTGGAGGAGAGCCAGATTGGCCTGCTGGTGTGCTCTGTAGCTGTGGCTCAGAGTAGAGAAGAGGTTGCTGGGAATGTGGGGGAGTCAGTCAGAGCGGGCGGGGATCTGCTGGAACCCTCCGCAGTCACGATGAGGAAGAAAGCCGAAGCTCCGACCCCTCCCAGCCTGAGAGGCGAGGATGGATGTCCGGGGACAAGGGTGGGCGAGCACAAGGGTGTATTTCTGGAACTGCAAGGGAAACCTGCAGCTCGCTGAGTGGGGTTTTGGTTTCGCAATCGGGCTTCCCTAACCCCACTCCCACACTCGTCGATGGAGGCGGGCGATAAGTTGCTGGTTCAAAAGAGCTATGCTTTCTGAAAGGGGTTCAAGCACTGGAACGTAGTCATGCAAGAGATTGTGAGTGAAAGGCAAAAAGAAAGCTAAATGATTTGGCAGCGTGATGCAAGCTTGCATCGAGTCGTGTTTCCGGTCGTGGAAATCTCTGATGTTGGTGCTCCCAATCCCTTTTTTTTCGGTTTGTCATTGTTGCTATGGCATGAGGAAGATGAGGCTTCATCCGGTGCCGTTGGGGGTTTAGAATATGGGACATACTGCAGAAATGTGATGTGGAGGGCGTACGATTCCTTTGCTTCTTGAAAACCTACCAGACATTTTTGAAAGTGCTCCAACCCTTTTTTTTCAGCATGTCTTTCTGCATAGCTAACACACAAGATGTTTGCGATGTGGTAAATCGGTTATAAATCTTTGTTGCTCTTTTTTAATGGCTTTGTTTTTGTACTGTTTAGTTGCAATATTTTCTTTTTGCAGTGCTGCTTCTTCCCTCAGCTCAATCATTGCCCTGGGAATTAGTCAAATTATGTATGGATATGATTATACCATTTGTTAATGGTGTTGCCGAGCATCTACAAAATGCTGCTCCGAACAGATGGATTACAAGCATGAAAAGAAAATGAGTGAAGACGTAGCAGAGACACAGTATTCATTTCATTTTCCCATGCTTTGCACAGTCAGGAGCTTATACTGACAAGCCTGTGTTATCTATAGAGATGATCTATTTTACTATTGGAAAATCTTGATTCAGGAACTGAAGGGGGTTCAAGACGTATTGCAGAGCCAGCTCAGATCATCTAGCGTTTCCTTTCAAACAAACTTTTAAGAAAATACAGACACATCGATGGTCTCATTACACTTTTACCTTCATTGCATTTCTTTGGTATAATAATCTTGGTAAGTGCAGGAATTACATAAATCCATTACTGAGCTCCGTGGCATTTTGCAGAGGCGAGAGGTGAGCGCTGCTCGGCAGTTATCACAACAGCGTCTCAGTGTTATGAACTCTTTAAGAGGAGAGCTTTTTAATAGGTTTAGGTCAACTGGGAGAGACCACTGGAGAGGGGGATATTAGGGCCTCGAATAGGGGAAAGTATAGCATGATGTGAACAGTTACCTCCAGAAAATGTCAAACTCGTTGTTAAGTGCGATTTTGTACCGTGCATCATAATAAAAGAGGAATATTTTGTGCACCACCGAACACAGCTCCATCATCCACATGGCTGTTTGTTCAT